>BPTQ01000004.1:181744199-182210300 GCA_019973895.1 Chrysanthemum seticuspe
GGGGAGAATACATTGCACTACATTTTTTTGTACGATACCAAGTATGCTAAATTCATTACATTGCTTAAGTTACCGCATATGCCAATTTGAAAGTCCCCATTACTTGAACATGAACCGTTAATCTTTGAAGCGAGGATGAGTGGATAGATCTATCGAGGGTGACGCCTCCATCCGGGTTGGTGAATCCCAACCAGGCAAACGGATGCATTTCATTTGATGGTATTACGGAGTTGTCTGGCAAACACTCTGCAGGGGCATACATTATTGAACAGTCTAGTTTCGGGGTCATGGGCTTAGAGCAATTGTAACATTATTTTTACGTGACTGGATTGTCATGCATATTCTATACTTGTGTAGTCGTATAAAACATTTACATAAACCTATGATTTCTCACCAACATTATTGTTGACGTTTTTAGCAATGTATTTTCAGGTAACTGAGGCATTCGCATCATGACATGGTTTAGGGACCTATATTTTGAGTCGCGGCGTCGACTTACATTATGTACATTATGGCTCTTTATTTCAAAACATCGTTTGGATTTGTAACATGGATGTATTTTAGCAAACTTTGTAAACCTTTTGGGACCGATGTTGTACTCTGATTGTTTTTATGAAATATCCAACGATGTGTTTTTAAAACGACACTTTAGGTCGTTCAATATAACTGTGATGTGGTGCTATGACAGTCAATGCCCCCAGGAATTCCATTCCGCTGCAAAACAGGTAAATTGGGGGTGTGACAGTTTTGGTGAGAGAAAGAAATGCCAAAATTTTAGAAAACTAAAGTCGATGCAAACAAAAAATCAAAGAAATCATATACCACCTATCAACACATCAGACTCAACACATGGTGGTATAAATCTCAACGATAAAGCGGATGATACAGAGAAGGAAGAGGTTTGAGAAGTTCAACCAATTGGCAGGGACAAAGCTAAGAAGAAAGTGCACCCTCACGCCGTTCCATCAGAATCTTTAGCCACTACTCCTGCACCATTTGTTGATTTGTTAGTCGATAAATGGAAAAACTCCGCTCAGGACTCTTTTCTAAAATGAAGGAAGACTAGAACTCTTTTTAATGGAAATAGAAGAAAAGACATACGCATAAAGGCAAGAAGAAACTGCAACGTCAAATGTTCAACTTTCAACAAGAAAACAATGCAAAAAAGACTTCTTGTCCTACCATAGTCCGATGATCATTTGACTAGAAGACAATGAGAAACGGTGCTCGAGATGAAGCAACAAATAAAAAAGAAATATAATTTAGATTATTAGTTTAAATATTTAGTTTTTGTTGTATTTTTTTTAACTATTATTTGAATTATTAAGTAATGTTCTTTAATAATTAAAAAATATTTTATTGTTTAAAAATTGAAAAAAAATAAATAAAAAATAATAGAAGTTGATTGCGAAGTTGGTTATAGAGAAGCAAAATTGATGGGCATTAACATGGCGGTGATAAACCACTTGTCTAAGGTTGAAAAGAGTTTTAACAAAATAGTTAGCGAAGAGTTATTTTACATATCAAACTTTTTTCACTCATCCTCATCCTTCATCAAAAAGAAATCACATGTGATATTAATAGAATATTCAAATTAATGTTTAATCCCATGTGATTTTTTTCATGCAAATTTCAGTAACGAAAAAAAAACGAAAAAAACGTTAAAAGAAAAGTGAAAAACACGCGAAAAAAAAATGTCGAAATTATATCAAAGTACGTATCTATAAAAAGATAATTAAATGCTCGTCATAATGGTATATTATTTTCTCTTAATGTTTAAAGTTTTGAAAGATATTGTTGGATCGATGTACTCTAACCAAACTAACTTTAATAGCTTGTTAAGGTTTAATAACCTCGGATAAATCCTAAGTTATTAACAGAGAAACACTGAGCAAACTCTATTAAGTATGCGAAATTTACTTAACAAAGCTAAGAAGAATAACTTTAACTATGAACGATTTTATTAATAACTCTAACTCTGCTTATTATGCAGATCTTTAACAACTCTAATAATATCGAACTTCTCTCTAAAACTCTAATAAAATCACGTACGTATTATGCCAATCTTATAGGCTCAAGGATACCCTAGTCGGTTTACAATTTGTATCCTTGTACATCAAGTAATCTAACATAGAATATTCTAGAATTACAAGACTTTCTATAAACAGATAAAACAGTTCTTTGATCTTGCAGTACTTTGACTTCGTATGCAGTACTTTGACTTTATTATTAAGCAGTAATTTGACTCTTTGACATTTCCAGTACTTTATAGTTTACAGTACTTTATCTTTCTGTAATACTCTGTCAATCTTCAGCACTTTCATATCCCAACAATCCTCCCCTAACTTGGATTCTACTTGTTTGACTTCAAGTTCCTTTGTGAATTTATCTTTATCAGCTTCATCTTTGAGGACAGATTGTTTCTTTGTCTTTGGATTGTATCTTTGTAGTTTCTGTGCATAGTCAAAGTATCTTTAGAAATATTCTTTTACAGCATCATCCAGCAAGCTCCATCTTTTCAGCAACACAGCAACATATGACAATTTGTACATTAATTTAGTTTAAGTTGCAAGCTATTCTCATCACTTCCAGGTGTGTTAACTCCTGTGAGAGGTGAATCATCGAAAATTTAATGGATTTAGATCTCTTTACCAAAGCCATTAACTCTGGAGTAGCCAAATGTTTTGGTGTGTAAGACCATGGTACACTGATAACCATATGATTTTTAGCAAATCATCAGCTATCAACAGATTTGATTTGTCTTTACCAAAAGTTGTACCCTTCTGGACTAGTTAGTTCTTTCATCATGGTGAACGAATTACCATATAATGGTTTTTCCACAGCCTTTACCACAAGCCATTTTCTTGTGGGCTAGCCAACTCTTCACATTACTGATATGGTGAGTTGATTACCATCCAACTTATTAGCAAGTTGTCAACTAAAAACAGATTTGATATATCTTTACCAGAGCCGTTTGCTCATGGATTAGTCAATCCTTTTGTAACCATGGTGGATTGATAACCTATTGATATTATCATCTCAAAAACCATTTATTCAACCTTTGTTTCAAAATATTTATTACTTAACAAATGTTTTCTTCAAAAATCACTTAACTGATTAAAAGCTGCAAGCAGTACTTTGATTAAAGTACTATTTGATCAGCAGTACTTTGAATAAAGTACTGATTTATCAAAAAATAATTTATTCAAGTAAGTCTCATACCAGTTATTCATTATCTTCTACAATAGTAGTACAGTTGATAAACAAATTGATGACCATACAAGCAATTTCATTGTCCTCTTCAACCTCCATTCCTTGCTCTAGCATCCTCCTCATAAGATCGACTGAAAGAGGATATCTTCTATCAGCAAACATATGAATCATTGTACCATTTTCCAGCTCTAGAACATGAACTCCAGATTCTTCAAATAATCTCCAACAAACAATTTCCCAGCTCTCTTGATTCTTTCAAATTTCATCACTACTCTGTTCATCCGTTTCCCATGCAGTTGTGAGATCTCCAAGTAAAACTAAACCAATTCCTTCTGGTGAATGATGTTCAAAATATTCTTTCACCACATGATATAAATAGAATATATCCACTCTATTTATGATATGCAATAAATCCCATAATCTGTTGAATACTCTGAAGCTTTCATCTTCTCTATGAAACATCAGATAACTTCCATCTTTAGATTCTACAACTTCAAAAGTAGTAATCTGAGATCTGTTCATCTTCATGTCAGCATCTTCTCTGGAATATTCAAAATCTACTATTCTGAGATAATTTCTTAATTCATCCTTAGTTTCAGATCTTAACTCAACTTTTTCTTTCTTTGAAAACTGTTTATCTTCAACTTCAGTTTTCCTTTTTCTTTTCAAACTTTTCTTTCTTTCTGCTTCACTCCAAGTAGCTTCATCTTTATAATCTTTGATGCTTGCAACATCCTTCTTATAAGCTTCTGTCTCAGCATCATATAATCTTTTCATATCAACATACTTCAGCTTCTGCAATCCTTTATATCCTCGACTTTTCAAATAAGCCATCATTGCATTCCTTTCTTTAGCAAGATTTGGTTTTCTAGGCATAAAAGAAACAGGAACAGATGACTCTAATTGTTCACTAGCTTCAGCATTTAATTCCTCATGCAACCTCTTAGCTGCTTCTCTATTCTGAGCTTCTTCAGCTTCCTTATCTTCTCTATCTTTAGCATCTAATTCCTCTTGAATCTTTCTAGCTGCTTGTTCATTCAAAACATCTTGAGCAGCTCTTAACTGTGCTAAAGTTGGTTTCTTCTTCTTTACTTCTACCAAAACACCTTTTCCTTTATCCTTAGGATCAATAGCCGGTTGAGAAACTCTTGATTGTTCCTCTTCTTGCACTTCTGGAATAGTAACAGCCCTTGGCTTTGATAAATCATGCAAAATAGTTGCAATAAATTCATCATCACTAGCAGTATGTATTCTTTGAGATGTATCAGCTTCCTCTGGTATAGTAGTTGTGGAGGGACCAGCTTGTTCTTCATGTGGAACTGTTGAAGGACCAGCTTCCTCTTCAAAGTCTAATACTCTTGGTGTAACCAATTCTTGTCTGTGAGTACCAGTGAAAGCAGTACTTTGTTGTTCAGTACCTTGATCTTCAGACCTTTCTTCTTCAGTACTTTCAATAACAACATGTTCTTCAGTACGTTGAGGTTCTTTATCCTTAACAACATCTTCTTTCAAATTCTTTTCTTCAAAATTCCTCCCCAATTGGACAGAAGATGGTTTAGGAACCTTTTTTCCTTTGTTTTTCTTCTTAAATTGCCTTCGACGCTTGTGTTCTTCCTTAACCCATAAGCGATAACGTTTGACAAAAGGCGTCACAAAATTCTTTAACCTTTTATACTTGAGCATCAACCTCTTAATCTGTTTTGCTTGAGCCTCAGTAGTCTTTTTCAACTTGACCAACTCCCTTGTTAAAACATAATTATCCAATGTTAATCGTTCAGGTGAGATAGTATGGGAAGCATCTCCTTGAATTGGTGAATGTTCCTCTGGTTGAGAATCAGGAATAGATTGTTGTGGAGATGGAGAACCTGCAACATCTTCTTGAATGTCAGTACTTGGAGAAGCAATACCTAGAGATGCAGTACCCTCTTGAGATGCAGCACCTTCTGGAGATGCAGCACTTTGAGAAGCAGAATTTGCAGATGCAGTACTTGCAGATGCAGTACCTTCACTTGCTTCATCATCTTCAGCATCAGCTCTAACAGCTTGAACAACTTCCATCATAGAAGTAGTTAAAGGCGTATCTGGACCTCTGAACAGATCACTTCTTCTCGCCATAAATGTAAAAATCTTTGCTTGTTGTACAATAACAGGTAATAAGTCTGTAGGCTTAGGTACATCAGCAAGTTGTTTGTTCAAGAAGACTTGTATAAACTGAGGATACATCAACCATTTTGATCCATGAGTGATGTGAGAAAGCATGCCATCTAGAATAAGCTTTGAAAAATTGAAAACACGATCTGTAGCCAATCCCACCATAGCAGATGCAATATTAGAACCAAATTGCTCCCATGAAGTACTTTTAGCACTAATACAATGAAGCAACACATGTACTAAAAACTTCCATTGAGGACAAAATAGTTGTTTCCTGAATGTTTGTTCTGTTAAAGACCCCTCATAACCAAGGTGCCCAAAAGTTTCCTAAATCAACTCCTTAGCAAAACGAATAGCCCCTTCTTCATCATTAAACAATAAGTCTTCTTGAATAGATGCTTCAGTAATCTTTACAGTTCTTCCAACAACTGTAGCCCTAATATAAAATTCATCATTCTCCATATTATCCCTAGCAGTAGCCCAAAATTCTTGAATCCAAGGTTCAATAATATCCGGCTCCACTAAAAGAGCATAACTAATTGGCGACCCAGTGAGATAATCAATAATATCATGAAAAGCCTCATTATCTTCAGTCTTGTCTAAATTCGCCACCATATTGTGCTTTGAAACAGTAGGACGATTCGCCATGGTTGAGTATGTAAGCATAATTAAAGATATAATCGAATAATAAAGAGATGGTGAGAGAAATATGGAAAAGATATGATAATATCAAGATGAGAGGGAAAATCGGAGAGTAGTTATTTATAGGTGAGATTTGAAAAATCACAGCCCATAATAACAAAGTTACCGTTAGTAGAATTACCCCTCAATATTACCGTTGGAACAGTACTTCAATAAAACAAACAGTACTTTCCACGTGTGCAGTACTTTCCCAAGCTGTACTTTCCAAGCAGTACTTTCATAAAAACAGTACTTTTCCAAATTCCTCTGTAGAAGCTAAGTATACATAAATATCCTCCCCTCAAATAATGCACAGGACTATACTAACACTAATAGTCCTCCCCTTAAACGTAGCTCAGTAGTTAATCATGCCAATGCTTACCACCAAGTGATTAAATCTTGAAACATCAAAGCCTTTGGTGAGTAAGTCAGCTACATTATCATCCGTGTGAACCTTGACCACATTAATGAGTCTGTGCTCATAGCAATCTCTGATAAAGTGATGCCTAATCTGAATGTGCTTGGTCTTGGAATGGTAGACTGGATTCTTCACAATACAAATAGTACTCTCATTATCAATATTGATAGGAGTATTCTTAAAATTGAACCCATAATCCAAGAGTTGATTCTGCATCCACAGAACTTGTCCACAACAACTTGCAGCAGCTACATATTCAGCTTCAGTAGATGATGTTGCTGCAATTGTTTGCTTTTTACACTGCCATGAAACTAATCTTCTTCCAAGATATTGGCATCCACCTGTTGTTGATCTTCTGTCATAATTATCACCTGCATAATCACTATCTGAAAAAGCCTCTAAGTGAAAAGGTGAATCCCTGGGATACCACAACCCTAACTTAGGTTGTTGTTTCAAATAACAGAAAATTCTCTTTACTGCATTCATATGAGAAATCTTTGGTGAGACTTGATATCTTGTACATAAACAAACTGCAAACATGATATCAGGCCTAGATGCATTGAGATACATAAGACAGCCAATCATTGATCTATATAACTTGACTTCAACTGGGTGTCCATCTTCATCCTTGCCCAATGAGTTAATTGATTTAATAGGTGTAGTGACAGACTTCATGTCATCAAAATTAAACTTCTTAAGTATGTCAGATACATACTTGTCTTGACTTATGAAAATGCCTTCCTTTGACTGCTTAACTTGAAGTCCCAAAAAGAAATTTAACTCACCCATTGAACTCATTTGAAATTCTTTCTGCATCAGCTGCTCAAACTCCTTAACCATAGACTGTTTGGTAGCTCCAAAGATGATATCATCAACATATACTTGAACTAACATGATATCCTTCTTGTCTCTCTTGATAAACAAAGTCTTGTCTATAGCTCCCCTTCTGTAACCATGTTGTAATAAGAATGTGGAGAGCCTCTCATACCAAGCTCTAGGTGCCTGATGAAGACCATCAAGAGCCTTAACCACCTTCTAGACTTTGTTAGGATGTTTAGGATCTTCAAAACCAGGAGGTTGTTTGACATACACTTCCTCTGTAATAGTACCATATAAAAAGGCACTCTTGACATCCATCTAGTAAACCTGAAATCCCATATATGAAGCAAAAGCAAGAAATATTCTAATAGCTTCAATTCTTGCTACAGGAGCAAATACTTCATCATAATCTACTCCTTCTTCTTTCTGTAGCCCTGAGCTACTAACGTAGCCTTGTTCTTGATGACATTACCTCTTTCATCTCGCTTGACTCTGAAAACCCATCTGGTTCCAATAACTTTCTTCCCATCTGGAAGATCACATAATACCCAAACTTCTTGAAGTTTGAATTGTAGCAGTTCTTCTTGCATAGCTTCAACCCAACTTTCTTTTGTCAATGCTTGAGCAATATTCTTGGGTTCCTCTTGAGAAATAAAGCAAGTAAACAGACATGTTTGATGATCCTTATGATTCAGCCTGTTCTGTTTGTAGACAAAGCTAAGTAAAGCATTATGAGGTTTAGTAAAACTCTTAGCTTTGTGTCTTGTCATCACTCCAGAAGTAGAAGGACCAATGATTTGATCAGTAGGATGATTCTTATGAATCCTTAAGATTGGAGACTGTGGAACTCCATACGCATCATCCAAGTTAGTTAAATCAGCATCTTCATTGGAATCTGAGAAAATACCATCATCTGCAAACTCATCATCAGTTTCCTCTAATCCAGGCATGGTAGGATCATCCAAATCATCTAAAGTACTGTCAACTGGTGCAGCAGTACTTTGGTCGAAAGTACTGTCCAAAGTACTGTAAGAGTATTCTTCAGTATTAGTCTTTTTCTTTGTTGCTTCATAAGCTCTTCTTTGTTCATCAGAATAAGAATGTGCCATTACATCTTGTAAAAGCATCTGATTAAGTGTCTCTTGAATATCTTGATCTTCAGCAGATAGTGAAGTTTTTGGTATATCAGTACTTTGCGCTGGGGTATCAGTACTTTGCTTTGGAACTTCAGTACTTTGCTTTGTAGCATCAGGAACAGCATCAGGTCTAATATGAACTCCATGAACAACATACTGTGAGTCTTCTACATCATGTACAGGTTGATTTTCTTCTCTAACAGGTACATAGTTCATAGAATGAGTTAAAACCTCAAGATTAAACATCCAATCAGGACCTTTACCCTTCAGATTGTCTTGATCTTCTAAAAACTCAACATGAACACAATCTTGAATCTTCTTAGTGACTCTGTTGTACACTCTAAATCCCTTACTGTTATTACAATAACCCAATAAATATCCTTCTTCTGACTTGCCATCAAACTTTCCCAAATTATCAATTATGTTTAAAATAGTGAGAGGGCATCCAAAAGGCTTCATAAAACGAATGTTGGGTTTGTTGCCCATCAGCAACTCATAAGGTGTCTTCATCTGTGGTTTTGTGACTGATACTCTGTTGAGTACATAGCAAGCAGTACTTACAGCTTCAGCCCAGAATTGAATAGGTAGTTGTGAATCTGCAAGCATAGTTCTAGCTGCTTCAATCAAAGTCCTATTCTTCCTCTCTGCAACACCATTCTGCTATGGTGTTCTTGCAATACTGAACTCCCTCTTGATTCCTTTGTTAGCACAAAATTCATCCATAAGCTTGTTCTTGAATTCAGTTTCATTGTCACATCTAATACCTCTGACCTTGAGTCTCAGTTGGTTTTCCAGTGCTATTATTAATGTCTGAATAGCATCAAAAGTATCATCTTTAAATCCTAAGAAAAATACCCAACTGAATCTACTGCAATCATCTGTAACAACTAAGCAGTACTTTTTCTTGTTTAAACTTGCCACAGAGACAGGACCAAACAGATCCATATGTAATAACTCCAAAGGTTCTCTAATTGTCCTCTCCTCAAGCTTCTTGCATGAAGCTTTGTGTTGTTTTCCCTTCTTACACGCCAAACAGGAGTGTTCATTCTTGTAAGTCTT
Source organism: Chrysanthemum seticuspe (assembly GCA_019973895.1). Lineage (NCBI taxonomy): Eukaryota > Viridiplantae > Streptophyta > Magnoliopsida > Asterales > Asteraceae > Chrysanthemum > Chrysanthemum seticuspe. Next base: position 181,753,677 of record BPTQ01000004.1, read on the forward strand.
TGAAGGTAAACCTCTAACTAAATTTCTTTTGACCATTTTGTTGATATTCTTGAAATTTACATGGCCCAATCTTCTATGCCACTTATGTGCTTCTTCAGTTGTTGCTTTTGCCACTAAATAGGTGGCTCTACCATAAGAGTGAAGACTCTTCATGTCCATACTATACACTTCATTGGTTCTTGGTACTCTGAGTACTACCAAGTTATCATCAACATGCTCGAATTCAGAAGAAAGGATGAGACATTCTGTGTCAGTGAATAACACATGATGCTTTTGTCACAGATTTGAGAAACTGACAATAAGTTGAACTTCAGCTCCTTCACATATCTAACATTCTCAAAATCTATACGCCCTGCTTTGATAGTTCCTTTCCCAGTAATCCTTCCTCCATTGGGATCATTCCCAAATGCAACTCTTCCTCCACTAATAGATCTAAAATCAGACAGAATATCCTTATCTCCTGTCATACTTCCAGAGCAACCACTATCTACAATCAAATGATCTTTAAGCTCCTCTTCTGGGTTGCCCTGCACAAAGATTTAGAGAGTTAGTCTCTTTTAGGAAGCCAAGCCATTACTGACTTGTGTTCCCCTTGTGGAGTTACAAACTCAAATTCTTTGAGTATGTAATTTCCACTGTTTTTCAAAACATGATCCAGGATTATCTTTTGATTTTTAGCATGTGGATTTTCAAAACTTTCTGGATTTTCAACAAAACTCTCTTTTGCAAAATCATTCTCTTTTTCTTGTATTATGAAGACATCTTATTCACTTTTTGTTGAAAGTACAGTTTGTCCCTCAGCAGTACTTTCTCTCTTAACCTATTCAGTTTTAACACTTGGTTCCTGTGATCTAGATCCCCTATGTGAATTGTAGTACCTTCTAGGTTGATAGTAATGAGATCTCCTAGGATTTCTGTGCCAAGTGGTATTCGCAGTACCTTGGTTTGACTGAGCAGTACTTTGAGAAGGTACTGGTGGTTTAGAAAAAGGTCTTCTCTGGTGGGGGTACCTATGATTTGGTGAGAAATTACTATGATTGACCCTATTAGAATTATTCCAAACTGGTTTGTTCTCTCTAGGTTTCTGGTTAGTAGACATATTCTTTGAAAATTTCCTAAGGTATTCTGAATGATGTTCACAATCCTTGATTAAATGATTAGGACTAAAACATACAAAACACAGTTTTTCACCCATACTCCCAATATGACTTTTTCTATGTCTACGACCAAAACTATTTTGCCTTCTAGGTGAATGATTAAATATATTTTGACCAAAATTATCCCAAAAAGGTTTAGCAGTACTGTTTTGAAAAGGTTTTCCTGAAGGTACTGCTTGTGGAGCAGTACTTTGAGTAGAAGGTATTGCTTGACTTTGAAAATTTGTTTCAACAGATTCTTTTGGGGTTTCAGACCTAGATTGACCAATAAGCTTCTTCCTAAACTCTAGACTGTCTACACCAAAACGTGAAACATCAGGTCTTATGGGTTGATGACTACCAACTGGATGTGGAACAGCATGATAACCTCTGTCTTTCTTATACTCAGGAGTTGATTCACTAATTGAACCCTCATTACTATCTGTGTCTACATAATTAATGAGTTCATCATCACTAGTGGTAACATCCTCAAAATCACATTCATCCTTATCACTAGATGTGTTTTCTTCTATGTTATCAAAGTCCATACCAAAACCTAAGCCAGTTCTAATGTATGCTCTTCTCTGTTTTTGAACATAAGTAACATGTGACAGACCAGATTCTTTCCAGGCATCAAACTTTGCTAACAAATCATCTCTCTCCTTAGTGAGTTTCTCAATTTCAACAATTTTACAGTTTAGTTTTCATTCACTAAGTTTTAACTGGTAATCTTGTTGTTCATATTTTTCAGCCCAAGCCATTTCATTATTTTCATGTGTTATAATTTTGGCTTCCATTGATTCTAAGGTTATTTGATAACCTGCTACCTCAGACCTAGCCTTAACACAATTATCTCTTTCATACACATAATTATTTAGTAGTTTTTTATAGAAATCATGACAATTTGAGCATACCTCAGAGATAGGGGTTGAACTTGGTGAAGTAGCTACCATTGCAAGTAGAACAGAATCATCTTCACACTCCAAGCTCCAGTCAAATCCTCCATACCCATCTCCAGATTCCAAAGCAGCATGATCAACTTCCTCATCAAAAACAGTGCTCCAGTCCAATGTATCAGTGGATGTATTTTCGTGGTCTCATGTATTTGTTAATGTAAATATATTTTAATGTACCTGATGTATCAGTACAATTTCCTGGTGATCCATTGTGTATTTGTTATAAAAATATTTTATTAATGTACCTAATGTATAAGTAAACGATCCCGTGTATTTATTAATGTAAATATATTTTTAATGTACCCGTGTATTAATTACTGTAAATATATTAAGGACGTGTGTATCAAATGATATATTAATTTGTTAAAAGGATATCTCAATAAATGTTTAACCAAAAAATAAGGCCTCATTAATATGTTTCAATTAAAAAACGTCTTAATAAATATTTGACCAAAATACCTTTAAAAGTGAATTATTTACTGAAATACCACTCATCAAACATTAATCTCATTAAATACAAATACAATGATCCAACGGTCCATATTGAGTCTTACTTTTAGAATTTTAAGCATGATCTCACAATAACCCTCCCATATATATATATATATATATATATATATATATATATATATATATATATATATATATATATATATATATATATATATATATATATACACTTAATATATATATCTTTGTCATTTACATCGACGACATCTTATTATAAGCATACAATTCTTTCGTATATTATCATTTGGTCATCATTGAACCAAAGTCGTAATTCCTTCTTCAAGATTCCTTCCATGTCATACCCTCATAAGCCGAAATCCACCCAAAAATCTTTGTACAATTGTTTTAAGATAAATGATGCCACATAAGCAACAACAACAACAACACAAGCATTTAAAAATTTATAAAGTTAGTTAAACTTTATCGAGTCTTAAACATAAATAAAGACTAAATTGCCGTATTAAATTAGGTTGCGTGTCGGAGCCGTGCACTACCGCTAATTGAATTATTCCACCTCATACTGCACATAGCTAAGGTGAGTTTCATAGCCCCTACTTTTAAACTGTTTTATACTTGTTTTGGAGGAAGATACATGCTCCTTTTACTTAAATAATTTTATTTACTGAAATTGTGCATTTCCATGCATACTATGCTTTATTGTTGGAATCACTCCTAAACTAGATTTCAAGTGTTAGTAAATAATATGTAATAGTTAGCTTAATATGGCTTTTATGTTAGTAATCATGCCAAAGCTTATGTAGAAAGCCCATGAGCCTTGGCCCAAGCCCGTAAAGGAAAGGAAGGGAACTTGCATGTTGCCCTAGTTCCTTCCTATAAATAATGCTGGTAAACCCTCACTTGAGGGTTGGTTGTTCAATTCATACATTCACTTTACGTATAACCTTTCTTAGTATCATACGTGTGTGTGTTTGTTATTGTTCATCCGATCACTTCTCTTCTATTTCTTATATTGATGCTTGTGTTATAAATATGGGAACCTAACAGTGGTATCAATCGCCAAATAGTTGAGTGAAAAGCTTTTGTTTTTTAAGTTATTTGGTTTTACGCGTAACACGGGTTACAAACTTTTCACGCTTAAAAAATTCGACTTTTTACACTTTTCAATCCAAGATTCTTGTACTTTCAAAGTTTTTAGGTGTTAAAATTTCTGTTTTAAGCAAAAAGTTTCAAACTTTACGTGTAATTCTTCGTTTTTAAGCTTGGTTTCATACATGGGTTTATTTCTACGCATAAGGTGTTTAGAAGTTTTGGATCATCAAGTTTCACACTTTTGTGTTATTTTGGTGATATTGAAGCTGTTTCATCACAGAAATCTGGTTTAGAATCACTTTTGGCTAAGAATCCGTTTTGGTTACATTTTACGCGTAACAAAACCCTAGTCTTACGCATAAGACATCCTTGGTTTGATCTTCAGTTTTCGTGGTTTACTTAGTGTTTTCTTGCTTGGATAAGCGTGAAAACACTTCGACTTTGGATATCATTTACATTGTGATAGTGTAAAGGATTTTTGGGCAAAAACCCTAATTTTACGCATAAGCTTAAACTTACGCGTAGAACTCTTTACGCCTAAGATTTTTCTTACGCCTAAGCTTTGTCTTATGCATAAGCTAATCCTACGCATAAGTTTTCTACGCCTAACTTTCAGTTTACGCATAATCTTAGTGTTTCTCAATTCTTACGCGTAAGCTAATCCTACGCGTAAATATCACTTTTACGCGTAAGTTTGGTGTTTTTACGCATAAGCATTACTTTGCCTTAATGTGTTTTCAACGCCTAAGGATACTTCATCAACAACGTGTCATTCGACTACAAAGATCCATTTAACAACACAAGTTTTCAACATGTCTCAACCACCATACTCTAACTACTTTCCTTACACGTATAATCAACAACTACAACAACAACTAAGTCCACAACATCAACAATTCAATCAACAACAACAAATTTATCAACAACAATTCAACCAACAACATTATCCACAACAAGGAGCAATTCCACCTCAAATGGTTCAACCACCACCTAGTCTTCAAGTACAACCTTACACAAACGTTTACAATCAACATCCATCCAGGAATACTATGAAAGAACCGTCTTGGTTTGCAAAGATGTGTGAAGCTTTAAGTAGCCAACAATCCATTCATGAGGCAGGATTACTTGATAGACCTCCAATGCTCACTCCCGGAAACTATGATCAATGGGTGATTAGGTTCTTTAGGTTTTGTGATCTAAAGAAGCCACATGGAAAGTTCTTAAAGAAGGTCATCTTGGAAGGTCCATTTCAGATGCCTATTCTTGTTACACCCGGAGATCCAAATGCTATTCCACCAAGAGATGATCTCACAAACATTGCAACTGTCGCTGACCTTTCTGGTGATGAACTTCTACACTACGAAGCTGATAAGCTAGCAATGCAATATATCCTTTTAGGATTACCAAATCCAATCCTTCGAAGTGTTGATGCTCAAAAGACTGCAAAAAAGATGTGGGAACATATTCATCTTCTTATGGAAGGCACTGAACTCAATCAAGAGGATATGGAATCCAAAATTTACTTGGCTTATGAACACTTCATGATTGAACCAGGAGAGACAATAGAGTCTTACCATCATCGATTCTCAGACATCATCAATGACTTGGATAAACACAACATCATCATGCCAAGAATTGCAGTCAATACTAAGTTCCTAAGTAGTCTTGGTCCTGAGTGGGAAAAATATGTCATTTTCATCCGTCAAGCGAAAAATCTTCATCATGCTACTTACGGATTGTTGTACGACTATTTGAAGCCCCACCAAAAAGAAGTTGACAAAGAAAGGACTATCCGTGGACTCCCGGCCCCACCGTCACTTCCGGACAATCAACAACTTGCTTTGTGGGCTCAAACTAGTTATCCTCCTCAACCCGCTCCTCAACCAACTGCAACAATTACACCATATGATCCTTCACAGCAACAATCTCAACAAACTCAATTGGTTCCATACAACAACAACAATGATCAACCACTTTACAGTGAAGCTAATGAGGACTCCGAAGATTTTGATGCATTGCAACAAGGATTTGTTATGATTGCCAAAGCCTTTGGCCGGTATACAAATAAATCCAACAATCGCATTCGCTCCTCATTAAACACAAGGAATCAGGCTGTTGTGAACAATGGACATGTTAAAGTTCAAAATCGTGGTTATGGTCGTCAGATGGGAGGAGGTCAAGGGTTTAATGCTATGGGAAGGAATAACATGGGTGCTCCACAACAGAGAGCTCAAGTGGTTGAACAGGGGAATGCTCAGAATGGGATGAATGATCTTCGCTGCTTAATAAGGTTTTAAAAGGTACCATTTTGAGGGGTCGTTTAAGCCCTTATTTGATCACTTTTGTATCCGTTATTGCTTAATATCGTTCCTTTTCACTTTTTAGGTCTCTTGAAGGCAAAATGCTGGAATGGCACTTATTTGGACGAAAAGGCGCGAATATACGAAGAAAATGGCCAAAGTCAGAATCGAGACACTCAAAGCTGCTGAAAACAGAAGGCGACGGCGTCACTGCTTAACTGCGACGCCGTCGGAGGAATTTGTGACGACTCAGAAGAGAAAATGCTAGTTCTAAAGGACGGCGTCGGGCTTTAAAGGAGTAGACCGTCGCAACTCAGACGGCCTAGATGCGACCCAGACGACGTCAGAAGCTGAAGAGGATGGCGTCACAGACATAAGGTGACGCCGTCGCAAGGTTAACGTGGCCAAGATGAAACCCTAATGACGGCGAAATGACGGCGTCACAAAACATAAGGTGACGCCGTCGCATATGTAATATTATATATAGAATCCGAATTTTTCAGTTTTAAGAGAGTCTTTTTGGAGTAAAAACCTAAAACCGAACCAAGGGTGTCTTGTACAGTATTTTAGGGTTCTAAACCCTATCTTACATCAAGATAAGTATTTACTTCATCAATTCAATTATTTCTTTGATTATTTGTGTGTATGCTTGCATGTTCTCCATGTCCGGCTAATTTATTTGTGTGTTTGCTTAGGGAGTATGAAACTTAATTATTGAATATTGATTGGTTGTTTCTTATCTTAGTTGATTAATGATCTAGTAATGCGATAGGTCATTCGTTGTGTACTTAATGCTTGATTCATCTTTGTGAACCTTAGAATATAATTACATGAGTAGTTGTAAGCTAAACCATCCAAAGAGTGCCTTAGAGTAAGAGTTTATTATCCCTAGTGGGTTTTGTAGACGAGACCCTTTGGTAAGTTCAAAGAGTTAGGGAGAAACGCATACCCTACAACTTTAGACACACAACGCAACTAAGAATAAGGACGTGACAACTCAACCATCAATAGGAGATAATTAAGGAGTAGTAAAACCTAAGTAAAAACATCTTTAAACTATCATACGAGCACACATTAATTAGACATAGACTATCCACCACCTTAGTTTAGATAATTATATAGATAGTAGAGTAATCGGTAGAAATACCAACCCCCCAAATCCAATACCCGAGATTCGTACCTTTCAATTTCCTAAAAAACATAAAAAAGATAAAAAAATAATCTTCTTCAACCTTAACCTTAGCGTAGTAACTTCTCACTAGCATTCCTATTCCCCTAGAGAACGATATTAATACCCGTGGCTTACCCTAATACTACACTACAACGATTAGGTTCACTGCCTAGGGTGTTATAAAACTTGCTCGACGAAAAGGAAGTTCCTTTGACCCCGAACGACGCGTGTAGCGTTATCAAGTTTTTGGCGCCGCTGCCGGGGAATAGAATAGCTAGTTAGTAGTCCACATCGTTTAGGTTTCTTTGCTTGATTCCTATCAAGTAAACTTTTTTCTCATATTTAGCTTTCTCTTAGTCTATCCCCCTTCTTCGTAACCTTTGTTCGTAATCCCATCACTTTTCATCATGGAAGGTGATAACCAACCACCACTCATCAACCCACCACCAAATGACCCGCCAAGAGCCCGTACTCTTGGTGAATACTCGAGACCAAGCCACCTAGGCTATAGGAACACCATTGAGCTTCCCGACCAAGCCCAAACTACGGCCCTGCGATCCGACACCATCCGGTTGGTGCAAAACAGATGTGCATTCCATGGACTTCGTTCCGAAGATCCTAATCAGCATCTTAAGGATTTCCTTAAAATTGTCGATTCCATCGACCTCAATGCTACTACTCGGGAGACCACGCGTCTGCGTCTCTTCCAATTCTCTCTACGGGACCAAGCTAATAATTGGCTTGACCGACTTCCCGCCGGATCCATCTCAAGCTGGGATGATCTCACCACTCGTTTCCTCGCCCAATTTTTCCCACCGGAGAGAACTACCAAACTTAGGAATGACATCTTGATGTTACAAAAATGTCAAGGCGAAACTCTGTACGAGGCGTGGACTCGATTTAAGGACTTGCTCCACAAAGTCCCTCATCACGGCATCGATCTTTGGCTTATAGTCCAAATCTTTTACGATCGCGTCAACTTCTCGACTAAGAAATCCATCGACCAAGCGGCCGGTGGTAAACTTAGTAAACTCACCGTAGAAGAATCGTGGGGTACAATAGAGGACCTTGCCCTCTATGAAAACGAATGTTGGAATGACCCCCGTGAGTTGTCCAAAACTGATAAGGCAGTCTCTTTGCCTCCCACTGACTCACAACCTTCCAATCGTAGAACGCTCGAACTTGAAGATCAAGCCAAATTCCTAATGAGCTCCTACGAGACTCCTAAGCTCGAGCCAAATAACTTAGGAAAATCCTACAACAACCCTCAAAACACCGGAACTTCCACTAGTCTTGAGGGAATGGTGTCCAAATTCATGTCATCTCAAGAAGCTCGATTGACGCAACTTGAAGCCGATTTCAAGCAACGACAAAGCGAGATGACAACCAAGCTCGACACCCTATTAAAAGCCTTCAATGGACAAAGGGATGAAATACAAGAAAAAATGGCGGAGATGACGGACTTAGTGAAAGAGTACACTAAGACGAAGGTTCCCGAGAAGGTGCTAGTAAGGAACGATGAGCACGCCACCCCCACTTTGTCTGTTAACGCCATTTCCATTTCTTCCGATGAGGACGGAGCAGTTGAGAAGAAGGAGCCTGAGAGCAGCAAGGATAGTAAAGATAAGAATGAGGCTCGGACTGATGATGAACCAAAATTCATCAAGCATTACCTTAAGCATGAGATCAATAAGAAAACAATCGTTAACCAAGTGAAAAACTTTAGGTGCAATGATGTTCTTAGGAAAGCCCTCTTAGGTGAAATAGGAGAGGAAGAGTATGACACCATGCCTATTGGACCTATGTACGAGTCGATTCTAAGAAAGCCAGTAACTAAGAAGCAAGAGATCTCTGGGAACTTTGTAATTCCATGTAGCATAGGTGACTTAGAGAACCTAAATGCCTTGGCCGACCAGGTATCCGATGTAAACATAATGCCGCTGTCAGTCTATAATAAGTTGACCAAGGAGGAACCGACCAAGACCAATCTTAGACTTTCCTTAGCAAATCATTCATATGTTTATCCCATAGGAATAGCGGAGGATGTCTTAATTGAGGTTGCCAATATTTTCTATCCGATGGACTTCGCAATTGTAGACATTGAGGAAGATAAAAACCTGCCATTAATCCTGGGGACACCTTTCCTGACCACCGCCAAGGCAACCATCAAATGCGGTGAAGGGATTATGATACTCAAAAGTGGAAAAGGACAAGTTAGGATACCTATTGTTCCGAGATATCCTCTGAAGATTATGGATAAGGTAAAAGATATGAATTCGCAGGTGTCCAATAATGCAGTTAAGAAGAAAATGGTTGAATGGGAAAAGGGCTTAGAGAATTCATGGTTCAAGGGTTAAATGCGACATTGTGGAAACGTGATAAAAAGTTAGGAAATAACTATACCACAATACCACAAACTCAAAAGAACCCTAAGGAATTTTTGAATGGAGAAAAGGTGCTTTTGTATAAATCAAGAATAAAAGCATTATGGGGAAGGAATAAGCCAAGATGGTTTGGACCTTATACGGTGAAAGAAACTAATCTAAAAAATAAAACCGTTATCATAATAGACGATGTTGGAAGAGAATTCACGGTGAGCATACAACGTCTACAACCTTATGATGAAGGCTTAGTGGAAGAAAGGAAGGATGGCAATGAAATCACGTAGGGGCACGACTTCGAGTCTAGCTACAAGACTCATAAATAAAGAAAAGCGCTTCGTGGGAGGCAACCCATGCTTAATTGTTTGCTTGTTTGCGTGTCATATATCTTTTTATTGATTATTTATTCTCATGTTTGAATTTGTGAAAATGCTTTATTTTGTCTTTAACCTCGTCTTAATTACATATAAAGGTATTTTACATAAGGGATAAGTGTAGGGAGGATTACACACGTTTTCAAAAGAAACGTAAACATGAGAATTTCAATTAATTAAAAGATATACATATGTGTTTGTTCGAGTCAAATGCTTGTATCGAGTCATAATGGATGTTTTGCAGGAAATTTTACCAGATTCTAAAGATAAAAATTTTCCAGAATTTTTTCCAGAAAATCGCAGACCAGTTTCTGTCATGATAACCTGACGGCGTCAGGGTCGCAACCTGACGGCGTCAGGAGGAGTAGAAACTGCTTACTACTTTTTCTCGTTTTCTGTGCTACTTATAAATTTTTGGAATTTTCCATGTCTTAATTTTCTAGAAAATCTGCAAACATCCATTCCACAAGCATTATATCTTATTTAAGTCTGGAATTACATCTTGTTGTGATATTTCTTTGTTTGGTTTGATGCGTTGGGTTGTTTGTTTTCTTCAAGTGTGCAGGTTTTATTTATCAAGAAGAAGATACATAAGATTGGAAGGAGCTTTTCACGCATACATTCTTCTTGGAAAGGATTTAACGACTACTTCACACACGGATCCTACCGAGCTAATCAGGGGAGTACTAGTTTCTTTCGTTTTTAATTACCTTCCATTATCATAACTTTGATACTTTCGGGGAACATTGGGGACAATGTTCAGTTTAAGTGTAGGGAGGGAAAATAAAACGGAAACTTTGAAACTATGCTTATCCTTGACTATTTGCTTTGTCCAATTGTGATTGTGTAATAAACCATGAGGAAATGTCGGTTAGGGTAATTTTGGCACCAAATTTAAAATTTTTTATGACATATAGGAGTGGGCCATTAGTCTTAACAAAAGCGTCTCATGGATAGGAAGTTGCATGACTAGCACAAAAACCCTTTACCACCCAAATTCCACCAAAATATGAGGATCGCCCTTAGATTAGTAGGAATTAAAGCATTCATCTTCAATGCTTAGAGTGTGAACCGGTAGTATATTAGATTCTAGAACTTGTTTTGTGATGCATTCCGAGATCGCAAGTGAGGCTACACTTGTGTAGTTAGGAATAACTAAATGATAAGAGGCATTAGGATAACCCTTGTTTGATACCTGTAATATAATTACTTCTTCCATATCGGTTGAGTAATTCCCCCACACCTTTTGCGTTGTACTCATCTTTAGTACACGATACCCCTAGTTAACCCCTCAGAGCCTATCCTTTTCGCGGTTCTCGTGATGTTTCGGTTTTTCCGGAATATCAATGAAGAGCATTGTTTACACCCCACCCCCAAATATACACCCAAATCGCCTTAGCCTACCCCTTATGCACTCACTTTTAGTGCAAATGTTTGTTATCACCCTAAACCCTTAGTTCAATTATCTAGTTGCTTGCATAAGTTGCTAAGTCGAGTCATATCCTTTGTATACAGTTTTGGGACGATTGGGATTCATGGAAAAAGTTAAAGTTTATGAAATGACGGGAAGGGAACGTTAAATTCAAATTCCCTTTGTTTGCATAATAATGTACCCCAAGTGTTTTGATCTTTTCAAATTCGGGTCAAATTAGTGTTAGAGTAATAAAAACTCAAGTGTAGGGATGTGCCTATAAATCCCTATCATTTTGATGTTACCATAGAGGATGGTAGAGTAAAAGTGTATGAAAAAAAAAAAAAAAATCGAAAAAAATAGAAAAAGAGAAAAAGAGAAAAAAAAATATAGAGTGTAAAAAAAAAAAAAAAAAAAAAAAAAAAAATACTGGCTGCCATCCTACATCCATCCTTTAAATTTATGTTTGTTTATTTCCGTTACCTAGAGTTTTAGAGTGTCGAGTATTGGCTTAGCAACGCCATTCTTCGTATGCATTTAACATAGAGATTTTTGACTTGCCACCACTAAATAGCCTATCCCACCAAACCCTTGTTTCCCTACCGTAAGCCTAACATTACAACCCTTTAAAAGACCTCTTTGATAGTCTTTCCTAGGTGCTTACGCCAAAGCGATGGAGGTTTGATCTATTCTCAAGCCTATGGTAATCTATGTACTAGGACCGGTTAATGAGTGTTTATCTTCCATTTCCTATTTGTTATATTTCATATATACACCCGAGAGAGATGTGAGTATCCAAACACCCCATGTGAGGTGCTAGTATGTAATTTCCGTGCTTGTTATGACTTTTGCGGGGCTTATATGTGTTGTGGACCGTTTTGAATTAATGCTTCATGACCCCTAACTTATAAATTAATTGGCTAAAAGCACATTTGTTTGAGGACAAGCAAATAACAAGTGTAGGGATATTTGATAAGGTTTTAAAAGGTACCATTTTGAGGGGTCGTTTAAGCCCTTATTTGATCACTTTTGTATCCGTTATTGCTTAATATCGTTCCTTTTCACTTTTTAGGTCTCTTGAAGGCAAAATGCTGGAATGGCACTTATTTGGACGAAAAGGCGCGAATATACGAAGAAAATGGCCAAAGTCAGAATCGAGACACTCAAAGCTGCTGAACACAGAAGGCGACGGCGTCACTGCTTATCTGCGACGCCGTCGGAGGATTTTTGTGACGATACTGAAGCCAAAAACCCTATTTTCAAGTGACGACGTCGGGCTTTAAAAGAGTAGGCCGTCGCTACTCAGACGACCTAGATTTGATCCAGACGACGTCATAGACTGAAGGGGACGGCGTCACAACCATAAGGTGACGCCGTCACAAGCTGATCAAGTCACAACATGCGCGCGAAGTAGCTGATACTGTTTTGGCCATAATTTTTGCATACGAACTCGGATTTAGGTGATTCAAAAGCCCACGCGACCAGAACGAGAAAATCTACAGTCTGGTGAAAAAAAGTCATCGCGACGCTGTCACTCTTTAGGTGTGACGCCGTCACCCTTTGCCGACAGAAAATCTGCCTATAAATAGAACATTATAACTTCACTTTTTGTAGACTCTAAACCCTAACTCCGATTCCAGGGCTTAGATAGGTGTTTTTCCAGCAACTTTGAAGGTTCCAATCACTCTATAAACATCTTGTAATGGTTTGTTGATTATATCTTAATCCATATATTCAATTTATCATTATGTCTATCCTATGTTTGATTGATTGTGTGTATGCTTGCATGTTTACCATGTCCGGCTAAATTACTTGTGTGTTTGCTTAGATATATGAAACCTAGTTGTTAATTATTGTTAGGTTGTCTCTTATCTTAATTGTAATTGGCTTAGGAGTGCGACTAGGCTATCGTTTTGTTTAATACTTGATAAATCTTTGATAGTTTATGAATGACTTAATGGATTTCGTTTACTAAACCCAAAGATAACCTCAAAGTTAGTTTATGAATGACTTAGTGGATTTTGTTTACTACACTTAAAGGTGACTTCAAAGAGTTAGGGAATGCACACCTTACGACCTTAGAAAACACAACGCATTAAGAATAAGGACGTGACAATTCAACCATCAATAGGAGATAACTAGGGAGTAGTAGCATCTAGGTAAACACATCTTTAACTATCATACGAGCACACAACAATAGACATAGACTATCCTCACCTTAGCTTAGTTAATTAGAATAGATAAGTAGAGTAATCGGTAGAAATACCAACCCCCAAATCCAATACCCGAGATTCGTACCTTTCAATTTCATAAAATATAAAAAGACAAAAAAATAATCTTCTTCAACCTTAACCTTAGCGTAGTAACTCCTTACTAGCATTCCTATTCCCCTAGAGAACGATATCAATACCCGTGGCTTACCCTAATTACTACACTACAACGATTAGGTTCACTGCCTAGGGTGTTATAAAACTTGCTCGAAGAAAAGGAAGTTTCCTTGACCCCGAACGACGCGTGTAGCGTTATCAATTAGAAATTATTTCCCAGGTGCAAAACCCTGCCACGTTCAATGCCTCTTTAGTAACGAATTTCCCAGGTGCAACTAGGCGACACAATGGGTTCGGTTTGGTTTGGTTTTTTTAAAAGCATGGATAGAGGTCATTATGGTGCATATGGTGTTGGGGCTAACGGTGAATATTATATGAGTTAAAGTGGATATCAATGGGTGGCAGTAGTTAGTCGACGAGATTTTAAGTGAGATGTTAATATGGGATTGGAAATTATTTTTTTACGACAACTTTAAGGTGCAATGTCATGTCATTAAATGCTTTATTCATCATAGGAATAAAAACAGTTATACAAAATATAGTTACATCATAGGCATGAGTTATTACAAAATAGTTTTGGTAAAACTCTTAAGTATACATTTATGTGCAACTATGCTTGCGGTTCGGTATTTACATTGCCAACATCACTTACTGAGTAACATTAAAGACATGTAACAGCTATTAAGTTACCAAACACAATCAATTCCTACGATTCAATCATCTGTTAAACCCTCAAACTATAAGTAAAGATTCTACATTTGAAATCATCCGTGATCATATTAGGTTTTTTTGATATTTCAAATTGATTATGAGTTGCTAATGATTTATTGTGTGTTTTTAAAATTAGGTGTTCAAATTGAAGATTGGAATTGACTATGCGTCTTATTATCTGGTATAGTTTTAATCCACATTTTTAATTTTTATACTTAGGGTTAGTTTTAATCCCAGATTGAATTGTTATACTTAGGGTTAAGTTTTTGTGTGTGTGTGTGTTTTTATTTATTTATTATTATATATATTTTTTTAGATTCTATTTCAATTTCAGTTTTTGATACAATGTGTTCAATAATGGTATTTTGATGTTTTTTCTGGTTTTCTATTCTAATATTTTTTCCTGTTTTGTTCGGAAATTGATGAGTGGAAAATTACACACGTGTTACTACTGATTATTTTAATGAACGTGCAGGATAATGAATTCACATCATTAATTAATCTCTCAACATTGCCTCCAAATACCATGTAAGATGAAGATTTAGTGACGCAAATCCAAAAATAAAAACACAATCTTAGGTAGAAAAAATCTCATTCATGATATTCTTTTGGTTTTTGACTAATTTATATTACTTTTAAGAGTATTATGATATTATCTAAAAGGTTTGGATGTAAATGTTTAATATAATGGTCCTATGTACCCATTATTTTTAGACAAGCATTTCTTTTCCAATAACTACCTTAATTGATAGAAATATAATAGAGTTTTGCTCTCTCAAAGTGTATGCTACATAACATATTTGATTCAGTATTTGGAAAGGAGGGAGGAAGAGGTGGGCCTATCACAAGTATCGCTCGAGTAAGCTTAATTCTTGATCTTTATATGTTTAACCTTTTTACGAGTTGGAGAGACTATGCATCAATTTATACAACCAAACACCCCTATAACATGAATATCCGAACAGACCTTACCACTCTTCGTAACTGTAAACCAAATAGGCAACCTATATCACTTTAACACAACCAAACACCCTATACAACCCACACAAGCATGAGTCAACAAACAGAGGGTCTGCATCAATTTAACATAATTAAACACCTGAATGGACTTTCAATTACTTTTTAGTATATATTTGTTCTACTAAAACCTAAAAATAAAAACCACAAGTCATACCCGTCCATCAGACGGGTTTTGACACTAGTATATATATATATATATATATATATATATATATATATATATATATATATATATATATATATATATATATATATATATATATATATATATATTCTTGTCATTTAGTATATTAGAATAAATGTCTTTAGAAAAACTTAAGTATAACCAATCTTGTATACATTTGACATATTAAAATTTCCGTAAGTTTCAAGATATATTTCAATGTGTTACTAATGTTTGTTTACAATAAACATTTTCATTTTAAAAGAAGTTTAAACATTTATCCAAGCTTGTAAGTGACAACTTAATCCTTCCAATTATAAATAAAATTATGATAGATTACATAATTATATTTAAAATACTAATATGTTTTGAAAGGGTATATACAACTACATTAGAAAAGATATGACATGGGCTTCCATAATATATATATTGTTTGCGTATAATTTATATGTTTACAAAATTTTGATATATCCCAAGTTAATTTCTCTATCTATCCGGTTTGGCTAAATCTTAAAAGTTGTATATATTATAATTTGGTTTTATAACTTTATAGTGAACATGTCGTGCATATATTCGCTTATGAGACGAGTATGACTCCGATTTACTTGATTTGATACTAAACATTTTCGGACTCGGAACATGGAGTAACACCCGGAGAAACGTACCCTGTTGGGCCTGAACGGGCTGTACAAAACCAAACGAACCCCTTTTTTTAATTATTATTGGGCTTCAGCCTAGTTGTTACACCCACACCTTTTTACAAAGCCTTAGGCTGGGGCATGTCTAAAACGAAACACACCCTGCTGGAAATGATGGGCTTCGCAGCCGAGTTAACCAATCATTATCCCGTAATGGCTTGAGGCCCATAGGAAGACTAGTATCATTTCTAAGTTAGAAAATAAATGGCTTTTGGGGTGTACTTCTTGACGCTAGGAACAAACTCAACTGTAAGGACATTAGACCCCTTTTCGGTTCAAACGAGTGATACTCGTTCCTCACCGACCACCCACTCGGGGTCTTGAGCAATCATAGTTATAAACTACCCTTCGGGGTGTATCTTGGCAACTTGAAACAAACCCAAACTACTACACCTTTTGGGAAGTTCACTTGCACGCCGAAAACAAACATAATAACAACAACATTAACAACTATTGCGACTAGTGTTCTTAACAGTCGGGTACTACCCAACTTGTACACTCGACTCGACACCTTCGTGTGTACGTGGTCGTACGAGTCAGGTTACAAGCAACACAACTCTCGAGTGGGTTAATCCCTACTGAGGCAATAATTAAGAAAACTATTACCTCGAGTGAGGTTTCCCTTTCTGTCTAGACATAACGTCGATTAGCCAAGAAGATAAACCAAGGCAATAAGCTAAAACATAAGCCGGATAAGGTGTCGAAAAACTAGAAAATTAGCCGAAAACCACAAATGAGCCGATTACCAAATGGGTTAAAGTTGGAGACTAAGACAAACCAAGACTACCTTTGCTTAAGGACTTTCTAACAACTACAAAAATAGACCGAAAGCAAAATGACCCGAGTGAGATGGAAGACTTAAGCCGAGGATACCAACTAGCCAAAACACAAAGTTTTTAAGTTTTATATCCTGTTTCTTTTACCACTGATTCGCAACAACAACAACAATTTGCCACATCACATCATTACCAACTCCTTTACCAATTTAAGTTTTTACCAATATTAACAATATGACTTCTAATCTATTAATAACATTCGAAAAAAATATTTTTATAATTCAAATATTTTTTCACAACAGAGATTACAGTTTAACAAGATAACAATTAAATACTCTTACATTAGATTTCATGGGTCGAAATAGATGAGCACCGAAAAACCCGACGAGCTCAATTGGAGGAGTTTCGGGATGAATTAGAACAATTAACACTTGGAATGGCTTCCTCATACATCAAATGACCAAACCCCCAACTCAATTTCAAAAACCCCTTTGATTTATGGGAACCCTAATTTGTCGGATCTTTGATAAAATGATGATGAAACTGTAACAATCTTGACTCTTGTATAGATAAGAGAGGGAAAGGAAGCCTCCTAGCTTTCTTGGCCTTGTGCTTAGGGTAATACCCTTTTCTTGCTCTCGTCTCATCTCCTCAGCCGCGCATGGCATCACTAGGGTTGAATAGGATGTAGCTTAGATGGATTAAGGAAGGTGACAATTTGCTTTCTGACTTTGACATTCAAAAATAAAGGAAACACCTATTTTGGTGTATGTTGGGTTCTGCGAAGGAAGCAGAAAAAGAAAGGAAGAGTATGAAAGGGATGACACTTGAATAGGGGTGGGTAGTTTTATATTTTGTTTTATTATAGTATATTGTATTAGTTGTACTCCGTGTTTTATCGATTTTCTGTGTAACCGTACCTTCCCGGTACCCGAAAAATATAAAAATTATATTTTTCGAAACGATTTCTTAAACGTAATAATATAACATTATTATTACATAAAAATTTGATTATAACTGTTTGCCGTTACTAATTTGGTTTCGGTATGCGTGCGGTGCCGTGATTTTCTAAATTCACGAGATGACCTCTCGTTTTTAAATTTTAGATATTGGCATCCGTCAGAAAATAATCGATTTGAATTTTCTGACGTGATAAATATTATTATAATAATCCAGAATTTTACGAGTTGTTATAGTCTACCCACCTTACAGGAGATCCGTCCCGGATCTCAGTTTACGTTACCCGATAGGGTGTCGGGAACGAGGTGATGGTATTTGGGACAAGTTTTGAATTTTCCCTAGGTTGTTCTAGGGTTTCCCTTTTGGGTATGGGTACCTAGGTGTTATGCCAGCAGCACATCCTCTATTTGAGGAGCCATGATTTTCTGGGGTAGGTTCATTGGGTGAAAGTTATAATTCTTGATGTTATGAGGTTTCACTATTTTGTTAGTGTGAGCACCTCTAGCTTCCCATGGTCTTATCAAAGCATACCCATTTCTGGGGTTTAATGATTCTAAAGTATACGGGTTGATTCTTAAGATTTGCTATGGGCTTGTGTGTTTTCTTCTTTAAAGGATGAAGAAATATTTGTTTTCGAATTTTTCTTTCGAATAAATGTTTACACAAGTTTGACTAAGACCAGATTTCAAAATCGATAGTTGTGTAAAATGACACATTTTCACAAGATTGTAAAACTGGTTCTTAATTATGGTGTGTATAAGGAAATTTTGCGAACTTTTAGGGTTTCGGTCAGCATTTTATCTCATTTTTATTGAGGGATTTGGAAAGTATTATTATAGGATTTTTAAAGGGGAATCCTCAAAATTTAGAAACTATATTGTAACAAGGGTGTGTAGCAGGATATAACATTTACCCATAGCTACAAGTAGAATTTAGTTGTCTAATTTGGGTAGGGTTAGAGGTTTAATGGTTGGTGAACCTCATTGTTTTCTATGGTTTTAGGCAGAGGTGTGGGATACATCCCTAGGTTAGGCTTAGTTACCAAGGAGAACATTGGTCATTTTTGTTTATGAGGTATTAACTTAAAACACTTTATTTTGGTAAGGTATGGGTAGAATTGTAGTTTACTTTATGGTGTAATCGTAGGGTGGCAACTTGGTTTGTAGAATAATTCATGAAGTGATTCATGAAGTATTTTGATTATAATGGTCTGTGGGATAATCGAAAACGGTTTGCATGGCAACTCTTTTATTTAGTTTATATGAGGGTAACAAGGTAGGCACTGTTATTCCTTAAGAGGTGGGTGGAGCTTCTAGGTACCAAATTTTCAAGGTAGGGCGTAAAAGTTTCAAGTTTATGTAGGATTATATGTCATTTATCGTGCCTTTCTAGATTTTGCCAAAGGTTTATTGTTCTTTTTATTGCCTATTCCCACTAGGGGGATCTTTCTCATAGGTGCTATTGGAAGGTTGCTCCTAGAATGGTTTGATTTGTCCATAGAGTGTAAGGTTTGGGGTAGGAGTGACTATAACATAACCCGATTGTGATATGAAAATATTCTATATAGGGAAATAATAGTGTGACGCCAGTGAGTGGCTTATGATTAAGGAATGCCAGCGAGTGGCTTATGATTAAGGAATGCCAGCGAGTGGCTTATGATTAAGGAATGCCAGCGAGTCGCTTATGATTAAGGAATGCTAGCGAGTGGCTTATGATTAAGGAAAGTCAGCGAGTGGCTTATGATTAAGGAATGCCAGTGAGTGGCTTAGTGTAACGCCAATGTGTGGCTTATTACATGTTTATTAAAATATTAACATTAATCAAATTTCACTGGACATAACGCTATTATAACTATCTTAAGTATTGTAAAATTCACCTCTGAGTCGGACATAGGTGATCAGGCTATGTCCCACTGTCCCTGGTTGAATATAGGTGATCAATCTATATTCAACCGAGGTTCAATGAATTTTGAAATACTTAGCTTAGTTACACTAGTAATATGTCCCAATACTTTTAAAAGTTATCTTAAAGACTAGAACAATTATTCCATTTATGTGGGGGAAAAGGTGCAGTGCTGTGATACGTAAATATACGTATAGGGAAGATAATTATAACCTATAATGAAATTAGGTGAGCAGTGATAAAACATGTATCTTATCAAGTATGATCTCAACAGGATCATAAGTGAGGCATCAGCTCGGCAGGCAGGCACGTGTCGGTCATAGGATTAAGTTTTTGTAAAAGTGGTTATAGTCTAGGTTTTAAAATACCTAGTTCTCTATAATCTAGGCTCTGATACCAATCTGTAACACCCCCAAAATGGCTCAGCGGAAGCACGCAAGTATTAGAGTGCTACTAAATTAATACCACAACATAAGCATAGAACAACTGATTTTCACAAAGAAACTTTTATCTTAAAACAATGTTTACATTATTGATTTGTGCGGAAAATGGCCCATTATAAAAAGATGGTCCCAATACATAAGTCAGAATCTTTTATGACTATGCCATGCCTTTTCCTTGCGCCTCCAAAGATAAGTTATCACCTCAAAACCTGAAGATACATGCTAAAAGTGTCAACACGAGGTTGGTGAGTTCATAGGTTTATTTGAAAGGCAATTCAGTATACCATTTAACATTTGGTTGTGATGATCATTACGTCTTGCATAATGTCATAGAAATTTATGTTTACCTTATATAAAAGAATTTCATTAGTGGACCATAAGTAGGGTATACGTACATTACAACGAATATAATGTCATATATTGAATCTATTACGCTAGCACTAAGTTCATGCAACCGAAGCTACGACAGTTTCTGTATGCAAAATGTAGTCATACAAATAAGGAGCCCATGGCGAGTGTTTATCCCAATACACTCGGTTCCGACATGCTATATGTTTCGCCTTGACCCATGCGGGGCCAACCGAATAGGGGAGTCACCCCCAATAGATCTATTTATAACATTCGCGCTTCCCAGCAGGAATTAACGGTTCATGAAAAGGGCAATGTGGGATCTAAGGACTTTGGCTAAGCTGCGTAAATATTCTAAGTCAAGCATTATGGTATGGTCCATAAAACATCTATGTGTGATGTATCTTTAAACATATCAATCATAAAGCATAGTATGCATGGAAATGCACAATTTCAATAATTAAAATCATTTAAGTAAAATGAGCATGTATCTTCCCCCAAAACAAGTATAAAACAATTTAAAGTAGGGGCTATGAAACTCACCTTGGCAATTAGTAGTCCAAAGGTAATTAAATCAAGGGGTGATAGTGCACAGCTCCGACACGCAACCTAATTTAGTACGACAATTTAGTCTTTACTCATGTTTAAGACTTGATAACGTTTAATTAACTTTTTAAACTTTTAATGTTTTTGTTGTTGTTGTTATTGTTGCTTATGTGGAATTATTTATCTTAAAATAATATACAAAGATTTGGGTGGATTTCGGCTTATGAGGGTATGACATGGAAGGGATCTCGAAGAAGGAATTGCGACATTGGTTCCATGATGGCTAAATGATAATATACGGAAGAATATTAAGAGCGAATGAGACCAAATGATGACCTCCGAAAAGAAAAGTACATATATTATGAGATGCATACGGTGGGAATGAAGGAGATTTATATATATATATATATATATATATATATATATATATATATATATATATATATATATATATATATATATTCTTGTCATTTAGTATATTAGAATAAATGTCTTTAGAAAAACTTAAGTATAACCAATCTTGTATACATTTGACATATTAAAATTTCCGTAAGTTTCAAGATATATTTCAATGTGTTACTAATGTTTGTTTACAATAAACATTTTCATTTTAAAAGAAGTTTAAACATTTATCCAAGCTTGTAAGTGACAACTTAATCCTTTCAATTGTAAATAAAATTATGATAGATTACATAATTATATTTCAAATACTAATATGTTTTGAAAGGGTATATACAACAACATTAGAAAAGATATGACATGGGCTTCCATAATATACATATTATTTGCGTATAATTTATATGTTTACAAAATTTTGATATATCCCAAGTTAATTTTTCTATCTATCCGGTTTGGCTAAATGTCAAAAGTTATATATTTTATAATTTGGTTTTATAACTTTATAGTGGACATGTCGTGCATATATTCGCTTATGAGACGAGTATGACTCCGATTTACTTGATTTAATACTAAAAGTTTTGGACTCGGAACATGGAGTAACACCCGGAGAAACGTACCCAGTTGGGCCTGAACGGGTTGTACAAAACCAAACGAACCCCTTATTATTATTATTATTATTGGGCTTCGGCCTAGTTGTTACACCCACACCTTTTTACAAAGCCTTAGGCTGGGGCATGTCTAAAACGAAACACACCCTGCTGGAAATGATGGGCTTCGCAGCCCTGTTAACGAAACATTATCCCGTAATGGCTTGAGGCCCATAGGAAGACTAGTATCATTTCTCAGTTAGAAAACAAATGGCTTTTGGGGTGTACTTCTTGAAGCGAGGAACAAACTCAATTGTAAGAACATTAGACCCCTTTTCGGTTCAAACGAGTGATACTCGTTACTCACCGACCACCCACTCGGGGTCTTGAGCAATCATAGTTATAAACTACCCTTCGAGGTGTATCTTGGCAACTTGAAACAAACCCAAACTACTACACCTTTTGGGAAGTTCACTTGCACGCCGAAAACAAACATAATAACAACAACATTAACAACTATCGCGACTAGTGTTCTTAACAGTCGGGTACTACCCAACTTGTACACTTGACTCGACACCTTCGTGTGTAGGGGGTCGTACGAGTCAGATTACAAGCAACACAACTCTCGAGTGGGTTAATCCCTACTGAGGCAATAATTAAGAAAACAATCACCTCGAGTGAGGTTTCCCTTTCTGTCTAGACATAACCTCGATTAGCCAAGAAGATAAACCAAGGCAATAAGCTAAAACATAAGCCGAATAAGGTGTCGAAAAACTAGAAAATAAGTCGAAAACCACAAATGAGCCGATTACCAAATGGGTTAAAGTTGGAGACTAAGACAAACCAAGACTACCTTAGCTTAAGGATTTTCTAACAACTACAAAAATAGACCGAAAGCATAATGACCCGAGTGAGATGGAAGATTTAAGCCGAGGATACCAACTAGCCAAAACACAAAGTTTTTAAGTTTTATATCCTGTTTCTTTTACCACTGATTCGCAACAACAACAACAACAATTTGCCACATCACATCATTACCAACTCCTTTATCAATTTCAGTTTTTACCAATATTAACAATATGACTTCAAATCTATTAATAACATTCGAAAAAAATATTTTTATAATTCAATTTTTTTTTCACAACTGAGATTACAGTTTAACAAGATAACAATTAAATACTCTTACATTAGATTTCATGGGTCGAAATAGATGAGCACCGAAAAGCCCGACGAGCTCAATTGGAGGAGTTTCGGGATGAATTAGAACAATTAACATTTGGAATGGCTTCCTCATACATCAAATGACCAAACCCCCAACTCAATTTCAAAAACCCCTTTGATTTATGGGAACCCTAATTTGTCAGATCTTTGATAAAATGATGATGAAACTGTAACAATCTTGACTCTTAAATAGATGAGAGAGGGAAAGGAAGCCTCCTAGCTTTCTTGGCCTTGTGCTTAGGGTAATACCCTTTTCTTGCTCTCGTCTCATCTCCTCAGTCACGCATGGCATCACTAGGGTTGACTAGGATGTAGCTTAGATGGATTAGGGAAGGTGACAATTTGCTTTCTGACTTTGACATTCATAAAGAAAGGAAACACCTATTTTGGTGTATGTTGGGTTCTGCGAAGGAAGCAGAAAAAGAAAGGAAGAGTATGAAAGGGATGACACTTGAATAGGGGTGGGTAGTTTTATATTTTGTTTTATTATAGTATATTGTATAAGTTGTACTCCGTGTTCTATCGATTTTCTGTGTAACCGTACCTTCCCGGTACCCGAAAAATATAAAAATTATATTTTTCGAAACGATTTCTTAAACGTAATAATATAACATTATTATTACGTAAAAATTTGATTATTGGTGTCGGTATGCGTGCGGTGCCGTAATTTTCTAAATTCATGAGATGACCTCTCGTTTTTAAATTTTAGATATTGGCATCCGTCAGAAAATAATCGATTTGAATTTTCTGACGTGATAAATATTATTATAATAATCCGGAATTTTACGGGTTGTTATAATTGGCACTAATGAAAAACACATCATTGGAATCTCACTTATCCTAAGCACAAGCTCAT
This sequence comes from Chrysanthemum seticuspe, assembly GCA_019973895.1. NCBI lineage: Eukaryota > Viridiplantae > Streptophyta > Magnoliopsida > Asterales > Asteraceae > Chrysanthemum > Chrysanthemum seticuspe. Next base: position 181,777,923 of record BPTQ01000004.1, read on the forward strand.
TCACTAGTTAAGAGGCAAACGGGGCATCAACATACTGCATATGCACCACCACCAACCCCACCACCTACCATTTATCATCAACAATCATCTGCTTTCATAGCACAAGCTCCCACATACCAATCATTTGCTTATGTAGCACCTACACCAATCTACACCTCAATAGTATAAGTAGCCCCCACACCTACTTATCCTACCACAGTTTACACATCACCAGAACATACTTATTCACCAGTTAACTATGCATCACTAACTCTAGAGTATTCCACATAAGAGGCAACAAGAGTCATGCAACATAACACTGCTGAAGTTGATCCTATTCAAGAACTAACCACTGCTATGTCATTAATTTCCCGAGCTATCACTCGAACCTACACAACCCCCGCTAACAACGATCTTAGGATGTCATCTAATCTGAAGAACCCATTTGGAAATTTCCAACCACTCAGAGCCCGAGCACAATAGAGGAATTATATGTCTCCAGGACAGAACAACGGGTGTTCTAAAATGTTGGGTATCAAGGGAATGTTGGTTATTCAGGGAATGCTAGAATGAATGGGAATAATGAAGTTGTCGGGAATTCTTTGCAGAGGAGTACTATTGCAAATGTTAAGTGTTATATCTGTAAGGGTACTGGGCATATGGCAAAGGATTGCAAAGAGCCAAGAAGGCCAAGGGATTATGTGTACCATAAAGATAAGATGTTGTTGTGCAAGAAAGCTGAAACAGGAGCACAGTTGACTACTGAGGAAAATGATTTCATAGCTGAGAATACAGATGACGAAGAACAAGAATTTACTGCACATTGCATTTCCATGTCCAATCTTCAGGAAGTTGCATATGAGGACGACTCTCCACCGGTCTATGAAACTGAGAAGATAGCTGAGGTACCAACTACTTCTGCTAATGCATATAATGTGTATGATCATAAACAAACACATCCTGCGAACCGTGAATCCATGAATGACTATGTGACACAACAAGATGGTAGTAGTAACATTTATGACACGCCATATATGGATCCTAATGGACAAACGCTTCTACAGGATATGCCGGCTTATGAACAAAATCGTGTTATGGTTCTTTCCTTAGTTGATGCATTAAATGTTAAAATCCAAAAATGTACTGCAATCATTCAAAAGCACAAAGATGAGAATGCGGTTTTAACCAAAGAGCTTGAGAGGTACAAAAACCAAGTCAAAAGTTTTTATTTAGACTATCAAAGAAAAAATGTTCTTGAAATTGTGTATGCTAAGACTATACATCGTGAAAAAAATATTGAAAAAGCATCTTGATGACCAACGTTTTCTTAATCATAATAACGTTCAAAATCTAAAAGATTAAATTTCAAAAATTACAACTCAGATTTCCAAACACTCAACAATAATTTCTGATCTTGAAAAAGAAAAGGAAAAGTTGGATGAGAAATACAAGAATCATCAAGACAAAGATCTCGACAAAATTCTAGAGCTGGAAAAACATATCAAACGGTTAACCACAATAGTCTATAGAACTGACCAATCAATTCAAAAAATTCATATGCTTGCACCAAAACCAAAATCGTATTATCTTGGTGAAAGCAGTGTTGAATTTCAAAAGCCTCACCACCTGAAGAGTCATTGCATGATCTTAAATATATTAGAAGTAATGATATTAAGCATTCATTCATGTGTGAATCTGAAGAGTAATTGCAAGAAGCTGGCAAGAATCAATCAATATATAAACACACAAAAATCAAACCCATTGATTATGCAAAGGTGAATAAACTTTATGATGATTTCGTTCCACAAAAGCGAAAATCTGACGATGAAATATTTTTCACATATCCTTTAAGAATAGAAGCTTCTCCATCCATTCAAAATGTTGAAATCAAATCTTGCAATTTAGAGAAGCATCCCGACAAAATTCAACCTGAAACCCCTAGCAGTAAAGGGATGAATACCTTTGAAAGATTAAAGGAAATGAATGATTTTCTTCAAAAAGTGATTCAATGCAAACTTACCCTCAATTTACCAGAGCAGAATACTGAATATCATCATAAATTCAGAGAGATTTTGAAAATAGAAATCAACCGAACTATTCAAAAATTAAATGCATACATAATCCAGTTTGAAAAAGATTTAAAAATTGAAATGGTTGAAGATTTGAAGTATGTTAATTCTCTTGAAAATAAGGTTGATGGACTTCGATTCAAAATCTCAAAATCTGATGATCGACTTTTGGAAGTTGTTGTCCAAACCGATATGTTGAATATTCTATTGCATTCATTTGTCATTGAACACTATGAGACCCAGAACAAAAGGAAATCTTTTGCAATCAAAATATCCACCCAAACCATCACAAAAGAGAATTTTACTTTGAAATAAATGATCAAACGGATGACCAAAGAAGCAGTTGATGTCAAAGATGATTTGATGAAACAAATTAATAAGCGGAAAAAATATTTTGAAAAATTTGAATCTGAAAGCATTGATCTCGAACTAAAACATCAGCATCAACATGGAATCAAAGAAAAATTATTTTCAAAAACCTCTCTGACATCAACGCTTGAAAACCTTGAAAAGATTGAAAATGGATATATTTATTTGGAATTCCAGGTTTTATCGCTTTAAAATGAAAATGAGCACCTTAAAGAAACGTACAAATATGTTTTTGACTCGATCAAGCCAATGAGGGCTGGATTGTCATGTTTCAAAAGACAGTCTGGGATACTAAGTTTTACAAATGTTTTATTCTTAGGAAACCACCAGTGTTCTGATTTTCACAATCCTGGTTTCCTCCCAAGATAGATGTGAAAAATGATTTATAAAAAATAGTCACTCTACAGACTTCGTCTCAAAGAAATATAAATGTTTTGAGAAACAAAAATGTGATTGATCCTAAAATATACAAAATGAAAGTGTCGAAACAAAAAGATAAGAACCATATGGCACTAATGACATATACTACGAAGGACCTAGGAAAGAAGGAATAAACACCAAAGCAGAAACTGCACAAAAAGTTGAGACTAAGATTCCTAATAAAAACGTGTTGCCTTCTGCAGGACTAGAATGCACTCCTAGTGTTAGCAGACCACAACTTAAGAGCATTAAAACGAAGGATAGGGTTCAACAAACATCTAAGAATATAAGTACGAAGAATAAAGGAAAAGTAGAAGAACACCCTAGGAATTTTATTCTTTTGAATAAGAAACAGTCTTCAACTGCGTGCAATGACGATGTTAATGTCTTATCTAAAGATATTGCATCTGTTTGTGTTGCTTGTTGTGAATGTGCTATTTCTGGAAATCATGATAATTGTGTTTCTCAATACTTAAAAGCTTTGCATGAGAATTCAAAACCATCCACTAGTAGGGCACCTAAACCTAGCCAACCTAGGAAACTAAGTGTTCCGAAAACTAGTGTAGACAAAGCAACAAAACCTAGTGTCAAGAAAACACATGTTGTAAAAGCCATTGCTCATACTCCCAAATTTTAATCAACCAGGAATGTGTCTGATGCGTATTTTTCATCCTGCTTTAAATTTATAAACTAAGACATACAAGGATTAACACATACTAACGGGCAGAGAACCCGATGAGTGTAATAAATCCCAGGTAAATCCGAGTGTCGTCCCTAAGAGTTGTTGTTGAAAATAACTAAGGTATTTTGTTTTTAAAAGGTTTTAATATAAAAAGGTATAATAATAATTAAAATCCTGGTTTTAACAGAATTAAAATAAAGGATAAGAGAGTAGGAAGATAAAGTTTTAACCAAGACTTTAGATAAATTCTAATTTCTCTAGTTTCATATTGTGGATAAATGTCACTAAGACTCCTATGGTCAATTCGTCTTAGCCTATCTTCCCTATAATCCTTTTCAGAACCAAAGATTCTATCTTTGTAGTAAGCGGAGATTGTGGTAGACTAGGTTGAGTCATTAACTGCCAAATCTAATAGACCTAATTCTTTAAAAATTCGGCATCTCAGATCTTAGATTTCCCCTAACTTCTTAAGTACCTCCACTTGATAGGTGATCCTATGGTCAATTAGCACACAAAGGATGGTTGTACTATGGCTAATTCCTCCCATTCTTTACAATCTAGTCAACTAGGGTCCTATGGTCAATTTCCCTATCCCACTAGATACTACCAAGTTTTGAACACTACCGAAACTAGCGATCTACGAATAGGCAAAGAAGATGTCTATATAAAGGAAGAAAAGAGAAAACATAATGCAACTAAAACTTGAATTAACAAAATGAATTCATCATATGGTTACTAGAAAAATATAAAAGAATACAAACTCGAATACAATGATAGTAGTAAACGAGAACTTCAATCTTCCGACCTCCTAAGCCTTCATTCTTCTTCTGTGGTTGCTCTCCCCAAACCCTAGTTCAGGTTTGGGAAATGGGAGGTGATCTTGAAATGTAAAATTCGTGTGGTATTTATAGGCCTAGAAAGCGCGGAAAAGCTACGGTGTAACCCTATGCACTGGTTACGCCATAACCATTTAAAAAACGGATAACATTTAAAGTTTATCCACGCTTACGGCGTAACCTAGCAAGTGGTTACGCCGTAATCTTCAACAGTGAAATGCTACGTCGTAATTTCCATGCTAGTTATGACATAATCTTCACACATCACTCTGAGTAACATCTACGCCGTAACCTTATAAGTTGGTTACTATGTAATTGATAAGGATTTAAAACGTACACTTTTAAGGGGTCATTTAAGCCCTTAATCGATCACTTTTATATCCGTTACTGCTTAATTTAGTTCCTTTTCACTTTTTAGGTCTCTTGGAAGCAAAATGCTGGAATGATGCATATTTGGACTAAAAGGAGTAAAAACATGAAGAAAATGGCTAAGTCAAGATCGAAGACACTCAAGCTGCTGAAACTGAAGCTGACGGCGTCCCAACTAAAGGGCAATGTCGTCCCTCTCTACGGATTTAATTAAAATACAACTAACGACTCGGTAGACTTTTTGCTCAAATACACCTGACTGCGTCAGGCTTTGAAGAGGAAGGGCGTCACTAAGACTTTTCATCTCAGACGGCCCAAATCCAAAATCAGATGACGTCCCTGCTGAAGCCCGACAACGTCACAACTACAACGTGACGCCGTGCCAATGATAACTTGGCCAAGACGAAAACCCTAATGACGGCGATCTGACTGCGTCCCACCTATAAGACGACGCCGTCGCAAGTGCAAAATTATATATATAAATCGAATTTTTAGAATTTTGAGAGGTAGACTTGTGGAGTAAAAACCCTGAACGTTTGTAGTCCGAATTGGACAGTATCTTAGGGTCCCAAACCCTATTTTACACATCAAGATAAGTGTTTTATTCCATTAATTTTATTATGTCTTCCATTGAATGTGTGTATGCTTGCTTGTTTAACATGTCCGGCTAATTTCTTGTGTGTTTACGTAGATCTAAGAAACATAGTTATTAATTATTGATTGGTTGTCTCTTATCTTAATTGTAATTGGCTTAGGAATGCACTAGGCTGTCGTTGTGTTTAAATGCTTGAGTAATCTTTGTGAACATTAGTTTATGAATCACTTAGAGGATTCCGTAGTCTAAATATCCAAAGATAACCTTTAGGTTAGTTTATGAAACAACTAGTGGATTTCGTAGGCAATAACCTTAAGGCATTCTCAAAGAGTTGGGGCATAAGCATTCCCTACGACCTTAGAAAACACAACGCGTTAAGAATAAGGACGTGACAATTCAACCACCAATAAAAGATAACTAGGTAGTAATAGTATCTAGGTAGACACATTTTTAATCATCATACGAGCACACATCAAAAAGACATAGACTACCCTTAGAATTAGGTAATTAGGATAGTAGAGTAATTGGTAGAAGTACACCCCCCAAATCCAAGCCCCGAGATTTTACCCTTAGCTTCCAAAAAAATATAAAAAGATAAAAAAGAATCTTCCTCAACCTCAACCTTAGCGTAGTACACTTCTTACTAGCATTCCTATTCCCCTAAAGAACGATATCAATCCCTGAGGCTTACCCAATACTACACTACAACGATTAGGTTCACTGCCTAGGTGGTTTGTTAAGAATCGATGCTCTAGGTTTATTAGACCTTATCTAGGATTATCAATGAAGTACAAATAACAATGAACAATATATATGCACAGCGGAATAATCAAACTATCATTGTTATTATAAAGGTTTCTTCGTCATCATCATGTGTTCTACAAAACACATCTACAGCCCCAATCCTAGACGATCAACTCTAAGACGGTTACACTCTAACAGGGATCCATGATCCTTGAGGCTGACCAACTAGTCGACTAACACAATAGTCTAGGCGTTCATAAACTCACGCCCTAGACACACACACACATACACCTATGTCTGATGTTTACATTGTTTGACACTTATAAACCTAATTCTCTGTATCTCTTTATATAATAAAGATACTAGGGTTACAAATGACTACAAGGGACTAGAGAATAAATACTTCTTTGCCAAGTAGGTCCCTTGTCTTTCTTTGTCTTCAATAGTCCTTCATCTTTCATGTACTTTGTCTTATCAACTTTAAATATAGTTCCCAACAATCTTCCCCTAGTTGATAATGACAAAACCAAATAAGCACGAACAAGTATGTCATGAAAGATAAATGAACTTCCCCTTAAACATACAATGACCAAGAATCTTCAAGTTGCAGCTTCCAAGTACTTCTTCCCCTTTTTGTCATAATCCAAATAGGGAATGTAAGCAGTAGAAACTTCCCCTTGAATGATGCATGTAGATGGTTAAACATTGAACAATAAGCTTCCCCTAGAGAATATGTTTACCATCTCTTAAATCTTCAATTCTGTAAGCTCCTTGTAATGATCACTTGTGAAGAAAATCAAATATAACGAATTTGTTGAAGAAGTAGAATATCCCAAACTTGTGTCTTATGTCTTGTACTATCCACGTGACGTCGAACTTATACCACAACAAAAATATAAGTAGATCGCAACCTCTTGACAAAATCCTCATCGATAATGAGACACTGAGCACTACAATGTAACTCCTTTAAGTGATAGTTAACTAGGTCTTCATCCATCCACCCCTTGACCTATGAAAACTAGATTTTGCAAGTCTTCGTCAACATCCTTTAAGCACGAACAAGTTATCTAAAAAGTGTAATACTCACTTTGAGATATGATAAGAACACAAACCTGTGAAACTCGACTACAACATCAAATTAGTGATAATCAACCTTCTTCGTAATCAATAATTCAATAAATCCAAATATGAGCTTTTTGACGTTTAAGAACAAATAACCAAAATCCTCTTGTGTGTGTGAATCAACCTTCTGTGTGTGTATCAATCTCGCTTCCCCTCAATTCGAAAATCATATGAAAACCAAAAATATTTCGTCGTCCGATTTCAAATGATGCTAGCAGTACAAAAATATTTTCTCGGATAAAGCTAGCAATAAAAGTTAACCACGAGTGAAACGAGTACAAACTTGTGTTAATACCATTATTAAAATTCCTTGTACATGTACCCCATTATCTTCTTGCGTGTAAAATATGATCAAATTAATATCACATATATAAAATATCTCTACCAATCAGAAAGTGTGTACCACGTGATATTGACAATCCCATATACAACTTTGTCACCGACCCATGATCAATGTTGTTTCCATAATAAAAGCCCATGCATACCTGACCTATTATCTTTAATGAAGACAGAAATCAGACCAATCAATACGCTTTATGCTTTTACCTTCATCTGAATACACAACAGTAGCTAATTAATCCCACTTCACAACCAGTACAAAATATATCTTTAAAATCCTTTTTTTTTTTTTCAGAATCGTCATACTAGCAGTGGAATCCATTAGCATCAGTAGTGAATACTTGAGAATGTAACAGTGGTAACAAAGAAGCTAAGCAGTGGAAACAATACATACGAGCAGTGGTAACCGATTAGCGATCAGTGGTAATGAGCGAGGGGTAGCAGTGGAAACGAGTTACCTTAGCAGTGGAAACGATAACTCGAGCAGTGGAAATCAAAGTACTAGCAGTGGTAACGAATAACTACAGTGGCGAGAAGCTAGCAGTGGTTACCTTGAAGTGAACGAGTAATGATCAGCACCATATGACCATCATAAACTTAATGCTTGAATGAATACAAGAGTATTCAAAAACCTTAAACAAACAGTAGCACTTGAAACTGCTCCTACATCAGGTACATAGTATATGAATCTTCACCTAGGGTTTTCAACAAACCCTAAAAACAATCATCATATACACTCCAAAACTGCTTCCTTCCAAGAATTATCGAGCATCAAAATAATTTAGAGATATATTAGGGTTCATTATCAGTTAAAAACTGATTCACCATGACTAATATAGATCTTATAACCATGAAAAAGAATTTTAATGCAAGCATAACCCTAAAAATTCGACCTTGAAAAACTCTGTCAGCAGCCAACTTCGACAGTGAATAACTTTTGCATAAGAGCTCAGATCGACGATCCCTTCGGTGGAAAGTTAGATTGGTATATGAAGAACATCCACCTAAAATTTCAGCCCGATCCAACGGTTAACGAAAAAGTTATACCTGTTTGAAAACTGACCTGCAGAAGCATTACGGGAATTTTTTTAGATTCGAATTTTTCTTCTTTTCGCCATCTTCTTCGAGAAACCTTGTAGATCCTAGATATCGAGAGCCACCCGCTCTGATACCACATGTTAAGAATCGATGCTCTAGGTTTATTAGACCTTATCTAGGATTATCAATGAAGTACAAATAACAATGAACAATGTATATGCACAGCGGAATAATCAAACTATCATTGTTATTATAAAGGTTTCTTTGTCATCATCATGTGTTCTACAAAACACATCTACAGCCCCAATCCTAGACGATCAACTCTAAGACGGTTACACTCTAACAGGGATCCATGATCCTTGAGGCTGACCAACTAGTCGACTAACACAATAGTCTAGGCGTTCATAAACTCACGCCCTAGACACACACACACACACACACAAACCTATGTCTGATGTTTACATTGTTTGACACTTATAAACCTAATTCCCTGTATCTCTTTATATAATAAAGATACTAGGGTTACAAATGACTACAAGGGACTAGATAATAAATACTTATTTGCCAAGTAGGTCCCTTGTCTTTCTTTGTCTTCAATAGTCCTTCATCTTTCATGTACTTTGTCTTATCAACTTTAAATATAGTTCCCAACATGGTTGAAAAACTTGCTCGAATAAAAGGAAGTTTCTATTGACCCTGAACGCGCTTCGTACGCGCATCAAGTTTTTTGCGCCGCTGTCGGGGAATAGAATAGCTAGTTATATCTTTATCTCATTTAGGTTCCCTTGCTTGATTCCTATTAAGTAAGATTTTTTCTCATTTTTAGCTTCCTTGTAGTCTATCCCCCTTCTTCGTGAATTTGTTCGTAGCCTCATCACTTTTCAATATGGAAGGTGATAACCAGCCACCACTCATTGACCCGCCAAGAGGCCGTAATCTTGGTGAATACTCTAGACCAAGCCACCAAGGCTATAGGAACACCATTGAGCTCCCCGATCAAGCTCAAACTACGTCCCTGCGATCCGACACCATCCGGTTGGTGCAAAACGGATGTGCATTCCATGGACTTCGTTCCGAAGATCCTAATCAGCATCTCAAGGACTTCCTTAAAATCATTGATTCCATCGACCTTGATGCTACCACACGGGAGACCACGCGCTTGCGTCTCTTCCAATTCTCTCTACGGGACCAAGCTAGTAATTTGCTTGAGCGACTTCCCGCCGGATCCATCTCAAGTTGGGATGATCTCACTACTCGTTTCCTTGCCCAATTTTTCTCACCGGGGAGAACTACTAAACTTAGGAATGAAATCTTGATGTTTCAACAACGTCAAAGTGAATCTCTCTACGAGGCATGGACTCGATTCAAGGACTTGCTCCATAAAGTCCCTCATCACGGAATTGATCTTTGGCTTCAAGTCCAAATCTTTTACGATCATGTCAATCCCTCCACTTGACAAAATATTGATTATGCCGCCGGAGCAAGGCTAAGAACCTCGATGTTGAAGCATGTTGGGAAGTCATCGAAGATTTAGCACAATATGAAGAAGAAGGATGGGAAATTCCGATAATCCCTGATAAGAATAGTTTGGATTCCCGCGCACAACTGTTTAAGAGTATGGAGGCACATATGAATGAATTAATGGAAATGACCACACATGATTATGAGCATGTGAACGCGGTCAAGGAATTTTTACTTCCAAGAAATCCCGGCAAGATGAATTCGAGGACATAATGTTGACATTTGTCAACAACCAAGAGAAGGAAATAAAACGCCTCATAGCTCACATGAGGAAAACACACGACACTTTCTTGGAGCTAGCTGACAACTTCATGCTAAAACTCCATGAAGAAATCGCAAGGAATAATGTACCTAAAAAGATCAAAAAGGTATATGCGATACCGGAGCTCGTTAGAATGATTCCTAAACCCTCTTCAATTCCAATAAGCAAGGCAACCCCCTCAAGGAATCACAACTTTATATGAATTTTTGCCTCAGTGCCCCCTGCATAAAAGGAACATTTCCTAGGGACGTGTTCATTGGAAGGGTGCAAGTATCGCTTCCCGACTTCCATGACATAAGGAAACGTTCTTTTGGTTTTAAACCGGGATCGAAAAGTCTTCACCCTCAACAATTCAATATTCCCAGAATCCCCGTTAAAAGACAATTTGACATATGCGTTGCTCACTTTTATGGAGATTGCAAGTGGATTGACAAAATGAATTTTAAAATAAAAACCAAAATCTTTCGCAAAAATAGTAACAAGATTTTTGATCCGGGCAGGTTCATAAAAACAACCTCTTTTGAAAAACATTTGTCGTGACGTCATCACCACGCAAAGGGTGACGCCATCGCTAAGCCAGATCAGACAAATAAAAACACCAAACATCTCTTTCATTCTCTACCCTACACATTTTATCCGCCCCACACCTCACTATCACGATTTCTCCACATCAAATTCACCACTTTGCATCATCAATCTCCACAAGGTAAGTAATTTTCATTGATCTTTGTCTATTCAATTGCTCTATTCCGCGTCCAATTTTGATTTCCCCTTTCAATCCGAACCCCTCCTAATTAATTTTATTAATGCTAAATGTCGCCTATGAATCTTGTTAATTAGGCTTTAGATTAGGCGAATAGTAGTGTTATCATATGGGTTTGATTTTGCGAGAAGCCTTAGATGGCTTAGGGACTAACCCACCTAGCCAATGCACCGTTGTTGCTGTAGCAGGGGTGTTTGGGTTAAGGGCTATGGTTAAAAACCTATATTTTTCCCTCGCAAATGTCGGATTTGAATTTTTCTGAGTGGGATGGCGTCAGCCCGCTGGCGTGACGCCGTCAGAGCCTTCTGATGTCGTTTTAGCAGTTTGAATATTACTCATTTGTTCTCGATATTTTTGATTTCCTGTTTCAGAAAATGAGCAAGAGATCTAGGAGATCAAGGGGGCAATCTTTTGGCACCCAAGAGAGTGTCGCCGACATCGTTTCAAGTTGGGGAGTGTTTATCGAGGAAGGAGCTCAAACTCGCTACAATGAATTGCTCCATCAAACCATTGACTCGGGGGCTGTTTTGGATTGGGATTTTCTTAATGAACATGATCTTGCTGGGGATTTTAGAAACAGTTTTAGGAAGGATAAGTTCACTGATCCTCAATGGGAGAGGTTGTTTCGGATGCGTGACCCCGTTTATAGTGAGTTGGTGCGAGAGTTTCACGCTTCTTATTCTATGAATGTTATTTCTTTGCGGGGTAGCATTGATCATTAGGGGATTCGGTTTAGACTGGGTGGAGTTTGGAGGAGTATGTGTGTGTTGAAGTTTGGTTGAAGAGTGAGGTTGTATTCTGAGAGGGACACTGAGAGTGATGTCTTTAAAGCTAGCTTAGGTGCTGGATTTGCCACTAGGGAGGACATGTGGAGGACTCAGTTTTAGAACACATTGGCCAACCAGGAGTATGTTACTGGGAGTACCCTTGCCTCGCAGATCCGAGACCCGCGAACAAGGCTCGCGCACCGTTGCATTGCCTTCACCATAACGGGGCGCAAGGACATGACTCATCGTGTCACTTTACCAGATTTTTTCTATCTCTACTGCATGTTTGCTGAGGATGTGTACTGTAACATCCCATTCTGGTTGGCTGATTACTTGAGGACTGCTAGCGGTATGAGGCAGGCGGATAGGGTGTATGGTGGTATGTTCATCACCAGGTTAGCTCAGTCCTTTGGCATCCTGAATGGGGAGGTATCTATGTACCTCAATGTTATAGCAGAGCCCAAGGTTTTAGAGCTAAGTCCTTGAAGGCCATGGATGTTATCATGGATATTGGAGGTGGCTACGCATGGTACCGCCCTCGTCCCGCAGCTCAGGATGATGATGATGATGATGATAATGACGAGCAGCCGATGCCGCTGTACTAGCAGGGGTGCTGACGCCTACAGGCACATGTCCAGTGGGGACTGGCAGGCCCAGCAGGGAGCGTGGATGGGCCGGATGGACATGTGGATGGCTCAGCAAGACCAGCTGGCCAGCTGGACATATGATCATACCGTCAGGCAGATGCAGTACTTGTCCATACGCGATCATCTTGACCCTCACCTGCAGACCGACCCATTCCCCGAATGGGAGGAGGATTACCCGCCTTATGGATACATGGGCCACCTTCCCTCTGGTTATGACTACCGCTATGGACCCCCTCCTCAGTGATTTATGTGTTTATTCGTGATTTGTTTATGGACAATTGTGGCTGGATGTTGATTGAGACAATTTGATTTGGGCTTGTAATAACTTAGTACTATCTTAACTTTGTGATGATGTGGTGACTTGGAACAATATGTTATGTATATATTTGTATGTGGTGTGGTTTATCTATTCCTTGCTTGGGTTATCAAAATTTTCTCGTTTTCTGTGCTACTTATAAATTTTTGGAAATTCTCAGGTCTTAATTTTCCAGAAAATATGCAAACATCCATTCCACAAGCATTATATCCTAGTGTAGTTGAGTCATATATAGTTTTACCGCCGATTTTACGCAAAGGTTTCATCTATTTTTTTAGAGTGTGCAGGTTATATTTGGCAAGAAGAAGAAACATAATATTGGATGAAGCTTATCACGCATACATTCTTCTTGGAAAAGAATTTAACCACTACTTCATACGGATCCTACCGAGCTAATCAGGGGAGTACTAGTTTCTTTCTCTTTTACTTACCTTCCTTTATCATAACTTTGATACTTTCGGGGAATATTGGGGACAATGTTCAGTTTAAGTGTAGGGAGGGAGAATAAAATGGGAACTTTGAAACTATGCTTATTCTTGATTATTTGTCTTGTCCTAGTTCATTTGTGTAATAAGCTATGAGAAATATTGGTTAGGGCAATTTTAGCACCAAATTTAAAATTTTTTATGACATGTACGGGTGGGACTTTAGTCTTAATAAAGCGTCTCATGGATAGGAGTTATATGACTAGCACAAAAAAACCGTTTTCCACTCAAGTTCCACCCCAAAAATGTGAGGTTCGCCCCTAGATTTATAGGAATTAAATCATTCACTGATATGTGCAAAAACACATATCATTTCTTTACAAATTTAGACCCAAAATAACCAAGAAAGAGCCGTTAATGCTTAATATTTGCGTGTTTCTTGAGTTTTTGCTTGTGCAGGTACGGATATGACAAAACTGATAAAAGAAAGCCAAAACCGAAGAAAATCGAGCACGAGAGAAAGAAGAGTGCAAAAGCCGATGCCGGGATGCTATTTCAGGGATTTTGGTGCTTTAAAGATCAAATTACGGAGTTCCGGATTATTTTTGGGATTTTTCACATTTCACCCCTCACTTACCCAAAACACCATTTTTACCTTTACCTTTTCCAAAAGTACATCATCAGTCCTTGTTGTTTTCAAAATTACATGTATGGACCTTATGATTTGGATTTTTCACTTACTAATACCAAGTCCAAATAACAAAAAAATAATTCTACACCTATCTTACCCCAAGCCCAATGTTACACTACCATTTTTATACCAAAAGCCCAATCCCCTAAGTAATATTACTGATGAGTGTCCAAATACTCATCATTTTTGTATAATCTAAACTGCAAAATCATCTGAAAACACTCAGAAACACATCAAAATGATCAATTTATCACAAATCAGTGTTTTATGTGTTTTAAATGCAAAAATATCAAAATCAGATGAAAAGTGTATCAAGTTTGCAAAATTGGCAGTTTTAGTCCCCCAAGTTTTAAAAGTTGTCAAATCTAGTCCCTGGAATTCAAAAATGTGGAAATTTATCATTCAAGGTCCCTGAAGTATTATAAGTTGTTTAAAATGATCCTTGAATGATTCTTTGGTCAATTGGCAAGAAAGGTCCTCAAACTTTGAAAAATTGCAAAAATAGTCCTTGGACCTTTTAAAATGAATTTTATGCAAAAGTGGTCCATGTACTATTCATTTATGTCATGTTTGGTCCTTGTGAGAAGTTTGAAAAAGTTGCAAGATCAGTCCTTGAAGTTTGGCAAATTTGCAAAATTGGTCCTTATTTAATACTTATACCAAACGGACACAACATAATTACCCAAGCCCAAAATCCAAGCCCAACTGCCCCTTGACCCTTTGCCCTTGAGCCAGGCCACAATACAATCTGACCCCAGCCAAGACTTATGACCCCCCGTGTTATTAATAGCTCGGTCAACGCAAGTCAAACGCAAGAAAAACGCGCCCAATACCAGGTACAGGTACTGTTCATCTATCTCTTCCAAGCCTGAATCTCCAAAACCAGCCATGGTTTTTCATCCTTTTCAAACCCCTCCCCATGCCTTGTCCCCTCCACATACTCTAAACTCCAAATATCCTTAATTGCTCAAACCAAATCCATTAAATGATTAAAACTGCTATGAAGAAAAATTGGCGCCAAAATCACATATGGACGGTTCTGATTATTTTGAGTGATCCAAAGGCTAGAATTTGGTGGGAAAGATTCAGAGGATATCAGAGATGCAAGAAAGTCTATAAAGTGAAGAGTAGATGCAATGTATCAAAGTATGTAGTGTATTTTTAATGTTTTAATGTCGTTTAAGTGTTTTTTCAAGTAAAAGTGTAATTTAAATCCTTCAAGCACTCTGTTTAAGTATTTTAATGTATTGTAAAGCCTTTTCAATTAGCAATTTCAAGTTTTAACTATTTCTCAAGTTTATGCAAATTCTCATGTTTATGCAAAATTTAATGTTGGTTCAAATGATGTTTTCAGTTGTTTGTATGGACTAGAATAGGTCACTTAAGCTCCTAGAAAGCTTAATCAAGCTTTTAGATATACTAAAATTCAGTCTAGCATCAAAAATCAAAAATCACCAAAAAATCCAAATTTAATAATTAAAAAATAAAAAAAACATGGTGAAAGGTACAAGAAGGCTGGAGCAAGGTTGATATTGGATGGCCTTGGTTTAGAGCTCTGTGGAGAGCATTTAGGATTGGTTCTCAGTTCCTAAATCTCAGTTTGTGCCTCAAAACCATTTGTAAGCTTTTTTGACTAATTTGGCTTTTTACTGTGTCAAGTGTTCATTAGTTCTAATTTCTGTTTCTTTGTGATATCTAGTTATAATCAAGTGTGTTTAAGCCTTAAAATCAATAGCTTGTTCTTTTCAATTTGTAGTTTGCAAAAATTTGGTTTTAACAGTGGAAATGGCATAATCATCAATTCTGAGTTTAATGTTGTTTTGATTGTTGATTTAGGCTTCATTAGTCATAATAAGTGTTATCATAAGGTCTGCAATCAAGTTTATGGTTTAAAATTGTGAATTGCTTTATAAAACTTCAAAACAGCCATCTAAAGGGGTGTTTGGTTTTTTGTGTTTAAAGGTTCTCTGATCTTTGGTTTTGTTAGAAATCTACTTAACTTAGTCTAAATATCTGATCTCAGTCATAAAAGTAATAGTTCATAAGCAAAAAGTCAAAATTTCAAGTAATCATATCTAGGTGCTTACTGTTGGAGTTTTTAAGATCAAGGATCTTGATTTTGTGTTTAAAAGTTGTTAATCTTGCTCTAATCAGTCTTAGTTCACTTTATAACATCATAATCAGTGTTTAAGATCAGTTTAAATCTCATTTTAGTCAACTCTTCTAGTTTTTAAGAAAAGTCAAAATCTCATAAGGTCGTTTTTGAATAAAATTTGGAATTTCACTGAGTGCTTATTAGTAGGATTCAGTTTATAAGGTTTTGGATTTTTATAGTCTAGTTGCTTAAGAAAAATACAAAAATGCTAGTTCTTGATTTCTCAGCTTTTTAAGTGCTTATTTCTCAGCTTTTCTTGGGGTACCTGTTGGAAAATCTGCCCTGTGCACAGTTATTGGTACCAATTTGATAAGCTCATACTGAGCTTATTAACTGTCCAAATCTTGTGTTCTCTGGTTCTTGGGAAAGCCAACCTGGCCATCTTGAAGTATCAAGTTTGGTATTTCACTTTTGAGCTTGTTAGCTAGGTCTGCTAAGAGCTTAAAGTTTGTCCCATTTTCTGTTTTTCATTGCAAATAGCCAAAGTGCTTATTGGCTTATCATAGCTTATCAGTTTGCTTCTTTGCATACTTTAGCCTCATTTCAGTTTCTCTAGCTTGTTTGCATCTGTTTTGAGCTTTTGTTTCATCTGTCAAGCTTGTTTAAGCTTATTTTCACCAAAACAAGCTCTTAAAGCCACTGTTGGATCAATAAGCCTTCAAATCAGCTTATTTGAGTTTTGTAAATTTTTTGTCTTTATTAAAGTTTCATAATATCACTATATAAGTAGTTTTCAAAAAGAAATTTCAGAAAAAGTCCAATTAAAAATCAGTGATAGTGTTTATTTAAGATTTTCTAGCTTTTTGATTTTTCTTTTCATCTTATTAATAAGCAAATCTTGTTTTTCTATTTTTCTTAGGTTTCTGTCATCATATAGGATTTTCAGAAAAAGTTTCTGATTTTTCTCTATCTTTTTAGTATTTATTATAATTATAAATAGTTAAAAATAGTAATTAATTAGTAATAAATAATTAAAAAGCATAAAAAAATATCTTTTCTGTTTTAAAATTAGTTTTATAATATTTTAGATTTTTCAAAGTTAAAATTTTATTTTTCCAAGTTTATTTTCTATTTTCTAGTATTTAAGTGTATTTTAAATAATAATTAATTAATAATAATTAGATAAAAAGTGTGAAAAATATATTTTTAGTTTTAAAATTAGTTTTATAGTATTTTAGATTTTTCAGAATCATAAGTTTATTTTTCTAGCCTTATTTCCTATTTTCTTTTATTTTAGAGTATTTATTAAGTAGTTAAAATAGTTTTTAATTAATAGTAATTAATTAAATAGTGTTAAAAATAATTTTCTTTTTCTAATAATTTTCTTTTATTTTTAGAATTCCAAAAATGTCATTTTTATATTTTTAGGCCTTTTATTTTTTAGTTTTCACTTTTTATTTTGTGCGTATACGTAGTTTTTAAAACTTACGTTTACGTTTTTCTCATCTGATTGTTGTGCTTTCCAATTCTGTGTCCAATTCTATTCCAATCAATCTGTAGTGTAATAATTCTAATCAAAACCTTTGCAGATCACTATCCTTAGTGATCATTCTATCCTCTGAGTTTGTTTAACACACCATTGAGTCTCCTTGGGACTAAACGACCCGGGAATCCACTGTATTCTCTGATCTTCATTGCATTTGTGTTTAAGCTGTTTTAAGTCTGTTTGACTTGACGGTTTTGCACAGATCAAAATTTTGGCGCCGCTGCCGGGGAGGCTTTAGCGTGTGTTTAGCCATTTTCAGATCCATTGTTGCACATACCCATCATTTGTAAAAAGTTTTTGTAAAGTTATAAGAAAATCAAAAAGTTCATTAGCACTTTTCCTAAAGTGTTAAAAACACCAAAAAAATATAAAACAACAAAAATATCGGAACGTTTTCTATTTTGTATTCTCTTTTAAGGTGATTCTTGAAGAGATACGATTTGGTTAAACGGGACGATAACAAAAATATTGTCCAAAAGTTTTTGAACCCATCAGCACAAATCTAACCTACGTCTTTTCAGTGGTACTTAATTGAATACATAAAAATCAACCACCGCAAATCAAGGCAGTGCACTACCTAACTGGGGGTGCGACCATTAATAAGTTCCCGAACATCAGATTTAAAACTTGCCTTTGTGTCACTTGTGATTTGGTGTACCTTTTTCAAAGAAGCCATTTCATTTGTGATTATTGGTTAAGTTCACTTGTGTTTTGCCTCATTTGTTTTGAAAATTGATTTTTATACTTAGTGCATGCGCACTCGTTCTTCCAGTTCTACAAGTCCACTTTCCGAACTTGGAAACATTCCTCGTAGACGTAGAGGACGTTCAGCTCCTTCAGCCGTGACTGAGGAACGTCTACCACCACCACCTTCTGTCGAAATGGCAGAAGACAAACCCATGAATGAGCTTCTCCAAGCACCCATCGAGGGTTACGGAGATGCCATTGTTGTCCCAGCCATTGTGGCTGATACCTTCGAGCTCAAAACCGGGTTGCTCAATCTAGTAACCCAAAGCCAATTCTATGGTTTTGAGCGGGATGATCCTCATGCACACATTCGATGGTTTAACAAGATAGCATCTACCATCAAGTATAAGAATGTCCCACAAGAAGCTATCAAGCTTCTTCTGTTCCCATTTTCTCTAGAGGGACAAGCCCGGAATTGGCTTGAGAAACAACCCCCTCGTTCTATAGAGACATGGGAAGATCTTGTCACCAAGTTCGTTAACGAGTTCTATCCTCCATCCCGAACCACAAGTCTTAAGAATGAGATAATGAAATTTTCTCAGAGATTTGATGAATCATTCGGGGAGGCATGGGATCGTTACAAAGAGTTGCTTCGCAAGTGTCCGCATCACGGTTTTACCGAGTTAATGCAAATGGATACTTTCTATAATGGTCTCAATCAGACCAATCAAGACTCTTTGAATGCCTTCGCGGGAGGTAATTTCCTGAGCAAGACCACAAAAGAGGCCTTGCAAATCATTGAGAACAAATCTCAGGTCCGTCCTTTCAGAGCTAAGACATACCAGTCTAATGCTGGACCTTCCTCTTCTTCATCCCCAGTGAGTACATCTAGCACCGATGCTAAGATTGATAAACTCACAGACATTGTTCAGGCTTTGGTTCTTGCTAACCAGAAGAAAGTCTCCTTCACTCAGACTCCAACACATGCTGAAGTGAAGAAAGTTGAGAGTTGTGTCACTTGTGGTGGTCCTCATGCTTACTACAATTGTACTGCCACCGATGGTAGTCCTTTTGAGGCCAATGCTCTATCCGGTAGTTCACAGCAAGGAGGTACTCAATACCGTCCTCAAAATGAACCACACTACCGTGCTAACACTAATCAGGTACCACCCGGTTTTAACCAAAATCACAACATGCAAAACCAGAATCAGAACCAACCCAGAATGAACCAAGGTTATCAAAACCAAGGTAATTTCTATCCTGGACCCAATCAAGGTTTCCAACATCAGGGGAACCTTCATCAAAACAATTTCAATCGAGGGAATCAATTTCATGGGAATATGAATCCTAATCAAGGGAATTTTGGTCATAATCAAAACATACGACCTCAAATTATCCCTCCAGCTCCTCCCGTCATTACTCCTCCAGTACCATCGTCTGATGAGTTACTGAAGCAGTTCATGAAATCCCAAGATGAAATGAACAGGTTGTTGGTCAGTCAGATCGCTGATCTGAAGAAGTCTTTAAATGATCGACCCTCGGGCTCAGGTACTTTACCGAGCAACACGATCGCTAACCCGAGGGGCGATGCTAAGGCGATCACAACCCGAAGTGGAGTTTCATACACTGGACCTACTGTTCCTACTACCTCTTCTTCTTCTTCTCTCCCTAAGGTAGTGGAAAGTGAACCAAGGACACACAATGGACCTACGACTCCAATGCCACCTCCACCTGTGCCAATGAGTCAAGTTACCAAGGATCCTACGGACAAAGTGCATAATTCAAGCCCACGAAGTACAGCACACGTCCTACCTTCGGTAGTCCAACCTCAAGTTGTCCAGAAACCCCAGTCTAATCAAGGAGTTGTTTTTGAACCTCCTGTAGCTCCCGTTGAGAATCAGAAATCCAAATCTTCTCTTCCTTACCCATCAAGAATGCATGATGAGAAGCTTAAAGACAAAAACAAAGAGCAAATGGAAATTTTTTTTCAAATTTTCAATGAATTGCACTTTGATATAAGCTTCGTTGATGCTCTCGTTCTAATGCCCAAATTTGCATCTACTCTCAAAGGGTTACTAAGCAACAAAGATAAGTTATCTGAAATGGCTAAAACCCCTCTCAATGAGCAATGCTCAGCGGTCCTTCTTAAAAAGCTTCCCGAAAAGCTTGAAGACCCTGGCAAGTTTTTAATCCCATGTGATTTCTTGGGGATGGTTCAATGCTCCGCCTTGGCCGATCTTGGTGCTAGCATTAACCTCATGCCATTTTCAGTATGGAAGAAACTTTCTCTTCCGGAACTTACTCCTACTTGTATGACTCTCGAGCTAGCGGACTGTACCATAACTCGTCCACTTGGAATAGCTGAGGATGTCGTGGTAAAAGTAGGGAAGTTTCATTTTCCCACTGACTTTGTTGTAGTAAACTTTGATGCAGATCCTAGAGTTCCCCTCATCTTAGGGAGAGCTTTCTTGAGAACGAGCCGTGCCCTAATCGATGTATTTGCTGAAGAGTTGACTCTACGGGTTGATAACGAAGAACTCACGTTGAATATCAATCAGAACTCCAAACCTCTGAACAAGCATAGTGTTGCCACAATCGATCAAAAATCCAAAAGAATCGATGCAACACTCTCTAATTTCACGGTTAAGAGTGTTCACCAAAAACGTGCTGAGCTAAAAGCTATGAAAATCAATCCTGGTTCAAACAAATGGTTTAAAAGTTGTACCAAAGATGTCAGGAGTATTCTTGATGATGATGATCTTGATTCGGAGACTTCATCGGAAGTGGTGGAAACTGCTAGCTCTAAGAGCACGCCACTTGTCCCACCTTCGGAATCAGTTTGTCGTATTGAGTTTGTTAACTTTGTGGATGAAGCTGAATTCTCTTCTAAGGATCCAATCATATTTGAAAATCAACCTATCATAGCCAATTCTACTCCTTCCATCACTCCTTTTGAGGGAAGTGACTCAATCTTGGAAGAGATTGAAGCATACTTGGCTAGTGATTCTGTTCCTTGGGAGATTGATCACGCTCCAATTGATATCGAAGGGGACATTCTTCTCATTGAGAAGTTGCTTCATGGAGATCCTTCATCCATTCCATATCCTGATCCTATTGTTTCCGACTTTTCCATTCCTTCTCTCACTCCGGATGAGGAAGATGACAACTTTTGGAAAGAAGTCGATGCTTTTCTAAGTGATGAATCAATCCCAACAGGGGTTGATGATTCTTACTTGGATTCAGAGGGGGACATACTTTTTCTTGAAAGTTTATTAAACGAAGAATCGTCCCCAATCCTCCCTTCCAGAAATTTCTTTGATAATCACCATAAAAGCTTCAAATATAAGCTTAAAAATGTTAAAAATGGTGATTTACTTCTTGCTGATGAGGAATGGACATGCATTGTAATGCACATATTTATTCCATTCTTCACAAATGGTGTGGTTGCTCTTTCCCTTTTCTCTTTCGGGAATGAGGACACCATTTTTGACCCCGGTATTATCCTTTATAGTTGCTACTATTAAAATACCGGTTGTATCTCGTCGGAGTGGAACTTTCTGATGTTCATATGTTTTTAACATTGTGAATGAAAGTCCGATCGAGATTGGTTTTCCACGTTACTTTCCCCATGAACCAATGAATGCGGGGATCGAGTCAAGCTAATGACTCGGTAATCAAAAACATTAGCACGCACCATATGGGTTTTCACCCATAAATCCTGTCTTCTTACCCCCTTTCTACCACCCTAGTGTGGGGGAGTTTTCCCCACACTGTTGTATATTCTCATTCTTTCAAAAAAAAAAAAAAAAAAAAAAAAAAAATCTTCTTCTAAAAAAATGGCCGTAATATTTCCCTTTTACGTTCTTTGTTTCGGCATAACCGCCGGTACTTTGAATATTGAGGGCAATATTCATTTCTAAGTGTGGGGGGGAATTCTCACGAATTTCATATATTATCTACCTAATTCCCCCGTTTTTGGCCAAAATTTTTTTTTTTGGAGTAAGTGTTCTACACTTACTCATCTTGGTTATCAGTCCGCCATGTTTGATAAACTAAAGGATTGGCTAATCCAGGAGCAAACGGCTCTTGGTAAAGATTTCTCAAAACCGTTTATATGGCTTGCAATTTGCCCAAAATTGTATGGTTCCTCAGCTCCCCATCATCCTCAAAAGATAATGAGTTGGCTAGCCCGCAAGGTTATGGCTTGTGGTAAAGGCAGTGGAAAATCCATAATTGGTATTCAGCTCACCAAAGATAATTCTGATAATTTATCTAAGAGTTGGCTAGTCCAGAAGGGTACGGCTTCTGGTAAAGACACATCAAATCCGTTATATGGTTTATGATTTGCCAATAAATCATTTGGTTATCGTTGTACCAAGGTTCTTACTTGAATCAAAACAATTGGCTACTCCAGAAGTGATGGCTTTTGGTAAAGAGATAAAATCCATCAAGTTTTCTCAAATCATTGCTAGGGACTAGCAATATCTCAGTGTGGGGGATTGATGAGTGTCCAAATACTCATCATTTTTGTATAATCTAAACTGCAAAATCATCTGAAAACACTCAGAAACACATCAAAATGATCAATTTATCACAAATCAGTGTTTTATGTGTTTTAAATACAAAAATATCAAAATCAGATGAAAAGTGTATCAAGTTTGCAAAATTGGCAGTTTTAGTCCCCCAAGTTTTAAAAGTTGTCAAATCTAGTCCCTGGAATTCAAAAATGTGGAAATTTATCATTCAAGGTCCCTGAAGTATTATAAGTTGTTTAAAATGATCCTTGAATGATTCTTTGGTCAATTGGCAAGAAAGGTCCTCAAACTTTGAAAAATTGCAAAAATAGTCCTTGGACCTTTTAAAATGAATTTTATGCAAAAGTGGTCCATGTACTATTCATTTATGTCATGTTTGGTCCTTGTGAGAAGTTTGAAAAAGTTGCAAGATCAGTCCTTGAAGTTTGGCAAATTTGCAAAATTGGTCCTTGTTTAATACTTATACCAAACGGACACAACATAATTACCCAAGCCCAAAATCCAAGCCCAACTGCCCCTTGACCCTTTGCCCTTGAGCCAGGCCACAATACAATCTGACCCCAGCCAAGACTTATGACCCCCCGTGTTATTAATAGCTCGGTCAACGCAAGTCAAACGCAAGAAAAACGCGCCCAATACCAGGTACAGGTACTGTTCATCTATCTCTTCCAAGCCTGAATCTCCAAAACCAGCCATGGTTTTTCATCCTTTTCAAACCCCTCCCCATGCCTTGTCCCCTCCACATACTCTAAAGTCCAAATATCCTTAATTGCTCAAACCAAATCCATTAAATGATTAAAACTGCTATGAAGAAAAATTGGCGCCAAAATCACATATGGACGGTTCTGATTATTTTGAGTGATCCAAAGGCTAGTATTTGGTGGGAAAGATTCAGAGGATATCAGAGATGCAAGAAAGTCTATAAAGTGAAGAGTAGATGCAATGTATCAAAGTATGTAGTGTATTTTTAATGTTTTAATGTCGTTTAAGTGTTTTTTCAAGTAAAAGTGTAATTTAAATCCTTCAAGCACTCTGTTTAAGTATTTTAATGTATTGTAAAGCCTTTTCAATTAGCAATTTCAAGTTTTAACTATTTCTCAAGTTTATGCAAATTCTCATGTTTATGCAAAATTTAATGTTGGTTCAAATGATGTTTTCAGTTGTTTGTATGGACTAGAATAGGTCACTTAAGCTCCTAGAAAGCTTAATCAAGCTTTTAGATATACTAAAATTCAGTCTAGCATCAAAAATCAAAAATCACCAAAAAATCCAAATTTAATAATTAAAAAATAAAAAAAACATGGTGAAAGGTACAAGAAGGCTGGAGCAAGGTTGATATTGGATGGCCTTGGTTTAGAGCTCTGTGGAGAGCATTTAGGATTGGTTCTCAGTTCCTAAATCTCAGTTTGTGCCTCAAAACCATTTGTAAGCTTTTTTGACTAATTTGGCTTTTTACTGTGTCAAGTGTTCATTAGTTCTAATTTCTGTTTCTTTGTGATATCTAGTTATAATCAAGTGTGTTTAAGCCTTAAAATCAATAGCTTGTTCTTTTCAATTTGTAGTTTGCAAAAATTTGGTTTTAACAGTGGAAATGGCATAATCATCAATTCTGAGTTTAATGTTGTTTTGATTGTTGATTTAGGCTTCATTAGTCATAATAAGTGTTATCATAAGGTCTGCAATCAAGTTTATGGTTTAAAATTGTGAATTGCTTTATAAAACTTCAAAACAGCCATCTAAAGGGGTGTTTGGTTTTTTGTGTTTAAAGGTTCTCTGATCTTTGGTTTTGTTAGAAATCTACTTAACTTAGTCTAAATATCTGATCTCAGTCATAAAAGTAATAGTTCATAAGCAAAAAGTCAAAATTTCAAGTAATCATATCTAGGTGCTTACTGTTGGAGTTTTTAAGATCAAGGATCTTGATTTTGTGTTTAAAAGTTGTTAATCTTGCTCTAATCAGTCTTAGTTCACTTTATAACATCATAATCAGTGTTTAAGATCAGTTTAAATCTCATTTTAGTCAACTCTTCTAGTTTTTAAGAAAAGTCAAAATCTCATAAGGTCATTTTTGAATAAAATTTGGAATTTCACTGAGTGCTTATTAGTAGGATTCAGTTTATAAGGTTTTGGATTTTTATAGTCTAGTTGCTTAAGAAAAATACAAAAATGCTAGTTCTTGATTTCTCAGCTTTTTAAGTGCTTATTTCTCAGCTTTTCTTGGGGTACCTGTTGGAAAATCTGCCCTGTGCACAGTTATTGGTACCAATTTGATAAGCTCATACTGAGCTTATTAACTGTCCAAATCTTGTGTTCTCTGGTTCTTTGGAAAGCCAACCTGGCCATCTTGAAGTATCAAGTTTGGTATTTCACTTTTGAGCTTGTTAGCTAGGTCTGCTAAGAGCTTAAAGTTTGTCCCATTTTCTGTTTTTCATTGCAAATAGCCAAAGTGCTTATTGGCTTATCATAGCTTATCAGTTTGCTTCTTTGCATACTTTAGCCTCATTTCAGTTTCTCTAGCTTGTTTGCATCTGTTTTGAGCTTTTGTTTCATCTGTCAAGCTTGTTTAAGCTTATTTTCACCAAAACAAGCTCTTAAAGCCACTGTTGGATCAATAAGCCTTCAAATCAGCTTATTTGAGTTTTGTAAATTTTTTGTCTTTATTAAAGTTTCATAATATCACTATATAAGTAGTTTTCAAAAAGAAAATTCAGAAAAAGTCCAATTAAAAATCAGTGATAGTGTTTATTTAAGATTTTCTAGCTTTTTGATTTTTCTTTTCATCTTATTAATAAGCAAATCTTGTTTTTCTATTTTTCTTAGGTTTCTGTCATCATATAGGATTTTTAGAAAAAGTTTCAGATTTTTCTCTATCTTTTTAGTATTTATTATAATTATAAATAGTAATTAATTAGTAATAAATAATTAAAAAGCATAAAAAAATATCTTTTCTGTTTTAAAATTAGTTTTATAATATTTTAGATTTTTCAAAGTTAAAATTTTATTTTTCCAAGTTTATTTTCTATTTTCTAGTATTTAAGTGTATTTTAAATAATAATTAATTAATAATAATTAGATAAAAAGTGTGAAAAATATATTTTTAGTTTTAAAATTAGTTTTATAGTATTTTAGATTTTTCAGAATCATAAGTTTATTTTTCTAGCCTTATTTCCTATTTTCTTTTATTTTAGAGTATTTATTAAGTAGTTAAAATAGTTTTTAATTAATAGTAATTAATTAAATAGTGTTAAAAATAATTTTCTTTTTCTAATAATTTTCTTTTATTTTTAGAATTCCAAAAATGTCATTTTTATATTTTTAGGCCTTTTATTTCTTAGTTTTCACTTTTTATTTTGTGCGTATACGTAGTTTTTAAAACTTACGTTTACGTTTTTCTCATCTGATTGTTGTGCTTTCCAATTCTGTGTCCAATTCTATTCCAATCAATCTGTAGTGTAATAATTCTAATCAAAACCTTTGCAGATCACTATCCTTAGTGATCATTCTATCCTCTGAGTTTGTTTAACACACCATTGAGTCTCCTTGGGACTAAACGACCCGGGAATCCACTGTATTCTCTGATCTTCATTGCATTTGTGTTTAAGCTGTTTTAAGTCTGTTTGACTTGACGGTTTTGCACAGATCAATATTACCCGGTTCCATTTTATAACTCACGGTCAAACGAGTGAAACCCACCAGTCAAAGAAAAATAAATAAATCCCCTTCCTTCTCAAAACGCGCCAAAACGGTAAATCCCCATTGTTACTGTTTCACGTCCTCAACCCCATTTACCCTGAAATCCACGAATTACCCATACTAAAGTACCTTCTAGAAGCCCTCTAACAACGTGTCAGAGGGTGTGTACCTTTGGATTTCCAAGCTGGACAAAGGAAGCACTCTGATTGGTCATAACACCTCATCAATTGAATCCAACGGTTGTGAGATAGATTGGTGACTCAAAGAATAGATCAAAGGCTGTGATTAAGGACCCAGAAGCTTCTCAAATCAAGACCCAAGCATCAAGTGCAGCTATAAAAAGCCCTTTCTCCTCATTGAATAATTGGTCCAATTTCTCATAGCTTTTAGAGAGATTGTTACCATTTTCTGTCATTTACTGTTTTATTATCATTTAAATTCAAGTTGTAATTCTCTTTCAAGTTTTGTAAAATTTCCTTTTATTAATGAAAGTTGCATTTTCATATTAAATTCCTTGTCAATTCGTTTTCAAGTTGTTATTGTTTCATAAGCTCAATTTAGTTTTCCTTTAAACTCACATAAGCTTAGTAAAGCTTGTGTGAGATTGTTACTGATTCTGATTGCTCTTAATTCCAAGTTTTGAAAGAAGTCAACAATAGTTAACATTCGTCAAAATTTCAAAGTCAAAATGGTTTCTAGTTAAAACCTGGTTCTAAGTTGTTGAATAGTTGAATCTGATGTTATTTTGTCCATTTTAGTTCAGTCTTAGTTCTACTTCATTCAGTTTCAGGTTCAAAATTGCAATTTGGTTAGTAGTGTTTTGATAATGTTTGAATTCTGAGTTTTAATGATTTTTGTAATTGTTAATTGAGTCAATCAGTGTTAGTTTCTATTCTTAGAGATTTTGCAGTCAAAGTTTTAAGTTGTTCAAGTTTGATATACATTTTTGAGTCTAATTCCTAAGCTGTCAAAGTCTATATTCTGTCCCAAATGGTCCTGTTCATCTGCCATCCCCAAGGTTTTCATTTGATTCAAAGTAAGTTTCAATTAGTTTCTAATGTTCTTAGTTCACTCTAGTTTAAGTGTTTGTAGCTTATTTTCCATTTAGGTGCCTTTAGATAGCTTTAAATTGCTGTTATACATGCCTTTTCAATCTCATTTCTGTCCCTCATTGTTTGCTGCACTTCTCCATAACAACATATGCTTAGTTTGTTTAATGCTTATTGATTTGAGATTGCACCTTAGCTTTTTAAGTAGTTAGTAGTGGTAGGAGTTAATCTTTAAGATCAGATCTCACTTTAGAAGCTTGCGATTAGCTTATTTAAGGTCTGCTAGTGCCCACAGATTAGCTTATTTGTTGAGGCACTATGATGTTCTGCTCCCATATCAGCAGGTACATGAGTTGAACTTTAGCTTATCATTATTGAATTTTGCTCCTAGTTGTAGTTTAGAGTTAAGAGTGTGCTTGTCTTAGCTTATTGTTTATGCAAATAGCCATTTTTCTGCATAATCTGCTCTGCTCATCCGTCATTTTTTTTTTATCCTAATAGCTTTTAGTTTTGATTTTTCATTTCTTCACCTTAAGTCCTTTTGAGCTAAAATTTTGAACATCTGATCTCTGGTAGGTTGTCTACTACTTGGTCATTTTAGTTTATTTTTAGGATTTTTATAAGCCACTTAGATTAGAGCTTAAAGTAGGTCATGTAGGGCCGTTTGGAATAAGTAAGTTAGAAACTGATCTTGTACTAAATTCCTTTCTGCTTGTGCTTTTTGGCTCCACATCAGCTGCAATAGCTTATTTCCAGTTAGTATAGGTTAGTTTTAGGAGTAGGTAGCTTATAGTGGCTTATTGTTGCTTCTTGCTTATTTTAAAGTGCTTATTCTTAATAGTTTTGTGCCCAAATCATAGTTCCTGATCTCCACAGTAGTTTCTGTTAATTTTCCCTTGTTCTCAGTATCATTATATAGTTATCTGGAAGTTTTCATATTTTTAACTGTTCATTTGCTATTTTTCTGCATTTTATGTCATTTTCTAGCATTTTTAATTAGCATTTAATCCAAATAATTCATAAAATGTTCAGAAAAATGCAATTTAAATTTTCTTAGTTTTAGAAAAATAAAAATGTCTTAAAAAGTATTTTTCAAGATTTTTCCTAGTTATTTTAGTATTTTCTAGGAATTTAATTAATTTTTAATAGTATTAAATTCATAATAAATTCATAAAAAGTCAAAAAAATGTAATTCCAGTTCTGAAAATTCTTTTTAGTCATTTAAGATTTTTCCTAGTTATTTTAGTATCTTGCAAGTTTTCCTAATTTTTAGCATTTTAGCTCTATTTTAAATGTCTTAAATTAGTTTTTAAATCATAATAAATCAAGAAAAGTCCAAAAAAATTAGTTTTAAAATTTTAAATAATTTTCAAATATCATTCTTAGCTGTAGAAAAATAGAATTTCATTTTTACTGGTTTTAATTAGCATAGTTGCATTTATTTCGCGTTTCCTTAATTACGATTTATCGCATTTTTAGTTTAAATTTGCATAACTAGTCGTAATTACTTATTTGCATCATAGATCCAGTAGTTTTAATTGCTTTCCCTTATTATTCCTTGCATCTTAGATTAGAAATCCCTCAAAATTCCCTTTTTACCCATTCGAATCCCGAATCACGCGACGTGAGTTGTTTACTCCATTCATCCCTCGTTGGGAAAACGACCCGGGAAATACATACCTTTGTATTTCTTCGGAAAATATAACTTGTACTGAGAACGACAAATCAAAATGGCGCCGCTGCCGGGGAGGGCATGTAGTGAGTTTTCGTATTCCGTCTCGATTCGCGTGCATTTGAAGATCCTTCCCCGAGTGAAGTTACCGTTGTTTTTGTAAATATATCCTTTTCAAAAAAAAACCCAAAAACATCTAAAAAACCAAAACACTTTTCCTAAAGTGTTTACAAAACCCAAAAAGATTTTCCTTTTCAAAATTTATTTTCTAAAAACTCAAAAATATTCTTCTTAACCCTCTGATTTGATAATTCTTTCCTTTATTCCTCTTTTATGATTAATTCTTATGGACTCCTTCGACTATTTTTGTCAGTGTTGTAATTCGCGTTTGGGATATGATTATCAGTGTTATAATCATATGTGCCCCAATTCTTTCAATAATCCTCAAAATTTTTCCGACTACCCTCCACAGCCCGAGATATCTTCGTTCGATCCATATTATTGTTATGGTTATGGAGATATGGTAGACTCGTCGAACGATTTTTGTTGTTTACGGTGTATGCCCGAGATACATCCTATTTATGAAGAACCCAATCCGATTGAGAATTCTGATTCCATAATTGAAGAACCCACTAGGGGTGTCGTGGACGATTTTTCATGGATTGGCGACGCTTATGAGCAACATCGAATCGCAATGGAATGCATGTTAATAACTTTCTTCAATCAATATCAACAAAGTATTAATGCAGAACCCGTTCAAGTTAAGGAAGATAATCACACCATTCCTGAGACTACAACGGAAGTGGTAGAACTTGCTAGCTCTCAGAGCACACCACTTGTCCCACCTCCGGATTCTTCTCCTTCTCTTGTTTCTGAGCCTTTCATTTCCGACCCTTCCCCTTCACTCACGCCGGTTGAGAGAAGTGACGTCATTTTGGAAGAGGTCGATGATCATATTTCTTCGAACATTGTTGAACCCGTTGACTCTCTCATAATGGGGGATGAGCATCTTAGTACCATTCCGGAAACGGAATCGTCTAGTGTTGAGATCCTTATCCCAATCCCAAGAGAGTCTGAGGTTGTTGATGATATTTGTGATGAGCCTTCTCTTGATAATTCGAGCGATCATGTTGAGATGTTCTCCGATTCCGATAACGATTCTTATGGAGACATCGATTTCGTCGACGATTTACCTTCTGAGCCCGTTCACATAGAACAAGATAATGATTTTGAGCCGGAAGATGAAGAGATTGAGCTTAACGATATAGAGATCGAGGATGAAGCATTACGTGAAGCATTGTCGAATGTTTATCTTCTCATTTCCAAGATTGAAGCCCTTAACGATAATTCGAGTTCGCATCCTATCTCCGTTAAAGATAGCGACTTTTTACCCGAGCTTGAGACTTTTCGATTTGATGAAGAGATTAGTGGCAATCCCACTATTGCTGATGTTTATCCTCCGATTCTTGAGCGATTCTACTTCAATGTTGATATGAGCAAAGTTTTGAATGAGATTTCCGATACTCCGACAAATGACCCGATCATTGACGATGCTTTTGATGACTTGATACCACCGGGTATTGAGGATGCCGTTAATGACCCCGATGGGGATATGTTGTTATGTGATGGTTTTCTTGACTCTCCTCTCTCTGATGAGTCCACCATCACCTATCCCGTTGAGCCCTCATGTGAAGACAAAATCTTTAAACCCGGGATATTCATTGATGAGTTCTTTGGTAAAACCGTTGTTCGAGATAAGGATCCTCCGATGGATGCCTTCGTTTTTGAGCCTACACATCTTATCCCTTACCATGAGCTCCCGTCTTTCTTGGAGTTTTCTCATTCTGATCTGTCATCCCTTCGTCCACCCGCAAAACCGCCGGATGATGGATCATTCTTTCTTGATATGCTTTATGTGCTTGAGCCCGACATTTTCTTTCCCTCCCAACCCACCCATTATCTTTCCCTCCGGAATGAGGAAACAATCTTTGATCCGGGTATCCCTTCCGCTTGCTACCCCAAGGACAAATGAATTCGGGGACGAGTCAGGCTAGCGACTCGGTGAACAAAAACAGTAGCGCTTCGTGGGAGGCACCCCATGCTTATCTCTATCTTCTTTCTATTTTCTAATAAGTGACGTGAAGGGGTTAGCCTCTTCGATTTCTCGTGTTTGGTTGTTTGTGATGTTGTGTTTAGGATTTTCCCGATATGAAGACTCTCGTGCTCGAAGTTTTTCTTTTCTCCACTCGAGTTTCATGATCGATGCTGATGGAAATCCTATATCCGAAATCTTATCGACTAACGTTTATCTTTTAGCATAGTTAATAAACGGCTTTTAGATTTTCGTTGATACCCTTGCCTTTAAACATTGAGGACAATGTTTCGTTTTAGTCTGGGGTGGGTAATCTTCGATTTGATTTGACCGCACTTTCTTATTTTTTGTCGTGTACTCTCGTAACCCCGTTTTTCCTTAGAAAATGAAAAAATTGTGCAAAAATGAGAAAATTTAAAATTTTTTGTAAGCTTTTGTTAGTTTTATGATCAAAAAGTTCTTGCTAGTCTCTTAAAAGTTACTTTAAATATGCGTTTTTCTTGAAATAGTCTTTGCTAATTGCTTAGACAAGAGATTATAAAATGCGATTCTAGCTCACAAGGCCAAGAATTTGCAAGTCTCCCTAAGTGATTTTATATATGCGAAGCTTAAACAAGAATTTGCGAGTTTCTTATAAGTGACTTTAAAAATGCGAGACTTGAGATTATTTTACGAAGCATTTGCTAAGTTAATATATGTTTTGACACCTTGTTGACTTTCCGCTGGTGAGAGTAGGAATAGAATTCTGACTTGACCGGGCGTGTTGAGCCCTAGCTTGTTCCCTTAACCATAGATAATCTAAAAAATTATCGGCTAAGCATCCGCGGATCTCATTATTTGGGATTTTAAATTTGCGGAGATCGAGAAATGATAGAGTTACTTATAAGTTTAGATGCTAAGCGTGGAGTAGTTGGTTCTCTTTAGAGCCCATCGAAGGTACTTATGGCTTTTTGTTCCCACAAAATTGTTTCACCCCATATCTGTTTAATAAATAATTTGAGATGTTGAGTTTTTGGCGATAGTTAGTTCTTTATCTTCTTAAAAGAATCTTTGTTTTAAAAATTGGGTACACATTAAGGATCCGTAAGTAATAAATAAGTAATAAGTAAAGTTATGAGCTGCGGTTCGAGATCGGACCCTTGGATCTTTAGCCGGGATTGAGTGAGGTCTTGGTCTAACCAACTGGGATCCTCATTTCATGAAGCCTTTAGTCTTGGGATTACCCCGTGAAGCTCCGTAGTTCATAGCTCATATAAGTAAAAAGTATAAGTGCAAAAAAAAAAAAAAAAAAAAAATGATGATGAAAAAAGAAAAAAAAAAGAAAAAAAAATAAAAAAAGTCAAAAATATAAGTGAATAAAAATTCCTTGATGTGGACCTCATTTTTGAGACAATGGTTCTTGAGAGAAGATGAATAACTAATTATCGACTTAGCTTTGTATCTTTATCGGATTAATTCTTATCGAAACGAGAAATTTGAAGAAATTCATTTCTCACAAAAATAAAATAATTAGAGGAAAATAGGAAAATGGGAGCAAAAGGTAATTACACAAGTAACTTCCATGGGTAGTGTTAGCATCTAGAATCATATTTAACAATGATTTCGATTTTACGCTTAGTTTGGGAACTTGTGAAAAATCAGGGACGATGTATTCTATCCGTATGGTCACTTCACGCTGTGTTATGTTTCCTACTCCGTGATCCTAACGTGTCGTTTGAAAAATGTTGGAGTTATTGATCGACATGAAAGTTCAACAAACCGTCACTCATAATTGGAATGTGCTTAATCATAATATCTACATATAAAATAAAAGGTAAACGGGGCGTTTTTAGAATTAAGGGTTCTTAATCTCTTTTGAGGAATCTTTGCTACTTCTTCATAGGTTTAGTAGAAAGAGATTGTAATCCTTGGTTTTAGAAGCGTGAGTTGATTACATTGCGTGAGGACACGACAATGGTCTCGTCTGGGGTATTTTGATATGTGCAAAAACACATATCATTTCTTTACAAATTTAGACCCAAAATAACCAAGAAAGAGCCGTTAATGCTTAATATTTGCGTGTTTCTTGAGTTTTTGCTTGTGCAGGTATGGATATGACAAAACTGATAAAAGAAAGCCAAAACCGAAGAAAATCGAGCACGAGAGAAAGAAGAGTGCAAAAGCCGATGCCGGGATGCTATTTCAGGGATTTTGGTGCTTTAAAGATCAAATTACGGAGTTCCGGATTATTTTTGGGATTTTTCACATTTCACCCCTCACTTACCCAAAACACCATTTTTACCTTTACCTTTTCCAAAAGTACATCATCAGTCCTTGTTGTTTTCAAAATTACATGTATGGACCTTATGATTTGGATTTTTCACTTACTAATACCAAGTCCAAATAACAAAAAAATAATTCTACACCTATCTTACCCCAAGCCCAATGTTACACTACCATTTTTATACCAAAATCCCAATCCCCTAAGTAATATTACCCAGTTCCATTTTATAACTCACGGTCAAACGAGTGAAACCCACCAGTCAAAGAAAAATAAATAAATCCCCTTCCTTCTCAAAACGCGCCAAAACAGTAAATCCCCATTGTTACTGTTTCACGTCCTCAACCCCATTTACCCTGAAATCCACGAATTACCCATACTAAAGTACCTTCTAGAAGCCCTCTAACAACGTGTCAGAGGGTGTGTACCTTTGGATTTCCAAGCTGGACAAAGGAAGCACTCTGATTGGTCATAACACCTCATCAATTGAATCCAACGGTTGTGAGATAGATTGGTGACTCAAAGAATAGATCAAAGGCTGTGATTAAGGACCCAGAAGCTTCTCAAATCAAGACCCAAGCATCAAGTGCAGCTATAAAAAGCCCTTTCTCCTCATTGAATAATTGGTCCAATTTCTCATAGCTTTTAGAGAGATTGTTACCATTTTCTGTCATTTACTGTTTTATTATCATTTAAATTCAAGTTGTAATTCTCTTTCAAGTTTTGTAAAATTTCCTTTTATTAATGAAAGTTGCATTTTCATATTAAATTCCTTGTCAATTCGTTTTCAAGTTGTTATTGTTTCATAAGCTCAATTTAGTTTTCCTTTAAACTCACATAAGCTTAGTAAAGCTTGTGTGAGATTGTTACTGATTCTGATTGCTCTTAATTCCAAGTTTTGAAAGAAGTCAACAATAGTCAACATTCGTCAAAATTTCAAAGTCAAAATGGTTTCTAGTTAAAACCTGGTTCTAAGTTGTTGAATAGTTTAATCTGATGTTATTTTGTCCATTTTAGTTCAGTCTTAGTTCTACTTCATTCAATTTCAGGTTTAAAATTGCAATTTGGTTTTATAAAGTAGTGTTTGGATAATGTTTGAATTCTGAGTTTTAATGATTTTTGTAATTGTTAATTGAGTCAATCAGTGTTAGTTTCTAGTCTTAGAGATTTTGTAGTCAAAGTTTCAAGTTGTTCAAGTTTGATATACATTTTTGAGTCTAATTCCTAAGCTGTCAAAGTCTATATTCTGTCCCAAATGGTCCTGTTCATCTGCCATCCCCAAGGTTTTCATTTGATTCAAAGTAAGTTTCAATTAGTTTCTAATGTTCTTAGTTCACTCTAGTTTAAGTGTTTGTAGCTTATTTTCCATTTAGGTGCCTTTAGATAGCTTTAAATTGCTGTTATACATGCCTTTTCAATCTCATTTCTGTCCCTCATTGTTTGCTGCACTTCTCCATAACAGCATATGCTTAGTTTGTTTAATGCTTATTGATTTGAGATTGCACCTTAGCTCTTTAAGTAGTTAGTAGTGGTAGGAGTTAATCTTTAAGATCACATCTCACTTTAGAAGCTTGCGATTAGCTTATTTAAGGTCTGCTAGTGCCCACAGATTAGCTTATTTGTTGAGGCACTATGATGTTCTGCTCCCATATCAGCAGGTACATGAGTTGAACTTTAGCTTATCATTATTGAATTTTGCTCCTAGTTGTAGTTTAGAGTTAAGAGTGTGCTTGTCTTAGCTTATTGTTTCTGCAAATAGCCATTTTTCTGCATAATCTGCTCTGCTCATCCGTCATTTTTTTTATCCTAATAGCTTTTAGTTTTGATTTTTCATTTCTTCACCTTAAGTCCTTTTGAGCTAAAATTTTGAACATCTGATCTCTGGTAGGTTGTCTACTACTTGGTCATTTTAGTTTATTTTTAGGATTTTTATAAGCCACTTAGATTAGAGCTTAAAGTAGGTCATGTAGGGCCGTTTGGAATAAGTAAGTTAGAAACTGATCTTGTACTAAATTCCTTTCTGCTTGTGCTTTTTGGCTCCACATCAGCTGCAATAGCTTATTTCCAGTTAGTATAGGTTAGTTTTAGGAGTAGGTAGCTTATAGTGGCTTATTGTTGCTTCTTGCTTATTTTAAAGTGCTTATTCTTAATAGTTTTGTGCCCAAATCATAGTTCCTGATCTCCACAGTAGTTTCTGTTAATTTTCCCTTGTTCTCAGTATCATTATATAGTTATCTGGAAGTTTTCATATTTTTAACTGTTCATTTGCTATTTTTCTGCATTTTATGTCATTTTCTAGCATTTTTAATTAGCATTTAATCCAAATAATTCAGAAAATGTTCAGAAAAATACAATTTAAATTTTCTTAGTTTTAGAATATTCAAAAAGTCATAAAAAGTATTTTTCCTAAATTTTATTAGTTAAAATAGATTTTCTAGCATTTTAATTAGTTTTAAATAGTATTAAATTCGTAATAAATTGGGAAAAAGTCAAAAAAATGTGATTCCAGTTCTGAAAATTCTTTTTAGTTATTTTTTATTTTTGAAAAATAGTTTTGTAATTTTCTTGCATATTTTCCTAATTTTTAGTATTTTAAGTCTATTTTAAATTTCTTAAATTAGCTTTTAATTCAAAATAAATCAAGAAAAACCCCGAAAAATAGATTTAAATTCCAAATAAGTTTTAAATATCATTTTTTGCTGTAGAAAAATAGTATTTCATTTTCATGGGTTAAACTAGCGTAGTTTGCTTTTTATTCGCGTTTCCTTAATTACGATTTATCGCATTTTTAGTTTAAATTTGCATAACTAGTCGTAATTACTTATTTGCATCATAGATCCAGTAGTTTTAATTGCTTTCCCTTATTATTCCTTGCATCTTAGATTAGAAATCCCTCAAAATTCCCTTTTTACCCATTCAAATCCCGAATCACGCGACGTGAGTTGTCAAACTCCATTCATCCCTCGTTGGGAGAACGACCCGGGAAATACATACCTTTGTATTTCTTCGGAAAATATAACTTGTACTGAAAACGACAAATCATTCACCTTTAATGCTTAGAGAGTGTACCGGTAGTATAATAGATTCTAGAACTTTTTTTGTGATGCATCCCGAGATCGCTAGTGAGACTACACTTGTGTAGTTAGGAATAACTAAATGATAAGAGGAATTAGGATAACCCTTGTTTGAAACCTGTACTATAGATACTTCTTCCACATCGGTCGAGTAATTACCCCACACCCTTGCGATGTACTCATCTTTAGTACACGATACCCCTAGTTAACCCCTCAGAGCCTATCCTTTTCGCGGTTTTCATGATGTTTCTGTTTTCCAGAATATCAATGAAGAAAATTGTTTACAATCTACCCCCAAATGTACACCCAAATCGCCTTAGCCTACCTTGTATGCATTCACCTTTAGTGCATTATTGTTATCATACTTAACCCTTAGTTCAATTATCTAGTTAATTGCATGGTTGCTAAGTCGAAGCATATCTTTTGTACACAGTTTTGGGAGGATTGGGACTCATGGGTAAAGTAAAATTTTATGGAGTGACGGGAAAGAACGTTAAATTCAAATTCCCTTTATTTTCGTAATTAAATACTCCAAGTGTTTTAATCTTTTCAAATCGGGTCAAATTAGTGTTAGAGTAATAAAAACTCAAGTGTAGGGATGCTCCCATAAATCCCTTATATTTTGATGTTATCTAAGAGGATGGTAGACTAAAAGTGTATGCAAAAAAAATGAAGAAAAACATATGGGCTAGCATCTTACGTCTATCTTTATGTTTATGTTTTTCAAATTTATGTATGTTTGTTTCAAGTTATCTAGAGTTTAGTGAATCGAGTCTTGGCTTAGCAGCGCCATTCTTTTCATGCTTGTAACATAAGATTTTTGACTTGCCACCACTAAATCGCCTATCCAACCATATCCTTTGTTTCCCTACCGTAAGCCTAACATTACAACCCTTTTAAAGACCTCTTAGATAGTTGTTCCTAGGTGCTTACGCCAAAGCGGTGGAGGTTTGATCTAGTCTCAAGCCTATGGTAATCTATGTACTATGACCAGGTAATGATTGTTTATCTTCTATTTCCATTTACTATATTTCATATACACCCGAGAGATGAGAGAATCCAAACACCCCTTGTGAGGTGCTAGTATATAATTTCCGTGCTTGTTATGACTATTGCGGTGCTTTTATTTGTTGTGAATTTTGTTAAACCAATGCTTCATGCCCCCTAACTTATAAATTGATTGGCCAAAAGCATATTTACTTGAGGACAAGCAAATACCAAGGGTAGGGATATTTGATAAGGATTTTAAACGTACACTTTTAAGGGGTTATTTAAGCCCTTAATCGATCACCTTTATATCCGATACTGCTTAATTTCGTTCCTTTTTACTTTTTAGGTCTCTTGGAAGCAAAATGCTGGAATGATGCATATTTGGACGAAAAGGAGTGAAAACATGAAGAAAATGGCTAAGTCAAGATCGAAGACACTGAAGCTGTTGAAACTGAAGCTGACGGCGTCCCAACTAAAGGGCGACGCCGTCCCTCTCAACGGATTTAATTAAAATACACCTGACGGCTCAGTAGACTTTTTGCTTAAATACGCCTGACGGTGTCAGGCTTTGAAGAGGAAGGGCGTCTCTAAGACTTTTCATCTCAGACGGCCTAGATCCAGAATCAGACGACGTCCATGCTGAAGCCCGACGGCGTCACAACTACAACGTGACGCCGTCCCAATGATAACTTGGCCAAGACGAAAACCCTAATGACGGCGATCTGACGGCGTCCCACCTATAAGGCGACGCCGTCGCAAGTGTAAAATTATATATATATAAATCGAATTTTCAGAATTTTGAGGTAGACTTGCGGAGTAAAAACCCTAAACGTTTGTATTCCGACTTGGACAGTATCTTAGGGTCCCAAACCCTATTTTACACATCAAGATAAGTGTTTTATTCCATTAATTTCATTATGTCTTCCATTGAATGTGTGCATGCTTGCTTGTTTAACATCTCCGGCTAAATTTCTTGTGTGTTTACTTAAATCTATGAAACCTAGTTATTAATTATTGATTGGTTGTCTCTTATCTTAATTGTAATTGGCTTAGGAATGTACTAAGTTATCGTTGTGTTTAAATGGTTGAGTAATCTTTGTGAACATTAGTTTATGAATCACTTAGAGGATTCCGTAGTCTAAACATCTAAAGATAACCTTTAGGTTAGTTTATGAAACATCTAATGGATTTCGTAGGCAATAACCTTAAGGTATTCTTAAAGAGTTAGGGCATAAGCATTCCCTACGACCTTAGAAAACACAATGCGTTAAGAATAAGGATGTGACAATTCAACCACCAATAAAAGATAACTAGGGAGTAATAGTATCTAGGTAGACATATTTTTAATCATCATACGAGCACACAAAAAAACACATAGACTACCCGTAGAATTAGGTAATTAGGATAGTATAGTAATCGGTAAAAGTACCACCCCCAAATCCAAGCCCCGAGATTTTACCCTTAGCTTTCAAAAAAATATAAAAAGATAAAAAAGAATCTTCCTCAACCTCAACCTTAGCGTAGTACACTTCCAACTAGCATTCATATTCTCCTAGAGAACGATATCAATCCCCGAGGCTTACCCAATACTACACTACAACGATTAGGTTCACTGCCTTGGTGGTTGAAAAATTTGCTCGAAGAAAAGGAAGTTTCCTTTGACCCCGAACGCGCTTCGTACGCGCATCAGTAATCTTCATGTCTTCAATAAATTACAGTGTAGCACCATATCATAGTTACGCCGTACTCTTTAATAAATTACGGCGTAACATCATCACTAAGTTATGCCGTAGTCTTCATGATTAAGCCTTAATTCGTCCAAACGTCGTTCCATATTCCATTAATAATCATGAAATGAAATATGAAGAAATAAGGCATAACTTATAATAACATTATCATAATTTGTCAACATAAAGGGGAAATTGATGCTAAGAAAATCAAAATTATTTGATGTTATCAAATATTCCCCAACTTAAACTCTACTTGCCTTTAAGTAGACCTTTTAAGAATAATGAAAAAGATACTCCCCCAATGCTAAGGAGAATATAGGAATTTCTTATGCTAGAAGAATCCAAGCCGAACACCTCACAAAATGGGGAACGAAACACTCTCACACTCAATCCTCTTCTAAGTGTTCAATTTTGGGGTGACCTCTCAATTGCACAGTTATAGCATGTATTCTATCATAGGCTTGGCGGTTACACAAAACTTCACCAGTAGAGCCAAGGTCAAGACAATCCTTGAAGGCAATCTTGGGTGCAAAAATTATAAAGGCTAGGGTCATTCGTCATTACTAACATGTCATAGCAAAGGGGACAAAACCAATGATACATGACCAAATCCATGGCCAAGACACCAATTATTGCTCGCTTCTTCACCTAGACACGCTTCATGACTAAAAGGGTAGGATAAGATATGGGATATTTTAAATGGTGAAAAATAAAAAAATAACAAAACATATAATCTTAGCTCATAACCAGGTCGTCACCATCTGCCGTCCATCCAAAGTTCAAACTTCAAGATGCAAAAACCGAATCATGATGTAATAAGTTAGTGTGCCAATGTAGATGTGGCGCGGCACATACTAACTTAATCTTCAAATATAGCTGATAGAAGCCATCATCTTTAATCTTTAATCGAATGTGATCAGGGTAAGCTCCACAATTCTAGTCCAGTAAGCACAATACATAAGGAGTAGTGCTTAATTCATGCACTATCCTTTTTAAATAAACTATTTTTTTTCAACTACAAATGATAAATAAGCATCCCTCCACTTACGATGAAACATATATAGAGAATACAAGGGGTCTTTAATAATCTTTAATATTATATCTTCAATGTAGGCGTGATTCCCGAAACTCTTTACCTAAACATTCAACTTTAGGCAAACGGCGACTTCTCAATCATAAAATAAGACTACACGGTAGGCTAAGGCGAATAGGTGAAACGAAACAATACATTACAGGTTTAGAAATGAAAAGAAAGGCTCGGAAAGGTGTCTCTAGGGGTATCTTGCACTAAAGGTGAGTACAAGAAAAAGGGTTTTAACACAATGGTTGAAAAGTCGAGGAGATTAATCGATAAATGCACACAAATAAACACATATGGGCTATTTTGGTGTTAATCCTAAAACATTGCCTTCTCGAATTGTCTTTTCCAAATGTATCAAGCTAACTCGACACACTACTCGTATATGGTATTGCAATGATGTAAAGTGTTGATGCAAATACTGTCTAAAAATGTTATTTCTATCTTTTGATATCTATACGTTTTGTTGATAACAAAATGTAAAAACACGTTACGTCAAAATTAATGTAAACAAGTTTTTAGTCGAAATATCCCGTTTCTACATATATCACTCTAGGTATGAACAAACAAATTTACAACTTGACAAATGAACAAAGAAGTTAATTTGTGTTTCAAGCTTCACATTTTTAATGTGACAAAACATTTTTTTCAAAAATACATTTTACAAATTATTTTTGAATAATAAAAAAATGTTTTAATTGGAAAAATAAGTTTAAAAAATCCCAACAGCTATTCCCCCCCCCCCAAATAGCTCCTAACTTCCCCAAATAAACTTCCACCTTACTAAAAACAAAAAATGAAGCATTTTTGTCTGCCACTAAATTTAGTGGTACCGTCGGGTATCTAACGGTACCGTGCATTACAATGGTCGAAATTTTTGTCCCTATAAATATCAACCCACTTCACAGTTATTGGGCATCCTTTTTCACACAAAACTTTCTAAGTTTAATTCCCTTAACACACTCACACTCCTTTGATCATTTAGATAGTTTTCTTTCGTTTAAGAATGATCCTTTCTTCCAACCAAGTGATCACCTTCATTCCTCTTCTAGTGCAAGAGAAGAACACATTGTATCAAGAAGATACTAAGTGTTGTAGTCATAGTAGTGTGCACTTGTAACACTTGTTACATACTTGTTGTATCTTGATATACATCAAGTAGTCTTGAGTCTTGTTTAGATAACATGTTTGGATCATTGTGATCTTGTTGAGATCTTGGAGATCTCTTGTAGTTTGTGAG
Source organism: Chrysanthemum seticuspe (assembly GCA_019973895.1). Classification (NCBI taxonomy): domain Eukaryota; kingdom Viridiplantae; phylum Streptophyta; class Magnoliopsida; order Asterales; family Asteraceae; genus Chrysanthemum; species Chrysanthemum seticuspe. The sequence continues at coordinate 181,819,618 of BPTQ01000004.1, forward strand.
TTTGTGTGTTGATCAAGTGGATCAAGTCTAGATTGTGATGATCTAGTAGGTTGTGTGATTAGCAAGGATCAGGTAGATCGTGAGTGAGATTGGTACTAGCTAGATTAGTACTCGACATTTAGCTTAGTGCCAGAAATTGTGATAAGCGATGTTGTACGGTTTTATCCGCCTCAAGGGAGTTGTTGACACAGTGCTTAGAACTCTCGAGTTGGGTACTCGGGAAGGGAGTAGGCATGGCACTAACAGCCTATGCAAATGCTGACCATGAGGGTGTCAAGATAAACGTCAAAGTACGTCAGGAGGTGCTCATTTTTTGGGTGACAAATTAGTGAGTTGGTCGTCAAAGAAGCAAATGAGTACTTCTATATCTTCTACAGAGGCTGAGTACATTGCCATGTTAGCATGTTGTGCTCAAATCGTATGGATGAGATCCCAACTATCTGACTATGGCTTTGTATTTAACAAAATTCCTCTGTACTGTGACAACAAAAGTGTCATCGATCTCTGCTGCAACAATGCCCAACACTCAAGATCAAAGCACATTGACATTCGACATCACTTCATCAGGGAACAAGTAGAGAACGGTGTGGTTGAACTCTACTTTGTAAGGACTGAGTATCAGTTGGCAGACATCATCACAAAAGCTCTTCCAAAATATCGGTTTCAGTTTATTCTCCCGCGACTCGGCATGAAGAGTCTGCAGCCGGAAACACTCAAACGTCTTTAGGAAGAAAATGAGGAGTAAAGGAGTTGCTTCACCAATTCTTTGTACATATTTTTCAAAAAGCAAAATACAAAAATATAAAACTTACAAAAACCCATAAAAATTTGAAAAATCAGAAAATTCCAAAAATATTGTTTTCTCAAGGCATGTCTTCTGATATCGATAACATCTACAGTCCTAGAAATGTCATTCAATAATGACACGGGGTTTTAGATGAAGTTCGAGCAGAAGTTCAAATGTTTTTAAAACATGCCTAAACATGGCTTGTAGTTATTTCAGACTGTAACCCGCTTTTCAAGAAAGGAAAGTGCTACGCAAAATAGATTTTTATAAATATTGAGCACTTATCCTAAATAAAAATGAGGAAAGCACGTCGCCAAAAAGATTGCTGTTCCTAAACAAATTCTTTTCATTCTATGATTCTTCAGGAAAATATTTTTATTGTACATGGTGGTAACATTGTTTGAAAATGAATCGGACTCAAATTTTTGAAAATCATCTGGTGTAAAACCTTAAAATCTCAAATCGCGTAAAATGACAATTTTGCCCTCCAACTTAAAATTTTACCAACTCGGGAAACACGTCAACATCATTTAACAAGTTATATCATTAATAATATTCCCACATTATGAAAATAATTAACTTATGTTATAGATTAAAAGAACTTAAATGATTAAAGTCTAAGTAACATTTAAACATACCAAAAGGTACACAATTAACCTAGACTTGAAACAAGACTATATACATGATTGAAAGATAAGATGGAAAGTTTAAAAAATTTGGTCTCCTTTCCCCCATAATGGCCGGCCATATAGGCTCCATTTTGAAACACCATATCAATTCCCATTACTCTCATTTACACATTCCATTTCATTTTAAAACACACAAGAAACCCTAGCTCTCCTTCTCTCATTCTAAGTGGCGGCACCCATTTTAATTTCATCATTTCATCCGAAAATTCATCAAACAAAGGTGTTCCTAGGAGGCTCGTGATCGTGGGTAATCAATTGGTGGACGTGGTGATTGAGTTTGGGTCGAATTAAAGCTTGGACGTGGGTATTTATTTGTGGCCGTGGGGTATTATAACCAAGAGAAGGCTTGGTGTAATCGTGGTGGTTTGATTCTTGTTTTCTTGACTCGTACACGCTACTAGGGTAACGTATCACCATCTTGAATCTTTTCCTCTTTGTTTCTTAATCCAATTCGTGGCTCTAATGTCTTTTCTAGGGCTTACTATTCGAAATATTGGAACACATAAAATCATGAATATGTTATCACATGAAATGATAAAACAAGATTACATAAAAACCTTGATTCTAATTCTATATAATTCGAATGACATAAGATATGTAATATGAATATGAAACTGATTTCGGGTTCTCTATAAGTCGACATATGTATGTTTGTTTAAGGGTTTAATGAGCTTATGAATTATATGATTACGTATATGATAAATGGAATTGTTAACGAATGATTTATGAGTGTGTTTTGGTTAAAACATGGGGCGTATAAAATGGATTTGATGAAAGGGTGTCTCGAATTAAAATGGTATCACATAAGGATGTCTTGTAATCTTATATTAATCGAGCTAAAATGGTTTAGAACGGATTCGATAACTGTAACCTAAAACTAGGGTTTGTAATTACATGATTTAATAAAGTTAAGGGGTTGTTTTGTAAATTATGAAACTTGATGGATTAACTTGTTAATATACTAACTAAATGGATTAAATGAGTAAAATGAGTAAACTTACTATATTTACACTCTTAACCCTATACTTTGCAATATTGACATTTTAAACCCTAAACTTTTGTAACTTGTCATAAATGATCCTAAAAGCATTATAATACTTATTTTCATTATTTAACTTAGATAAGTAACTAAACTGCTAAATATGGAAACCTGCTAAATATGGAAACCTGCTAATTATGGATAGTTACTAAAAATAGAAACCTGCCTAAAATAGAAAGTACCTAAAAATGGAAAGATTACTAAAATGGGAAACTTGTTAAAAATGGAAAGCCGTCTCAAACAAGTATTTCGTATTCTTATAGAACGTTATCTAATTCATATAGGTTCCGGGCGACGCGATTGATCTCCTTTCTTGACTTTACTTTCATTGTTGATTGCTTCGAATAAGGTACAGATATTCTATCCCTTTTCAGTAAGGATCTCTCATGACTTTCTGGTCCTTCGACTTTGTTTCGCTTATGATATTCATTTCTATGCGTTCATTGCTATTGATCCTCTGATATTGAACTTTTGCTTACTGCTGACCCCTTGATATTGAACCATTGCTATTGATCCTTTCGTTATTGAACCCTTTGCTATTGAACTTTTGCTATTGACCTGTGCTATTATATGTGTGCTATTGAAACTTTGTTATTGAAACATTGATATTGGACCTTGATATTGAATTATTGCTATGAACCTCTGAATTGTGAACTACTGATATTGCACCTTTGTTTATGAAGACCTATATATCACTACACTTTGAACTTTTGTCTGACCCTTCAGATTGATACCCGAGCCATTAACTAGGCATGAGGGTTCCATGTCCGTGTCATTGATGCACCAATGGCATGACTTTAGTGTGGTTGAGTGATGTTCCACACCGTCCCCATTTTGTATTGACTATGCGCGCTTCAGATATATTGTATGGCCACTATTGTTTTGCAGGGGGCGTATGGATGCATCCTAGATTTGTATTGTATTGATATTGATATATTTTTTTGGTGATGTGGTGCGTGTGTGCAATACACCCCCTCACATTTTGGGAGCTAGCTACTCCATTGGTTACCGAGGTCTCCCATCCTATTGGTTTGGTATTCCGAGGTCACCCCTCCGAATACAATGGCTATTATTGGTTACTTGGCTGTTATTGCCACTATTGATATGGTTTGTTTTGTTGGCTCGGGATAGATTTCTGACAACCCTTACACTTTTGATATACCTATATTGTACCTTCTGGATTCCCCACTGAACCATATTCTGAATTGACTGTCCTTTACCCAATACCCTTATATGACTCATTCTACTACCCAGATATATATGTTCCATTGCTTTGATCTGTTACACTCTCATTCCGTTACTTCAGACTATCGTTCCATTCACGTACCGGGTTGTTATATGTTATTGGATTTGATTTTGATATTCATGTTTATATGACTACTGATTACTCTGTATGACATGTATGTATGCGATATAAGTTTTACCTGTTGTCATCTGATGATATGCCATCTTACTGTTATGTGATCCTTTGATTTGTCTGGTAACCTTGCTTGTGTGAAATCGATTGTTGATCTGTTTACCTTTTGTACCTCGTTCAATTAATCTTGTGGACTATGATTACCTGATAGTATCCTTATCTGCTTGTGGTTGACCTGCCATGTTTACATTTCGGTTTATGCTACGGTTTGTTTAGGTAAATGGTTCAACTTATGAGATCTAGCTGGTTAACTTGTTTAATTGCCCTACTATGTATTTAATTCATTTAATTATAATGCTCATACTGTATTCCTACTTGTTACGTGTGACTGCCATGTTTTGACTACCGTTATGATACTGATTATGTCTTCAACTAAGGGTTTGACCTGTGTGAATTGCATGCTCACTTATTAATTATTTGCTTCCGCTTTCCTGTAGACATCTGTTTGGCTTGTATGTCTCCCGAATTCCTGAAATGATTGTATAACACATATGTTGTATAGATGTGACGCCTGCTATGTTTGCTTATGTTTCAGTCTTTGTGTGTCTGGTTTGTATGTGCTTGTTTATATATAACCGATGCTTTGCTTTGCTCATTGCTCCTTGTTATCTGTTCGTTTTGGATATCTGTATAATTGTGTTCTGCAGGATTCTCTTTGACTCATTATTCTTATTCTGCTGCGACTTTGTTATCCGTTTTCCTTTGTTTCATTTCGCATTTCAGATTTTATTAGCTTTCGTTTTGTTATATCTGTTCACTGGGCTTTTTAAGCTCAGCCGCATTTCTTTTCCTGCGGCAGGTGTTAGGTTTGAAGATGGGCTTTGATGGGCTGAGAGTTGGATTATTTGAGGGGACCAACCCTAGATACCTTATTATTTGGATTTATTTTGTTGGACTATTGTTTGGAGATTCCATTTTTTATTTTAGACATATTGGATTTTGTATTTTCCTTGTAAGTCATTCGTCTTTAGGACTTGGTACTTTATTCTTTAAGGCTTTCGCCTGTAAGATTTTATTTGTATGTTCTGATATGACACCAGAATGTGACACTTCTACCCTTGTCGGGTTGGGGTGTTACATCTGGTCTAAATTTTGTCAAAGCATTTGTCACTCAATCAATGACTAGGGTCATCGATTGAGGGGGAGAGAGATTTCTAATTTCACATTTTCAAATGATATATTATAAAATGAGTCCATTTGTACGTACTAAAGTGGTGAATAAAGTTTTGGTGTTATGTGTCAGGGTATGATCTTTTCGCTATATTCAAAGATATTTCAAAATGAAAAATTTCTGTTACTTAAAGATCTCTCAAAATTAGCATACCTGACACTAACAATCTTCCTCATAAATTGAGGGGGAGCATTAAAATGTTTCTTATCAGTAAATATTAAATGCAAACCACATCTTTCCCCAAAATTTTCTAAATGATTTAAATCAATTGAGATCACAAATCTCAAAAGGTTTGAAATTTTGATCGGGGGAGAGAATGTGATTTAAATATTAAATCTGATAAAAAAAAATGGTGATTGTTGTAGACTCAAACAAGCACTCCTTCCTCCATGTGCTAAACGATTTCAAGTACCGATACACATGTTGAGGGGGAGCATTTATAAAACATCAAAAACAATTGAGGTACAAATGCTTTGATATTCTATTACAAGTACATTGATTGGTTTTCAATTGGTTTTCAATGGCAATTGTAGAGGAACACCAAAGACCGACCTTGCATTTACTTTATTGGAGTTATAAGGATTCTAAGGTTAGGTATTAGTTCCCACGATCCCGCCAGAGTCGGGGGGATCTACCCAGGGACAATCCACTAGATAGTGTAAAAGTCCTTAGGTATGATGAAAAAAGGAGAAAAGTGAGAATAAGGGAAGAGTGCCGACTGAGATAGAGCTAGGACTGGAACAAACCCAACAAAGTTCTAGAGATGAAGTCTCGGCAATCACTGAAGGGGTTGAAGAATGAAAAAGAAATGAAAAGTGAAATAGTGAAAAGAAATAGTCCTCCAATAATTCAACCTTAGGCCAGAAATTGGGTTCAATACATATGCTATTGGAGGTTACTAAGGTAACGCCGGTATTGAAGACAATACGTCATGGACCCAGTGACGCACTGCACTAAACTTCCCAGCTACTCAAGCTCTCTTAAACGGACTTGTTTCATTCTCACGGGGAGCCTATGTAAACTATCAACTTTCTCTTAGAGATGGTTGATATTGAAAAAGGAGACCCTCTCCCTAATCTCCGCATAAGAAAACCAAATGCACTATTGAGTCTAGAGCCAAGAGATCATCAAAAAATCTCATTGGGACACATTTACTTGAAGACTTGTTGTTTCACACAATGTGAAAAGTAAGAACGCACTATCCTTGTGGTATTGCCAGAACATCCGAGTGATATGTAAAGTATTCACAAAGAAGATGGAAATCAATCTAGAGCCAACATCAAACAAGCTCTTAGTGAGTGACATGTGAGATCCTTCATGGATCAAACTTGTAACAAGTAGAAAGAAACAATGGGGCGATTCACTTTTGAATCAACCTTATTCCAGGAGATGGATTGACGTATACTTTTGGAAAAGCCTTTCGATGTGATCTACAATTCTTTTCTCTTAGCATATCTGTTGGGTTTTAGGTTCCTCAGATCATGAATTATTCTAAGTATTGGAACCACGGACAGAGTTAATGAAACCACTGACAGAAGAATGAATCCACTACTGAAGTTAAACCGCGGCTAGTAGTAAAATAGAACCACTGATAATGTATTGTAAACACTGCTAGTTTTGTATAGTCGGTTTAATATTTTGTAATAGATAAATATGGAAAAGATATTTATCTTGTAGGTTACGTATTGTATTATGTAAAGGACTTCTTAGCCTATAAAAGGAGGTCCTAGGTTAGATTAGATATATGTGTGTTTTATATCTAAGGTCGATACACTTCAAGGTTGTAAAACCCTAATACTGGTTAGAGTATTCGTTATTAATATAATTGAGGTGTTTAAGAGTTTTTGTTATTGTTCTTCTTCTTAAGGTTGAATATTAAATTCCGCGTAATATTTAACAAGTTATTATCAAGTCAGTTTCTATAAGGATCGTTTGCTCAACTGGGATCAACAAGTGGTATCAGAGCTTGTGATCTAGAAACTGAAACCAAGAAGAAGTCTGTTTAAGCTAAATTCAAGCAAGTTAAGATGTCTAACGAAACTCACATGGTTACTGCATCTAAGGTGCCTATGCTCAAGAAAGGTGAGTATCAGGTATGAAGAATGCGAATGAGGCAATACATTCGTATGATTGATTACACCATCTCGGATGTTGTTGAGAAAGGTGATACTCTTCCCAAGAAGGGTGATGATGGTAATGAGATAGCCATTGTTAGTGAGGTTGACAAGGCTAGAAGGAAGCTGGAGATTAAAGCTCATAGCATTCTCTCCATGGGAATACCTAATGAGTATGCTTTGGACTTTGAACAATATGAGACTGCTAAAGAGTTAATGGATGCTATTGAAACAAGGTTTGCTGGTAATGAAGCTACCAAGAAGTCCAGGAAAAATATGCTCAAGCATCAGCTTGAAAACTTCACTGCTCTCAGTGGAGAAAAACTTGATGGCACTTATAACAAACTGCAGAAACTTATCAGCCAACTGAAATTGGTGGACTACAAAGTTGCTCAAGAAGATATAAATCTCAAGTTCATCAGAAGTTTGTCACCAGAATGGGTTGTGCATACTGTTGTGTGGAGGAACAAAGATGATTTTGAAAAGATGACTCTGGACAATCTCTACAACAACCTGAAAGTTTATGAATCTGAAAAGAACATAGCTGGCTCATCCTCATCACCACAAAACATTGCTTTTGTGTCTACAGGGCATAGGAATTCTCAGGATGTTTCCACTGCTGCTTATGAAGTATCCACTGCTATTGCTGATAATACCACTGTTAGTGATAATGTTAGTGATAATGTTAGTGATGGTGCTATCTGTGCATTCCTAGCTGATCTTACAACTAGTGTTACTGTACTAAATCAGATCTGGATCAAATTGATCCTGATGATCCTGATGAAATCAATCTTCAGTGGCAAATGGCAATGTTAACACTGCAAGCTAGGAAGTTTTTAAGGAGGACTGGTAGACAGGTCAAATATGATGGTCAAAGAAGAGCTGGATTTGACAAAAGCAAGATGGAGTGCTTCAACTGCAAGAAGAAGGGTCATTTTTATAGAGAATGTAGAGCTCCCAAAAGGATGGTTGAAGGCATCAAGAAGACTACTGAAGAGCCTATTTCTTCTTCAGCATTGGTTGCTCAAGATGGTATTGGTGATTATGATTAGAGTGATCAGATTGAAAAAGGTCCCAATGCAGCTTTTCTTGCTAGTGAAGCTTCAAAAGAGCACAACTTTCCTCTTATGGCCTATGCTTCATCTTCTGGTTCAGATTCTGAGGTATCTAATGATTCTAAAAATTCTTTTTGTTCTTTTAAATCATGTCAAGATAACTTAGAATATCTTAAAGCTATTAATGAGAGTTTGAGAAGAGAGGTAGAAATACTTTCACTAGATAACTTAGGTTATAAAGTAGGTCTAGAGAGTGTTGAAAAAAACTTAAATTCTGTATTAAATGTGAGTTTGAGTATGTAGATAAGATTAACATACTAGGTGGTGAAATTGATCTTAAGGATAGGGAAATTAAAATGCTTAAACAGAAACTAGAAGAAGCAGAGAGTGTAAAACAAGAGGCCCTTGAGGAAAAAGAAAAACACATAGTTAGGGTTACTAAAACACAATTTGCTTCTGATTTGGTCAACAAATCCATAGTGTGTCAGCTTATGAAAAAGGGTTCTGGAATAGGTAACAATGATATGCCACCACCACCTCTTATGAGTCATGCACCACCTACAAAAGAACTGTCATTTAGTAGTGAATTCAGTTTTAACAAACCTGTAAAAGTGATTAGTAAGACTGAAACAACTAAGATAGGTTCTGATAAGTCATCTGATGCTCCTACTATTGAAGATTGGGAATCAGATTCTGAGGAAGTTAGATCTGAATCAACATAGCCTGAGAAGATAGAAAAAGTTAAGAAAGTTGATTCTAAACAAGCCAACTTTATTCCTAGATTTGGAGCACCAATTTCTAGTAAAGTGGTAGACTACAATGAGATACCTAGGGAACAGATGAAAAGATACATACCTAGGGGAAATCAGCGAAACTTCAATGGCCTAATTTTAAACAGATTAGGAGATGAGTTTCAATGTGTTAAAAAGGCTTGTTTTAAATGTGGTAGTTTTGAGCACTTACAGAGAAACTGTTATAAAAATCAACCACAAGTTTGGAATCATTGGAGGAGGGTAAATCATCAAAACTTTTCAAAGGATACAATCCCTCATCCTAACAAAAATATGGTTCCCAGAGCAGTGTTAATGAGGAATGGTAAAACAAAATCTATAATCACTGCTGCACCCAAATGGGTTCCAACCACAGCTACGCAAAATCTTTCCACTGCTAAGCAGAATATCACCTCTGATTCAAAAGAAGTTTTAAAAATTCCAAATGTGATAACTGACACAGTGGTTGGAAACCATTTTTATGTTGTTAAGGCCTCAGCTAGCTAGAAATGGAAGCCTAAGACCAAGGTTTTACAACATGCCAGTTGTGCATCAATGGACCTAAAGAAGTTTGATTATGTTGATGTACAGGGCAGACCCAAGTCAGTATTGGCTTGGGTCCATAAAAGGATCTAACTTGGTTAAATTCATGTGCAGGGCAATTTACAAGATGAGCTAAAAGACAAAGGAATTTTTGATAGTGGTTGCTCTGGGCACATGACATGGGATGGGAGCAACCTGGAGGATTTTGAAGCTTATGATGGAGGATATGTAGCATTTGGCAATGATCCAAAGGGAGGAAAGATACTTGGCAGAGGTACAATCAGAACAGGGACATTAGACTTTGAAAAGGTCTATCTGGTACAGGGACTTAAGTACAATTTATTCAGTGTTTCTCAAATGTGTGATAAGAAAAATTGGGTACTTTTTGGGGAAACTGAGTGTGTGGTGTTGTCTCCTGATTTTAAAATGCCTAATGAAAAGTATACACAGCTTAGGGTTCCTAGAAAGGAAAACATATATTGTTTTGATCTTAAAGACGTAATTCCTAATAGGTCCTTAACCTGTTTGTTTGCTAAGGCATCAGTAGATGAGTCTAAATTATGGCATAGAAGGCTAGGTCACCTTAATTTCAAAACAATCAATAAACTGGTAAAGGGCAACTTAGTGAGAGGGTTACCTTCTAAGGTTTTTGAGTGTAAAGAACTTTGTGTGGCCTGTCAGAAAGGAAAACAACATAGAGCCTCTTGTAAGACCAAAACTGTGAACACCATTACACAACCACTATTTATGCTTCATATGGACTTATTTGGACCTACATTTGTTAAAAGTTTGAACAATAAGCAGTATTGCCTAGTGATTACTGATGATTATAGTAGATTTTTTTGGGTATACTTTTTGGCTGCTGTAGCAACTTGTAAATTTTCATATGGCAAAATGACTAAATTGCCCTTTGACTTTGACTTTTGACTATTTGACTTTTACCATAACGTAAAAGCAAATATTGTAACTGGTAGTAACCACTAATTTCCCAAGTTAAATAATTCAATCTGTTTCGAATTATTACACTCTGAACAATTTTGTTCACCTTTGGCTATAAATAATTATTTAAAGTTGTGACTTTAATAATTACGAAAGTTTAATCGTGTAAACTTTCCTCGCGGTCAACACAAGACTACGATAAGTCTAGGTGTTCAAAATACTCTATTTTTACCAATAGTCATATTTAATATGAACTATTGTCACTTCGTTATTTTTACGTAAACATTTTACTCTTTGCGTAATACGCGTACTCAAACCTACGTTATTAGGTTTTAACAACATAGACGCACCCAAATAGACTTATCACACATCTAATATACTTATTTAGATTATATTGATAAGGTTTGACATTTTCATAAGTATTACATTTTTATGTTACCCGAATTTAAGTTTCGTGAATTAAGGGCTTAACATTAGTAATTACCGGGACCAAACTATACCCTAAAAACTAAAAGTTATCACAAAAGAACATACAAACTACCACCTCATGAGGAGGTGGCGTTTGAAAGGCTTCAACCAAGCCACATGTTTCTCTAATATTGCACCTCCACTCTTACTCATTCAACGTTGTCCCCCACTCAACCAATTCACCTCATTCTTATCAACTTACATGCAAATCACACACACATCTCTCTTGGTTCTCTCCCATGGACATTCACCATCACACACACACACACACCAATCCTCACTTTGATTCATACTTCAAGAATCACCAAGAAGATGAAGCTAGTAATGACTCTTACAAGGTCCTAGGGTTGTTTTGATGTTTACAAGGGTGAATTAGGAGCTACACAAGGCATAAGGGGCTGAAGTAAAAGGGTTTATTACAATGGTATGAAGATTAGTAAAGTTGGGTTAGAGGTTGAAGACAAGGGTTGAAGATTGAAAGGGGTTTAGGCTTGATTGTTCTTGTGACCATTCAACCTAAGTCTTGTAAGAAATTTTTTTAAATTTCTTGTCATTCAATATGGTTGTAATAATATTTATTGGATGTAATTTGATATAAGTAGTACATGTAATATGGCTTGGTTGATGTTGTACATGAAGTTTGTATCATGAAAACTAGCTAAAACAAGCTTTAGGTGGGTTTTGTAAGTTGAAATCTGGAACAGGCCCAAAGATTGATTAAACTGATCATCTCAGTAAACTTTGAGGTTAATTCAGTAAGATAGGCTTGTAGATCTATGTCTTATGGTCGTTTCACCGAGTGGCGCACCTCATAACTCATCCCGATGAGTAAATGAGAGCCAAAATGGTAAAACATGTCAAAATCTGCACACCAGATTTCATTTGGGAAAAGCCCATGGTTCTGCTTTCTGGAAGTCGACTCAGTTTTATGAAATGTAGCTAAGACATAAACTTGAAGTTTGGCGAAAGCCGCGTGTCAAAACAAGTTGTAGAACTCAACTTATGGTCGTTTTTGCAGGGCTGAATGTGCAGCCAAACTTTCTGGAATGAAATATAGGTAATTACTTGTAATTAGACTATTGATATAAGTAAACTTTGAACTTTGGACTTGCTTAAGCTTGAGAATCTGTTGGAGGAAGTAAAAACTAAAACTTGGGCTTTTGAATCACTTACAAAGGACTTATGGTTAAAAACTTGTGGCCAAATGAAGATGACTAGAGGTGAATATGTTGTTGGATAAAAAGGTTGCTGATATGATTTTAAAACGCGATTTAAACCCTTTTCTGATCCGAATCAGCAAAAGTGTACAACACGAAAGTTGCTCGGAATAAAATTTTCTACAAAAACTAAAAAGCACATAAGCAGAAAGTGAACGGAAAGTCTTAAAAACAGCAAATACTAAACGGACCTGTTGTGACTAGAAAAGAGAACAACCATGGTCATGGGAACTAAATTGTATTTTTGATTCTTTGAGACCAAAACAAAGCCAAGGTTAAACCAAGGCTAATGTCTCAAGCTATTTTAACTTAAATATAACCACTAGATATGACCATGATTATTGTTTCAAAGTTGTTTAATTATAACTTAGCCGCACGGCTAGTTTGGGTATGTTAACCCGAAACTTGTTTTCAAAAACTTGGTCATTAGATGAAATTTTACTAGACATTGACAAAACTATTTTGAAACCTTTATATACCACGATATCATAATATGACACGCCGAAATTATTTCATCACAACACTTGCACATGATAAATGCTTCACGACACACCACTCATAACACTATCACGTCACCACTCAAATAGTCTTTGATGAAAGACGACATATGTTTTATACAACAATTGTCACGTCAAATACTTACTTATAAATGATAAGTAATACAATAGTAGGGAATTTCATTATCATAAAGAGGCCTCTTCGGGGTATCGTATCGACGAGTTGTGGATTTACGATTTAAAGTGTCCTGGCTCCTCGTGCGATTACTACATGACCTCTTGATTTTGATAGCCCGAACGATGGTACGAGGTTATTTATATAAAGGCTATAGGCCAAACAACACTTAAGGGATACATCAACTTAAGATTTATGTACAACATCATATCATAAGCCAACATACTACATATACTTGTACACTTATATCGTACACCATACTAAAACGCGTATACTATGCTTTCGTAGGTGATCATTAAAGATCGTGATCTTGTCATACTCTACCGTTGATAAACATTATATCGTTACACCCCGATGCTGATCACTACAGTGAGTTTCATAGCCCCAACTTTTGTTTAATTGTTTTATAAACTCTTTTGGGGGAGATACATGCTACTGCTTTTACTATATGCTAAAATGCTTTATTATGGACAATTACTTGCAAACTGAATGCCTTGACTGTATTATTGCATGCCACTAAGTTGTTTTTGCCAAAATTCCCCAACATCATGGACCACTAATCACTGGGAGTGAGCGCAAATATTGTGGATAGGCCTATCGGAATTGACGAACCCGTCTATGTTATCTGAAATAACAAGGCGCTCTATATTTGAGATTACTATGTATATGGAAAAATACCTACCCGGGGCAAGTTACTTATATATATATATATATATATATATATATATATATATATATATATATATATATATATATATATATATATATATATATCGTCCGGTGATATATATACAACAGTCAGTCGTGAGTGCCATGAGCTTAGAGCAATAATAACTTTCAAGAAGATAATTGTTCACATTGCAATTATACTACAAACTATATTGTCCACTACTGTTTTTCCTAAATTTGAAATATTGGGATCAAACTATTGTACTTACAAACCTATGAACTCACTCAACCTTTGTGTTGACACTTTTTAGCATGTTATCTCAGGTTCGAAAGGAATTAGCTGGCATGGCATGTGAAGGCGCACGGAAAATATTTTGAAGACAATGCATATATTATCATTCGAAAAACATTACAAATTTTGTGTTGTACTTTTTATGATTGTACAAATTTGTGGGACCTCTGTTTGTAAACTCTGATATTTTAATCGAATGATAATTTATTTCAAAACGTCTCATTTAGAGTCGTTTTCTGTAACTTGTTCTGTGAACTATGAAGTAATACCCCAGTGACACAATCTTCCGCTGCGATAATTTTGGGGGTGTTACAGATTGGTATCAGAGCTTCAGTTATACAGAACCAGGTTGCATTTAAACCTATACTATAACTGCCTCTTATGTTTAAGCCATAACACTCATTGTTGTCTTCAACACTCTGTGCGCCATGCCTACTCCTTAACACAATACTATGTTATTTATATAAAGACTATTTATATAAATGATTGACTAAACATAGCTACATATGCCTATTCCAAGGCAGTATGGCACAACTAGATATCCCCGATCATATACATTTGTGTGATCTACGAAACTTTCTTAGACATTGTAGTTGATACAATGGTCTCACTACTATTAAGACATTGTAAGAATGCAATAGTCTTCCTTATATCTCAAACATCGAGAGATACACAATTGACTTAGATATATCTCAAACATCATGAGATACACAGTTGACTTAGATATATCTCAGACATCGTGAGATACACAATTGGCCTAAATATATCTCAGACATTAAGAGATACACAATAGTTTTATCTATTTCTCTAACATTGTGAGAAAACTATTTCATAACTATGAACTCATCGACTCTTTTGAATGCTATGTCGATTTTATCTTATTATTTTACTCCTCGTCTTTGAAGATGAGTTTGAACATTCATTCCATACTCTTGGAACACTTTTGACGTCTCATAGTACACCGCCTTGTAACTCATCGATTAAGTATGAGTGTTGTATCGGAAATTCTTAAGTAGGATGATTTGGAATATCCTTATTTAAATGGACTGGGACGCCTTTTCATTTAAATAAAGAGATTGTAAATCGCCGAACCATAAGTTTATGATTCTTACTTACATAAATTGGGGCGCTTCTTTATGTAAGTAAGGAATTATAAATGAGTGGGCTTATTTTTATCCGATATGACATGAGTATGAACTCGAACTCGAGAATCACAAGTATTCTTTGAAAAGATCTAGAAAACACGATAGTGTTTTACCACTCAGCAAAAATCTTAAGACCTCATTTGAACAACCTAAGTTCATTCTTAAGATATCAGTTTTGATGTTACAAATCCTCACAAACATGGATCGTTTGTTGAGCGAACGAAATTGGTTAAAGTTAATTGAAACCCGACCTGATAGAATCAGATGTTTCAAGAACATAATTGAAACCCGACCTGATGGAATCAGATGTTTCAAGAACAGAATTTGGTTGCCATGGACTTGATTATACACGAGTCGCATGAGTCAAAGTATTCCATATTATTAAGCTAACGAGCTTGTTACACTCATGAACTAATGGACTTAGTTCAGTCTCGAACTAACAAACTGGGTACGATGTCCCATTATCCATCACATAAGCTTTCTCATGAGCTCCTTCGATTTGTTGGCCATTATTTTGGGAACATTATTTCCGGAAATGTTAAGCTCGCACAACTTAATCCAGTTGGTTACAAGACATATGAATTTTTTCATCCATTGTGAGTGATCAAACGAAGTAACGTTCTCTAGAATACTTAGAGGAAGTTCTCAAATGAACTCTTCCCATAACCTCTCGATGGTTGAGACCATCATTGGGCACACTACTGCCAACTCTTGAAAGAGACGAATATAAGTTGTGATATCAACAACACTTACAACAAGGAAACTTCACCTCCATTTCTTGCACCTCATTCTGAGGGCAATACTTCTTTAATTATAATTTCTTCAACTTAGTCCAAGAAATCTTGTGAGTATTCTCAATACTAATAGATTGAGCAACAACATTTTACCCTGACAAAGCATTGTCTAGAAGCATGCTTGCGGCATATTTGACTTTGCAATCTTTAGCATAATTGCTGATTAAAATTTCTGAGCTTGCCGCTCACGAAATCATTGTAAGGAATGTAGTACAAGATTAACTTCCTGGCCCCGCAATATTAGGCCATACATTATCACCAGAAAGGTTATACAGATGTAAGCGTTAACTTTCAAAATATCATACTAGGATTAAGGTTTTGTTGAAAGCCTCATTGCGGTAAGGTATGATTCGTTTGGGGAAATTAGAAAAACCAAGCTTAAGATATATTGGACTTTATACGATATTAGCAAGAATTAGCCTGGTGGCTTTCAGACTCGAGCTACTACCAGAACTTGGCAGTGTACACGCCGCCTTTCGTGTGTGCATTCTGAAGAAGTGTCATACTGATGAGACACTCCCTATTTCTCTGGAAGGGATCCAGATTGATTTACGTTTGATCTTATCGGGAAATCTACTGAGATCACATACCATGAGGTCAAACGACTTAAGAAAAGTCGCATTCCTATTTTCAACACTCAATGGAACGCTAGAAGATAAACTCAAATATACTGTTAGCAGATAACACTCACTGAACTTCGTGATGAAGTTCCATTACAGAAGTACCCCCACCTCTTCTCAGGAACATCATTAACTCATAACACGAACTAAATCATGAGGACATGATTCCCGTAACTGGTGGAGGCTGTAGCAACTTGTAAATTTTCATATGGCAAAATGACTAAATTGCCCTTTGACTTTGACTTTTGACTATTTGACTTTTACCATAACGTAAAAGCAAATACTGTAACTGGTAGTAACCAGTAATTTCCCAAGTTAAATAATTCAATTTGTTTCGACTTATTACACTCTGAACAATTTTGTTCACCTTTGGCTATAAATAATTATTTAAAGTTGTGACTTTAATAATTAAGAAAGTTTAATCGTGTAAACTTTCCTCGCGGTCAACACAAGACTACGATAAGTCTAGGTGTTCAAAATACTCTATTTTTACTAATAGTCATATTTAATATTAACTATTGTCACTTCGTTATTTTTACGTAAACATTTTACTCTTTACGTAGTACGCGTACTCAGACCTACGTTATTAGGTTTTAACAACATAGACACACCCAAATAGACTTATCACACATCTAATATACTTATTTAGAGTATATTGATAAGTTTTGACATTTTCATATGTATTACATTTTTATGTTACCCGATTTTAAGTTTCGTGAATTAAGGCTTAACATTAGTAATTACCGGGACCAAACTATACCCTAAAAACTAAAAGTTATCACAAAAGAACACACAAACTACCACCTCATGAGGAGGTGGCGTTTGAAAGGCTTCAACCAAGCCACATGTCTCTCTAATATTGCACCTCCACTCTTACTCATTCAACTTTGTCCCCCACTCAACCAATTCACCTCATTCTTATCAACTTACATGCAAATCACACACACATCTCTCTTGGTTCTCTCCATTGGACATTCACCATCACACACACACACACCAATCCTCACTTTGATTCATACTTCAAGAATCACCAAGAAGATGAAGCTAGTAATGATTCTTACAAGGTCCTAGGGTTGTTTTGATGTTTACAAGGGTGAATTAGGAGCTACACAAGGCATAAGGGGCTGAAGTAAAAGGGTTTATTACAAGGGTATGAAGATTAGTAAAGTTGGGTTAGAGGCTGAAGATAAGGGTTGAAGATTGAAAGGGGTTTAGGCTTGATTGTTCTTGTGACCATTCAACCTAAGTCTTGTAAGAAATTTATTTAAATTTCTTGTCATTCAATATGGTTGTAATAATATTTATTGGATGTAATTTGATATAAGTAGTATATGTAATATGGCTTGGTTGATGTTGTACATGAAGTTTGTATCATGAAAACTAGCTAAAACAAGCTTTATTTTGTAAGTTGAAATCTGGAACAGGCCCAAAGATTGATTAAACTGATCATCTCAGTAAACTTTGAGGTTAATTCAGTAAGATAGGCTTGTAGAGCTATGTTTTATGGTCGTTTCGCCGAGTGGCGCACCTCATAACTCATCCCGATGAGTAAATGAGAGCCAAAATGGTAAAACATGTCAAAATCTGCACACCAAATTTCATTTGGGAAAAGCCCATGGTTATGCTTTCTGGAAGTCGACTCAGTTTTATGAAATGTAGCTAAGACATAAACTTGAATTTTGGGGAAAGCCGCGTGTCAAAACAAGTTGTAGAACTCAACTTATGGTCGTTTTGCAGGGCTGAATGCGCAGCCAAACTTTCTGCAATGAAATATAGGTAATTACTTGTAATTAAACTATTGATATAAGTAAACTGAGGACTTTGGACTTTCTTAAGCTTGAGAATCTGTTGGAGGAAGTAAAAACTAAAACTTGGGCTTTTGAATCACTTAAAAAGGACTTATGGTTAAAAAGTTGTGGCCAAATGAAGATGACTAGAGGTGAATATGTTGTTGGATAAAAAGGTTGCTGATATGATTTTAAAACGCAATTTAAACCCTTTTCTGATCCGAATCAGCAAAAGTGTAAAACACGAAAGTTGCTCGGAATGAAATTTTCTACAAAAACTTAGAAGCACATAAGCATAAAGTGAACGGAAAGTCTTAAAAACAGCAAATACTAAACGGACCTGTTGTGACTAGAAAAGAGAACAACCATGGTCATGGGAACTAAATTGTATTTTTGATTCTTTGATACCAAAACAAAGCCAAGGTTAAACCAAGGCTAATGTCTCAAGCTATTTTAACTTAAATATAACCACTAGATATGACCATGATTATTTTTTCAAAGTTGTTTAATTATAACTTAGCCGCACGGCTAGTTTGGGTATGTTAACCCGAAACTTGTTTTCAAAAACTTGGTCATTAGATGAAATTTTACTAGACATTGACAAAACTATTTTGAAACCTATATATACCATGATATCATAATATGACACACCGAAATTATTTCGTCACAACACTTGCACATGATAAATGCTTCCCGACACACAACTCATAACACTATCACGTCACCACTCAAATAGTCTATGACGAAAGACGACATATGTTTTATACGACAATTGTCACGTCAAATACTTACTTATAAATGATCAGTACTACAATAGTAGGGAATTTCATTATTCTAAAGAGGCCTCTTCGGGGTATCGTATCGACAAGTTGTGGATTTACGATTTAAAGTGTCCTGGCTCCTCGTGCGATTACTACATGACCTCTTGATTTTGATAGCCCGAACGATGGTACGAGGTTATTTATATAAAGGCTATAGGCCAAACAACACTTAAGGGATACATCAACTTAGGATTTATGTACAACATCATATCATAAGCCAACATACTACATATACTTGTACACTTATATCGTACACCATACTAAAACGCGGATACTATGCTTTCGTAGGTGATCATTAAAGATCGTGATCTTGTCATACTCTACCGTTGATAAACATTATATCGTTACACCCCGATGCTGATCACTACAGTGAGTTTCATAGCCCCAACTTTTGTTTAACTATTTTATAAACTCTTTTGGGGGAGATACATGCTACTGCTTTTACTATATGCTAAAATGCTTTATTATGGACAATTACTTGCAAACTGAATGCCTTGACTGTATTATTGCATGCCACTAAGTTGTTTTTGCCAAAAGTCCCCAACATCATGGACCACTAATCACTGGGAGTGAGCGCAAATATTGTGGATAGGCCTATCGGAATTGACGAACCCGTCTATGTTATCGGAAATAACAAGGCGCACTATATTTGAGATTACTAGGTATATGGCAAAATACCTACCCAGGGCAAGTTACTTATATATATATATATATATATATATATATATATATATATATATATATATATATATATATATATATATATATATATATATATATATATATATATATATATATATCGTCCGGTGATATATATACAATAGTCAGTCGTGAGTGCCATGAGCTTAGAGCAATAATAACTTTCAAGAAGATAATTGTACACATTGCAATTATACTACAAACTATATTGTCCACTACTGTTTTTCCTAAATTTGAAATATTGGGATCAAACTATTGTACTTACAAACCTATGAACTCACTCAACCTTTGTGTTGACACTTTTTAGCATGTTATCTTAGGTTCGAAAGGAATTAGCTGGCATGGCATGTGAAGGTGCACGGAAAATATTTTGAAGACAATGCATATATTATCATTCGAAAAACATTACAACTTTTGTGTTGTACTTTTTACGATTGTACAAATTTGTGGGACCTCTGTTTGTAAACTCTGATATTTTAATCGAATGATAATTTATTTCAAAACGTCTCATTTAGAGTCGTTTTCTGTAACTTGTTCTATGAACTATGAAGTAATACCCCAGTGACACAATCTTCCGCTGCGATAATTTTGGGGGTGTTACAGCTGCTAAGAGTGAGACTAGTGAGATTCTCAAGAGTTTCATTACTAAGATAGAAAATCTAGTCAACCATAAGGTCAAAGTAATCAGATGTGATAATAGAACTGAGTTTAAGAATGATGTGATGAATCAGTTTTGTGTAGCTAAGGGTATAGAAAGACAGTTTAGTGTTGCTAGAACACCACAACAGAATGGTGTAGCTGAAAAGAAAAATAGAACACTAATTGAGGCTGCTAGGACAATGTTGTCAGAATCTAAGTTACCAACTACCTTTTGGGCTGAAGTTGTAGGCACTGCATGTTATGTGCAGAATAGAAGTAAGATAGTGAAGCCTCATAACAAGACCCCCTATGAGCTGTTACATGATAGGAAGCCAATGATTGCATTCCTAAAACCTTTTGGGTGTCCTGTTACTATCTTGAATACCATAGACTACCTAGGCAAGTTTCAAGAAAAAGCAGATGATGGATACTTTTTAGGCTATTCTTCCAATAGCAAGGCCTTTAGAGTATACAATAGGACGACCAGGATTGTAGAAGAAAACTTACATGTTAAGTTTAGTGAAGAGACTCCTAGTGTTGAGACCAAAGGACTAGAATGGATGTTTAACATTGATATGCTAACCAAATCTATGAATTATTAGCCTATAATTGCAGGATCTTCCACTAATGTTGATGCAGGTACACAAAAGGATTCTGATATAGAAACAATTTCTAAGGAAGCTGATTCTCCAAAGGAGTTCTATTTGGTTGAAAAGTGGAAAGCTGGTTCTGTCTCACCCATTATTAATAAACAGGGTCCCACTGATGATGATGTTTTGGATTCTGGAAGCAAAGTTGATCATCATCAAGATAAGGATGAGTTGTTGAAAGATAACTCAATGTCAGTAGAAGAAATTGAAAGGAAGAAAAGGCATTCTGAAAGCACTGCTAAGCCAAATGAAAGCACGGCTAAGTATAATAAAAGCACTGCTAAGCCAAATGAAAGTACGGCTAAGTATAATAAAAGCACTGCTAAGCCAACTTCTACCACTGCCAATACTAGTGAAACCCCGGCTGCAAGTACTGATGATAGTACTTACTTTGGACCAACTGAAAAGCCATCATTTGGTGCAGAGGAGTATCCACATGATCCTAACATGCCTGCTTTGGAAGAGATTGATACTCTTACTGATGATGAAGACATGGATGATTTCTTCAATGCTGATTTTACTAATTTGGAAACTATCATCCATGAAAGTCCAATTACTACCACACGAATACATAAGATTCATCCCAAGGATCAAATACTTGGAAATTTGAATACACGAGTTCAAACAAGAATCAAGGTTCAGAACACTAAAACCTTTCCTGAACAAGGTTACTTTGCAAGGTCACTTCACAAAAGAAATAGTCATAAAGATCTGCAAAATTGCCTGTTTGCTTATTTTCTGTCTCAAAAGGAGCCCAAGAGAGTTGAAGAAGCTTTGTCAGAAGAAGGATTGGTTGAATCAATGCAAGAGGAGCTTCTACAGTTTAAGATTCAAGAGGTTTGGACATTGGTTGACCTTCCAAATGGAAAAAGGGCAATTGGGACTAAATGGGTGTTCAGAAATAAGAGGGGTGAAAGAGGAATATTGGTAAGGAACAAATCAAGGCTGGTTGCTCAAGGATACACACAAACTGAAGGTTTGGATTATGATGAAGTGTTTGCCCATGTTGCCAGAATAGAAGCTATAAGATTGTTTTTGGCATATGCTTCATACAAGAACTTTGTTGTGTATCAGATGGATGTTAAAAGTGCCTTTTTGTATGGTACTATTGAAGAGGAAGTTTATGTTTGTCAGCCTCCTGGTTTTGAAGATCCTGATCATCCTGATAAGGTCTTCAAGGTGAAAAAGGCTATATATGGGTTGCATCAAGCTCCTAGGCACGGTATGAGTGTCTGTCTACTTATTTGATGGACAATGGCTTCAAAAGAGGGTTGATTGATAAGACTTTGTTCATTAGGAAGCTCAAGGATGATATTTTACTGGTTCAGGTCTATGTAGATGACATCATCTTTGGCTCAACAAATAAGGAGCTGTGCAAGGATTTTGAGAAACGTATGCATGATAAGTTTCAGATGAGTTCTATGGGAGAACTCACTTTCTTTTTGGGGCTACAGGTTTAACAAAGGACTGATGGTATTTTCATTAGTCAAGACAAGTATGTAGCAGATATTTTGAAGAAGTTTGGGTTTCAGGATGTGAAGAGTGCTAGTACACCTATGGAGACTCAAAAACCACTGCTACCAGATGATGGAAGTCCCAAAGTTGATTTGAAGTTGTATAGGTCCATGATTGGATCTTTGATGTATCTCACTACATCTAGGCAAGATATAATGTTTTCAGTATGTGTGTGTGCAAGATTCCAAGTCACACCCAATACATCACACATGAATGTTGTTAAGAGAATTTTTAGATACCTTAAAGGCCATCCTAAATTGGGCCTTTGGTATTCTAAGGATTCACCTTTTGACTTGGTGGCCTATACAGATAGTGATTATGCTAGTGCTAGTTTGGATAGGAAATCTACAACTGGATGATGTCAGTTTTTGGGAAGCAGACTAATTTCATGACAGTGTAAAAAGCAAACAATAGTGGCAAATTCTACAACTGAAGCTGAATATGTGGTTGCTGCTAGTTGTTGTGGTCAAGTTCTTTGGATTCAGAATCAATTGCTGGATTTTGGGTACAATTTTATGCATACTAAGATTTTCATTGATAATAACAGTACAATTTGCATCATTAAAAATCATGTTTTACATTCTAGAACTAAACATATTGAGATAAGGCATCATTTTATTAGAGACTGTAATGAGAAAAGGTTGATTCAAATGGTAAAAATCCATACTGATTTCAATGTTGCTGATCTTCTCACTAAAGCTTTTGATGTGGGGAGGTTTCAGTACCTTGTAGTTAGTATTGGAATGATTAATCTCTAAATCTCAACTTTTTTTGTGAAAGTTTGTATAAGTATTGTACTGTTATTAGTTGATCTTAGTATTGCTATTTTTGTTCTAACCACTGTTAATTATGTTCAAACCACTGTTTGTTTCTGTGTGTTCCCACTAACCATTTTGCAGAGATATGAAAGTAAATCACTGTTTGGATGATGCAAGAGACTTAAAAGAAAAGACATGGTTCTATTATTCTTATATTATAAACTGCATTCATACATGTAGTGGTTACAACCATGGCTACAAACAAACAGGAGAATACAAACAAACAGGAGAGTACATCACAACATGCTTACAACAACCAACACAGGACACAAGCTTCACAACTAACCCCCCACCACCTACGACTTCCTTTGAAAGGCCCACTCAGGCATCACTTTAGGTGCCCCACGCCTATCAATCACCCTCCACACCTTTGGGCATGCAAGCCCAATCACGTTTCCTCCAACAGGTGGTGAGGATGATGAAGGACCCTCTGATGGTGGTGCTGTTATCAATGCTCTTGCAGATGGTGCTTGGAGCTCTTGAGTTGGGAGTACAACAGCGAGGGGAGGCACAACCAAGACTCTTGAAAAAGTGTCATCATCTGTGCTCTCATATGGTGAAATATAGCTTGACATGGAGTTTGAGCTATCTTCCTTGATGATGGCATCTTGTGATATTGGTTGAAGTGTTGATGGACCAGCAGATGAAGGAGTAGTGCTCATGGACAAATGGTTTCTCTTTCTTGATGAAACCTCTACAAACACCTCTCTCTTTGTTCTACCTGGATTGTTAAGAACATAATGCCAAGCATCATCATCCCAAATGCTATCTGAAAATGAGCAGTCTGATGAGACATTGATTGGGTTTGAATGGCTCATGGTGATTTTTGGTAAAGCAGATTTTCAAAGATTTTAGGAGGAGAGAAGTGTTGTTGTGTTGGATGTATGTGAGTCTAATGTTATTAAATAGAGGTTAAGATAGAATCAGGAAGTTAATGAGGGGAATGTGTAAGTGGTTGAGGAGTAAATGAAGTCTTTTGACTTTGGGAAACGATTTAATGACAGAAGTTGACCATATTGACTTAGAATTTAGCACTGTTGGCTATCCACTGCTAAGTATATGGAACTACTTCTTGTTCAATCTAACCACTGCTAACCTTAACCATCTTTTCAGTGTGTTGGATGTATGTGAGTCTAATGTTATTAAATAGAGGTTAAGATGGAATCAGGAAGTTAATGAGGGGAAGGTGTAAATGGTTGAGGAGTAAATGAAGTCTTTTGACTTTGGGAAACGATTTAATGATAGAAGTTGATAACGCTACACGCGTCGTTCGGGGTCAAAGGAACTTCCTTTTCTTCGAGCAAGTTTTATAACACCCTAGTCAGTGAACCTAATCGTTGTAGTGTAGTAATTAGGGTAAGCCACGGGTATTGATATCGTTCTCTAGGGGAATAGGAATGCTAGTAAGGAGTTACTACGCTAAGGTTAAGGTTGAGGAAGATTATTTTTTATCTTTTTATGTTTTATGAAAATGGAAAGGTACGAATCTCGGGTATTGGATTTGGGGAGTTGGTATTTCTACCGATTACTCTACTATTATCTAATTATCTAAACTAAGGTTGTGGGAGTCTATGTCTAATTAATGTGTGCTCGTATGATAGTTTAAAGATGTGTTTACTTAGTTTGTATTACTCCTTAATTATCTCCTATTGATGGTTGAGTGTCACGTCTTATTCCTAGTTGCGTTGTGTGTCTAAAGTTGTAGGGTATGCGTTTCTCCCTAACTCTTTGAACTTACCAAAGGGTCTTGTCTACAAACCCACTAGGGATTATAAACTCCTACTCTAAGGCGCTCTTTGGATGGTTTAGCCTACAACTACTCAGGTAATTATACTCTAAGGTTCACAAAGATGAATCAAGCATTAAGTACACAACGAATGACCTATCGCATTACTAGATCATTAATCAACTAAGATAAGAAACAACCAATCAATATTCAATAATTAAGTTTCATACTTCCTAAGCAAACACACAAATAAATTAGCCGGACATGGAGAACATGCAAGCATACACACAAATAATCAAAGACATGATTGAATTAATGAAGTAAAGACTTATCTTGATGTAAGATAGGGTTTAAAACCCTAAAATACTGTACAAGACACCTTATGTTCAGTTTTAGGTTTTTACTCCAAAGACTCTCCACATAAAGACTGAAAAATTCGGATTCTATATATAAGATTACAATTGCGACGGCGTCACCTTATGTTTAGTGACGCCGTCGTGTCGCCGCCATTAGGGTTTCGTCTTGGCCACGTTAACCTTGCGACGGCGTCACCTTATGTCCGTGACGCCGTCCTCTTCAGCTTCTGACGTCGTCTGGATCGCATCTAGGCCGTCTGAGTAGCGACGGCCTACTCTTCCACAACTAGACGTCGTCACTTGAAAATACGAGTTTTGGGTTCTGGATCGTCACAATAATTTTGGGACGGCGTCGCCAATAGCACCTGACGCCGTCGCCTTCTACTTTCAGCAACTGTGAGTGTCTCGATTTTGACTTTGGCCATTTTCTTCATATATTCGCGCCTTTTCGTCCAAATAAGTGCCATTCCAGCATTTTGCCTTCACGAGACCCAAAAAGTGAAAAAGAACGATATTAAGCAATAACGGATACAAAAGTGATCAAATAAGGACTTAAACGACCCCTCAAAATGGTACCTTTTAAAACCTTATCAAATATCCCTACACTTGTTATTTGCTTGTCCTCAAGCAAATGTGCTTTTAGCCAATTAATTTATAAGTTAGGGGTCATGAAGCATTAATTCAAAACGGTCCACAACACATATAAGCCCCGCAAAAGTCATAACAAGCACGGAAATTACATACTAGCACCTCACATGGGGTGTTTGGATACTCACATCTCTCTCGGGTGTATAAATGAAATATAACAATATAGGAAATGGAAGATAAACACTCATTAACCGGTCCTAGTACATAGATTACCATAGGCTTGAGAATAGATCAAACCTCCATCGCTTTGGCGTAAGCACCTAGGAAAGACTATCAAAGAGGTCTTTTAAAGGGTTGTAACGTTAGGCTTACGGTAGGGAAATAAGGGTTTGGTGGGATAGGCTATTTAGTGGTGGCAAGTCAAAAATCTTTATGTTAACTGCATATGAAGAATGGCGTTGCTAAGCCAAGACTCGACACTCTGAACTCTAGATAACTGAAATAAACAAACATAAATTTAAAGGATAGATGTAGGATGGTAGCCCGTATGTTTTTTTTTTTTTTTTATCACTCTATTTTTTTTCTTTTCTCTTTTTCTATATTTTTTTTTTTCGATTTTTTTTTTTTTTTTTTTTTTCATACACTTTTACTCTACCATCCTCTATGATAACATCAAAATACTAGGGATTTACAGGCATATCCCTACACTTGAGTTTTTATTACTCTAACACTAATTTGACCCGATTTGAAAAGATCAAAACACTTGGGGTACATTATTACGCAAACAAAGGGAATTTGAATTTAACGTTCCCTTCCCGTCATTTCATAAACTTTAACTTTTCCCATGAATCCCAATCATCCCAAAACTGTATACAAAGGATATGACTCGACTTAGCAACTTATGCAAGCAACTAGATAATTGAACTAAGGGTTTAGGGTGATAACAAACATTTGCACTAAAAGTGAGTGCATAAGGGGTAGGCTAAGGCGATTTGGGTGTACATTTGGGGGTGGGGTGTAAACAATGCTCTTCATTGATATTCCGGAAAAACCGAAACATCACGAGAACCGCGAAAAGGATAGGCTCTGAGGGGTTAACTAGGGGTATCGTGTATTAAAAATGAGTACAACGCAAAGGGTGTGGGGGAATTACTCAACCGAAGTGGAAGAAGTAATTATATTACAGGTATCAAACAAGGGTTATCCTAATGCCTCTTATCATTTAGTTACTCCTAACTACACAAGTGTAGCCTCACTTGCGATCTCGGAATGCATCACAAAACAAGTTCTAGAATCTAATATACTACCGGTTCACACTCTAAGCATTAAAGATGAATGCTTTAATTCCTACTAATCTAAGGGCGATCCTCACATTTTGGTGGAATTTGGGTGGTAAAGGGTTTTGTGCTTGTCATATAACTTCCTATCCGTGAGACGCTTTTGTTAAGACTAATGGCCCACTCTTATATGTCATGAAAAATTTTAAATTTGGTGCCAAAATTACCCTAACCGACATTTTCTCATGGTTTATTACACAATCACAATTGGACAAAACAAATAGTCAAGGATAAGCATAGTTTCAAAGTTCCCGTTTTATTTTCCCTCCCTACACTTAAACTGAACATTGTCCCCAATGTTCCCCGAAAGTATCAAAGTTATGATAAAAGAAGGTAATTAAAAACGAAAGAAACTAATACTCTCCTGATTAGCTCGGTAGGATCCGTGTAAAGTGGTGGTTAAATTCTTTTCCAAGAAGAATTATTGCGTGAAAAGCTCCTCCAATCTTATGTAACTTCTTCTTGACAAACTAAACCTGCACACTTGAAGAAAACAAACGAAACCTTCGCGTAAAATCGGCGGTAATAATATATATAAGACTCGATTTAAACTAGGATATAATGCTTGTGGAATGGATGTTTACAGAATTTCTAAGAAAATTAAGACCTGGAAAATTCCAAAAATTTATAAGTAGCTCAGAAAACGAGAAAAAGTAATCTGATGTTTTTACTCCTTCCTGACGCCGTCAGGTTGCAATCCTGACGCCGTCAGGTTATCCTGACAAAAACTGGTCTGCGATTTTCTGGAAAAAATTCTGGAAAATTTACATCTTTAGAATCTGGAAAATTTTCTGCAAAAACATCCATTATGACTCGATACAAGCATTTGACTCGAACAAACAAACATAAATATCTTTTAGTTAATTGTTATTCTCATGTTTACGTTTCTTTTGAAAACGTGTGTAATCCTCCCTACACTTATCCCTTATGTAAAATACCTTTATATGCAATTAAGACGAGGTTAAAAACAAAATAAAGCATTTTTACAAATTTAAACATGAGGATAAACAATTAATAAAAGATATATGACACTAACAAGCAAACAATTAAGCATGGGTTGCCTCCCACAAAGCGCTTTTCTTTATTAAAGAGTCTTGTAGCTAGACTCATAGTCGTGCTCCTACGTTTTCTCATTATCGCCCTCTTGACGGTCTCTAATGGGGGATTCCATGTTGTAGAAGTGCCCTAACATGCGCTTCTCTAAGAGTTCATCCTCTCCCCAATCGGTCCTGTATTCCGGTCCTAGGCTCAAGCAATCCTTGTAGAATCCGAAAATCTTGGCCATAACATAATCAACACCTTTCTCCCTATCCTCATCATTCCTATAATAGACCGATAGTTTAAGTTCCTTTTCATCATTAGAGAGTGATGAAAACTTCTCAATCTTAAACGGCATTTGGTAAGCTATGTCATCGGTCTTATTCTTGAATCGCACTACTCCTAACGAGGGATCATAGGTCATCCCGGTGCTTTCTATGAAAGGTTTTCCTAGAATAACATGGGACAAGCTAGGGTCTATGGCCGTGCTAATATCATCCACAATTATGAAGTCCGTAGGAAACGTGAAACTACCTACATAAACGGGCAATCCCTTAACTCTACCAAGAAAATTGCAACTAACATTAGGATCATTGGGGTCTTGCCTAGTTGGAATAGGCTTCTTCAATATCCAATTGTAATAGGTGCTAGTCATTATGTTGATTGGGGACTTGCGATCAATGTAGGCTTTTGCCACAAAAAGGTGTCCTATGACACATGGTATGTTAAGATTCCAAGGGTTCCCGAACTTGATTCGAGGACTTTTCCTAACATACATGTGACGGAGGTCACGCACTAAGTGAGGGTGGCGAGATAGTTCTTCTTCCGTAGGAAATTTGTTGAAATAGTCAATGTCTACTTCATCTACTTCCTCGGGTATTTCCTCATCCGCAAGTGTATAGTCCTCTTCGTCATTTGTTTCATCAGGTTCAACTAAGGCGATGGTATTGACGAATTGGACATACTTTAGCTTGCTTGGATCCTTAATCTCTATGCCTGAAGGCTCGGGAGTTGAGATAACACTAACCTTCTTATCACTATTAGCTATGGCTTTCAAAAGGTTGTCTATTTTCCTATCCATCTCGGCTTGTTGATTGTTAAAGCGGTCCGAGAGCTTAGCCATTTGGGTTTCTTGGGATGTAACTAGGTTTTGCAACATCCCTTCGATGTTTTGTTGGTTAGGACCGTTAGGTGGGGGCCATGAGAAATCATTAGAAGTGAATTCTTTGGTTTGTCCCCAATAAAAGTCAGGCTTGTTTTTCCATGCTTCACGGGTTTCTTTGAAATTCCTAGGTCCGGGTGTTGTAGGGAATCTTCCTCCCGCTCCATTAATACGCGAGGATGCGTAGTCAACAGAAGCGTGTTCGGGGGATCGGGTGCTAGTGCGCGTGTTATGAGGATCACAAAACGGCTCGCACGAGGAAGAAGCTTTGTTCACATGGTGTGAAGACTTAGGATTTTCGTAGGAACTCATGAGGAATTTAACTTGATCTTCAAGTTCGATCATCCTACGGTCGGGAGGAGGTAAGGAGATTGCCTTAACGGTTTTGGGCTGCTCACGGGGGTCATCCCAACTTTCGTTGTCATAGAGGGCGAGGTCCTCTATTATTTCCCATGATTCTTCAGCGGTGAGATCACTAAGTTTTCCACCGGCCGCTTGGTCAATGGATCGCTTAGTGGGGAAGTTGACATGATCATAAAAGATTTGGACTTGGAGCCAAAGATCAATGCCGTGATGAGGGACTTTATGAAGTAAGTCCTTGAATCGGGTCCATGCTTGGTAGAGAGATTCACCTTGACGTTGTTGGAACATCAAGATGTCATTCCTAAGCTTAGTGGTTCTCCCCGGTGGGAAAAATTGAGCAAGGAAGCGAGAGGTAAGATCATCCCAACTTGAGATGGAGCCGGCGGGAAGTCGCTCAAGCCAATTACTAGCTTGGTCCCGTAGAGAGAATTGGAAGAGACGCAGGCGCGTGGTCTCCCGAGTAGTAGCATCAAGGTCGATGGAATCGACGATTTTGAGGAAATCCCTCAGATGCTGATTTGGATCTTCGGAACGAAGTCCATGGAATGCACATCCGTTTTGCACCAACCGGATGGTGTCGGATCGCAGGGCCGTAGTTTGGGCTTGGTCGGGAAGCTCAATGGTGTTCCTATAGCCTAGTTGGCTTGGTCTCGAGTATTCACCAAGAGTACGGGCTCTTGGCGGGTCATTTGGTGGTATGTTGATGAATGGTAGTGGGTTATCACCTTCCATGATGAAAAGTGATGGGGTTACGAACAAAGGTTACGAAGAAGGGGGATAGACTAAGAGAAATCTAAAAATGAGAAAAAAGTTTACTTGATAGGAATCAAGCAAAGAAACCTAAACGAGGTTGACTACTAACTAGCTATTCTATTCCCCGGCAGCGGCGCCAAAAACTTGATAACGCTACACGCGTCGTTCGGGGTCAAAGGAACTTCCTTTTCTTCGAGCAAGTTTTATAACACCCTAGGCAGTGAACCTAATCGTTGTAGTGTAGTAATTAGGGTAAGCCACGGGTATTGATATCGTTCTCTAGGGGAATAGGAATGCTAGTAAGGAGTTACTACGCTAAGGTTAAGGTTGAGGAAGATTATTTTTTATCTTTTTATGTTTTATGAAAATGGAAAGGTACGAATCTCGGGTATTGGATTTGGGGGGTTGGTATTTCTACCGATTACTCTACTATTATCTAATTATCTAAACTAAGGTTGTGGGAGTCTATGTCTAATTAATGTGTGCTCGTATGATAGTTTAAAGATGTGTTTACTTAGTTTGTATTACTCCTTAATTATCTCCTATTGATGGTTGAGTGTCACGTCTTATTCCTAGTTGCGTTGTGTGTCTAAAGTTGTAGGGTATGCGTTTCTCCCTAACTCTTTGAACTTACCAAAGGGTCTTGTCTACAAACCCACTAGGGATTATAAACTCCTACTCTAAGGCGCTCTTTGGATGGTTTAGCCTACAACTACTCAGGTAATTATACTCTAAGGTTCACAAAGATGAATCAAGCATTAAGTACACAACGAATGACCTATCGCATTACTAGATCATTAATCAACTAAGATAAGAAACAACCAATCAATATTCAATAATTAAGTTTCATACTTCCTAAGCAAACACACAAATAAATTAGCCGGACATGGAGAACATGCAAGCATACACACAAATAATCAAAGACATGATTGAATTAATGAAGTAAAGACTTATCTTGATGTAAGATAGGGTTTAAAACCCTAAAATACTGTACAAGACACCTTATGTTCGGTTTTAGGTTTTTACTCCAAAGACTCTCCACATAAAGACTGAAAAATTCGGATTCTATAATAAGATTACAATTGCGACGGCGTCACCTTATGTTTAGTGACGCCGTCGTGTCGCCGCCATTAGGGTTTCGTCTTGGCCACGTTAACCTTGCGACGGCGTCACCTTATGTCCGTGACGCCGTCCTCTTCAGCTTCTGACGTCGTCTGGATCGCATCTAGGCCGTCTGAGTAGCGACGGCCTACTCTTCCACAACTAGACGTCGTCACTTGAAAATACGAGTTTTGGGTTCTGGATCGTCACAATAATTTTGGGACGGCGTCGCCAATAGCACCTGCCGCCGTCGCCTTCTGCTTTCAGCAACTGTGAGTGTCTCGATTTTGACTTTGGCCATTTTCTTCATATATTCGCGTCTTTCCGTCCAAATAAGTGCCATTCCAGCATTTTGCCTTCACGAGACCTAAAAAGTGAAAAGGAACGATATTAAGCAATAACGGATACAAAAGTGATCAAATAAGGACTTAAACGACCCCTCAAAATGGTACCTTTTAAAACCTTATCAGAAGTTGACCATATTGACTTAGGATTTAGCACTGTTGGCTATCCACTGCTAAGTATATGGAACCACTTCTTGTTCAATCTAACCACTGCTAACCTTAACCATCTTTTCAGTGTTTGGTTTATGTTTGTGATATGCAGGTATGAAGGATGGTTGTACATTTTGGAGCTTTTGCTGATTAGTGTTAGAATTGTTTTAAAAAAAATGATTGCTGAAATCCTTCATATTTTTGTGTGATATCACTATTTTTGCCAAAGATTTGATTGCTGTAAATCTTGGTCACCAGATTAGAGTGTTATTCTGTATCCACTGCTAGAGTCTTTCAAACCACTTCTAGTGGTTTTCAAACCACTACTAGCATATTGCTGTTCTTGGATACTTGAGGGGCTGTTTGGTAACTTTGGTGCAAAAGCATTTATATCCCCAAATCACTGCCAGATCATTTAATTGATCTTCAAATCACTTCCAATTGGCGCTTTACATAAACCCAAACCACTTCCATCTGTTTAATTCACAAATCCCACATCATTAACATCACCAATCACCATGCCGAACCAATACTCCAAAACCCATAACCTAGTTGCTAATCTGGTAAAAAACAATCGATCCGAAGGTTTTCATGAAATGATTGATTTCCTTATTCACATTCCTATTCACTTTTCATTAACAGTAGCACCCACCATTCTTAAAGCCTATGTACATCAATTCTGGGGAAATGCTAAGCTTGAGGAGATAGATGGGGTAGAAGTTTTTAGTACTGTTGTGGATGAGACTGAGGTTTTGGTTGATGAGGGGATCATTAGAGGTGTTTTGAAGTTGGATGATGCTGATGGTGTAGTTAATATTTCTGATGCTGAGATCTTTGAAGGTTTAGAGAGGCTAGGATATACTCGAAGGGATGATAAGGTAAATTTTTTTAAAGGAATGTTTTCTCAACAATGGAAGTTTTTGATTCATACCTTGTTGATGTGTATAAGTAATAAGACCACTGGATTTGATGACTTTCCCTCCAAAATTGCTACTGCTATAATACGTTTATCTGATGGAAGGAAGTTTAATTGGTCTAGAATGATTTATGAAGGGTTTGTGCAGAATATCAGGAAGAAAGGTAAATATTACTTATATCCAAGGTTTGTGCAGCTTATTGTGGAAAGTCAAATAGAAGAACCTGTTGAGCATACTAGGGAGTATGAGGTGCATTATATGCTTCCTAAGGTTTTTGCACATATGAGACATCAGAACCCTAATTTTCAAATAAGAGATGTTCCATTGTTCCCCCATATGATTAATTTGCCTGCTATTCCTGAGTTTGATGAAGGTCTTGAATCCCAATCCATAGAACCTGGACTCACTGCTAGTACACTTGAACCCACTGTTAGTGAATCTCAACCCACTGCTATTGAACCTGAACTCACTGCTAGTCAATCTGGATCCACTGTTAAACCTATTTTGTGGACTAGGAGGAGGAAGAGCACCAAGCTACCTCAGGCTGGTGTTAGTGGTGTAGCTAATGAGGCTGTCACAAGTTGTGGAGGTGACATGATTGGAAGGGCTTCCACAACTGATTCATGCTTAGATGCTGGTCAGGACAGTGGAAACATCATTAAGACCCAACCTTTGGCAACTTCTAATGTGGAGAGTTCCTTGGAACTCATCACAGGTGGAGGAATCCCTAGCCAACTGGCTCACTCAGGGTGCATAGATGATCAGGCAAGGTCTGATGATATGTTTACTTTATCCAAGGATTCACCTCTCAGAGCAGTTAACACAGCTCGAAGTGATGAGGATAGTTTGGAACATGACACTGAATTGACGGATCCTAAACTCGTACATAATGACTTTTCCAATAAACCACCTCTCGGACCAGTTAACACAGGTCGAAGTGGGGAGGATATTCTTGAACATTTAAATGAATTGACGGCTAAATGTACCAAGATGGAGAACACAATCTCTAGTCTTCAGGAGTTGACTGTGTTTCAGGGTAAAGAGATTCGGAGGCTGAAGCACAGAATGTTTGTGATAGAGAAGGTGAGGAGACCTGGGGTTGCTGTTGTCAGAAATGTGAGAAAGTTGAAAAGGAAGGTGGACTCCTCTCCAGCTGTGAATGTGGAGGATATACCCAAACAGGGGAGGAGTGAAGGCATGAATTCAGGGGAGGCTGTTGGTGTGAATATGGATGAGGATGTGGATAGTGGAGATCAAGGAGAAAAATTTGTGGTATCTGATAAAGATGGGAATGAAGTTGTTCTTGAAAGTGTGAAGACTGTGGTAGAAGATGAGGTGATGCAGGACACAACCACTGACAATGTGTCTGCAACCACGGCTGATGTTCTTGAAACCACTGCTGCAGTTTCAGATAAGGTAATCATAACCACTCCCACTTTAATCTTACCCACTGCTATCATAACCACTTCTACAATTGTCACAACCACCTCTGTATCACCACCTAAATCAAAAGAAGTTGAGAAGGAAGTTGCAAGTACATTGATCAATCTAGGCAAAACCTCATCTAACCCTACACCCATCATTGCACCTGCTCCATTATCTCTTAAACCTACTGCAATCAAACCCTTAGGTAAAAGTTTGAAAATTGGTGAACCTTTGAAGAAGAAGGAGGTTCTACCAGACATTGGAAAGGGAAAAGGTATTGCTGCACCTATTTTGAAGTTTAAGAATAAAAAAGAACATATTGCTTATGATGAAGAGTATACAAGAAGATTGCAAGCTGAAGAAGAAGAAGTTGCAGAGAAACAGAAGCAAGAAGAAGAAGAGGCTACTCAGAAATGGTTAGCTGAATGGAATGAAACACAAAACTATCTTCAAGCTTCTAATGACATACAGAATGAATATACTACTCAAGAATGGGCATTGTTATCTGTTGATGAAAGAGCTAGAATCTTGGGTGAATGGGCAAGGAGGATCAGTAAAGAGAAGAAGCAAGTTCAAAGAAAGAAACCTCCTACAAAGGGTGAGATGAGAAATGTGATGATGAAGATTATCAAGAATTCAGGTATATATATTTCTGAAAATCTCAGTAAATGTTCATTTGAGAGGATTCAAGAAATTTATTTGAGATGTATGAGGATTAATGAGGATTTTAATCCAATGAATTCTGAAAAAGAAGAAGAGTGGATTAAGAGTAGACAAAAGAGAAAATCTGAGATTCAGGAGGAATCTGGTTCTAAAAGATGGAAATAAGTGAATGGTAATCAAATTATTTCTTATACATTTGAGCTTAATGGAAGTGAAGGATGTTGGAAAATTCAAAGAGTCAATAATGAAGTTTCTGAGTTTGAGAAATTTTTACAAATGCTTCAATATCTGGATAGAGATGATTTGATAAATCTTTGGAAGCTTTACAAGAGTAAATTTGGTGATGTATGTCCAGATGATTATCATGAGAGAATGGTGTATCATCATTTGAAGATCTTATTTGAACCTACTCATGATGAACCTGAATGGAAGGGACTCTACAATGGTCAAGTTACAAGATGGTTTTTATATCAATCTTGTGGAGTTCATGTATTGACTGTTTCTGGAGAAATTATTCACATGCTTGTAGAAGGTGATTATCCTCAACTGAATAATTATCCAGGAGTTATTGCTCAGATGGTGAAGCCTGGTGGTTTAAAGATGCTGAAACCCTATGATGATCAAGCTTACAGTTTGTTGCTGAAGTATGAGAACATTTTTAAAATTGTTAAGTGTTTGGATTCATCCTCCAATTCAGAGGTTTTGAGCATAAAAAAAACTTGAGAATTCTAATTGAATGTATCAAGCTTAGGGGAGGATTGTTGGGTTTTAGGTTCCTCAGATCATGAATTATTCTAAGTATTGGAACCACGGACAGAGTTAATGAAACCACTGATAGAAGAATGAATCCACTGCTGAAGTTAAACCGCGGCTAGTAGTAAAATAGAACCACTGATAATGTATTGTAAACACTGCTAGTTTTGTATAGTCGGTTTAATATTTTGTATTAGATAAATATGGAAAAGATATTTATCTTGTAGGTTACGTATTGTATTATGTAAAGGACTTCTTAGCCTATAAAAGGAGGTCCTAGGTTAGATTAGATATATGTGTGTTTTATATCTAAGGTCGATACACTTCAAGGTTGTAAAACCCTAATACTGGTTAGAGTATTCGTTATTAATATAATTGAGGTGTTTAAGAGTTTTTGTTATTGTTCTTCTTCTTAAGGTTGAATATTAAATTCCGCGTAATATTTAACAACTTATTATCAAGTCAGTTTCTATAAGGATCGTTTGCTCAACTGGGATCAACAATATCGACTGCGCGTTAATTTCTCAAACAAAAGTATTTGTGATTGAAACTTGATTTTTCTCATAAAACTTTCATTGTATTGAAAAAAAACTCTCTTTGGCAATACGCGATTGTTTTTCAAATCAATTTATCATCAATCAGTTAATCTCAATTCGCTGGTTCACTCACTCCGTGTTGTCTACTTTGAGACGCTCCGGTTTGAGAACAGCTAGTACAAGATGTGAAACCCTGTCAAGGAGATTCTTTGGAATTCTACCTGATCACAGGCAGTATTTATACTGATCAACGGGGAACCGTGGTTCTTGCAACCCTATTCAACGAAAGTGAACAAAATCACTTTCATGTGTTTTATTGCTAGTTGTTGTTTGCAGGAACATCTGACGGTTGCAGCTGATGGAAATTGAGAAGTCAATCCTTAACCACAGGCTCACACTTCAAGCTCACAATCAAAGAAATCATGATCATTGAAAAGACATGCACAATGCTTCCGCAACTCTGATGCAACAAATCTTGATCCAAATAAGTGTGAGCATGTCGGTCCAGAAGTCACAATATCACATAGAGGCGATACAACGAAGGATGACTCAGAGATTTACTTTGGCTAATGATCTCAAAGAAAGCTCAAATATCACCAAGTCAAGGAATATTCAAAGATTACCACTTAAGTACAAAGAATGCGGACTTTGAAGAATCAAAGACTACGAACTAGAAGATCTAAAATGTGTAATAGAATGCTAGAATTCAAAATGTATTATATAGGGGTGACCTCCCTTAGGGGGAGATTCTTAGGATTTAGTAAATCCATAAGTAAAAGACTCGGTCACCCCGGGTATTTGTTAGCATTAGAAAGTTCGTAGTCTTAGACGTTTAGTTATTAGTAAGTAGCTAGTTAAGTAACACCGTGGAGGACAGACGGGTGTTTACCCACTGTATACCTTATCCACAGCCCGTAGGAGGCATATTTTGTAAAAACTATAAATACCCTCTACCCTCCCAGGTAGAGGGTTGGAGCTTCATAATATACTTTCACTTTCTCTCTCTAGAAGTTCCCAACTTACTTTATCTCTCTAAGTTTCTTCCATATTCGATCCATATTGACTTATGCTCTGTGTGTTTATGATAACCAATCTCTTACATTCAGAATCCTACCTGATTATAGGTAGTATGTATACTGATCAACGGGGAACCGTGGTTCTTGCAACCCTATTCAAAAAAATTGAACAAAGGCACTTTCATTTGTTTATTGCTAACTGTTGTTTGCAGGAATCCCTGACGGTTGCAGCTGATGGCCAATGAGATGTCAATTCATAACCACATTCTCACACTTCACACTCACAATCAAAGAAATCATGATAATTGAAAGACGTACAACACTGCTTCCACAACTCTGATGCAAAATATCATGATCCAGAAAAGTGTGAGCATGTCGGTCTGAAAGTCACAACATCACATGGAGGCTATACTACAAAGGATGAGTTGGAGATTTACGGTGGCTGGTGATCTCGATGAAACTCAAAAATCACCCAATCCAAAGGAACATTCACCAAAAGATCACTACTGGAAGTACAAAGATTACGGACTTTGAAGAATCAAAGACAACGAACTAGGAAATTAAATTCATGTAATAGAATGCTAGAATTCAAATTGTAATTTTCGGGGTGACCTCCTTTAGGAGAAGATTGTTATGAATATGAAAATTCATGTAAAAGACTCGGTCACCCCGAGTAACATCTAGTATTAGTTAGGTCGTAGTCTTAATAGTAAACATTTAGTTATCGTTACACCCATGGATTCGGGTCAGGTCTTTACCCACTGTATGCCCGTTCCATAGCCCGTAGGGGGCATTTTTGTAAGCACTATATAATCCCTTTCCCACCATGGGTAAGGTTTGGAGATTTATTTTATTTCAAGCTAATACATTACATTTCTCTCACTATAACTCCCAACTTCTCTCTCATTCTCACTCTAACATTCGGCCTAACAACAAGAATTAAGGGTGTTATGATAATCAATATTCTACATGTTGTGTCCAAAGTAGGAACTTACTTCAAGCAAAAAAAGAAATTGGGTGTTGTTATTGATGAAATAGATGAGGACAATGATGTTGGTGCTAGTAACCCTAGTCGTATTGGTAGTAGTAGTTCTAGAAGAAATCGTCCTAAAAACTACTATTGGAATACTTTGTACCTCAGCAACAAGAAGTAAGTGATGAAATTAGTAGGTTTACTGAGTTCTCTAGTCAAGAGGCAAGGTTAAACGAAATACCTACTCAAGAGTCTAGGTTTACTCAATTACCTACTAAAGAGTCTTATCTTCCAGCTTTAGATGCAGAACTAGGTGAAATTGATGGGGTACTTAGTAGTATTAAATTAAGTCAGTTTGCTAACAACGTTAGTCAAGAACATGAAGTTGAAGATTCTTTGAAGGTATAGGATTACGAGCTGAATGATATGGTTGTTCATGATAACGTGAGCGTACATGAATATGAGCAACGCATTGATAATGTGGATCATATGGAAGTTGATGATCATGCTAATTTAGAGGAAACTAATGATCAAGGGAATGCTAATGTAGGTGTTGATTCTGCGGGTTTAGATGGAAGTAATTATCAAATGAATGATAATGTAGGTGTTGATTATGCAGGTTTAGATGGAACTAATGATCATATAAATGATAATGTAGGTGTTGATTCTGAGGGTTTAGATGGAACTAATGATTATATTAATGATAATGTAGGTGTTGATTCAGCGGGTTTAGATGAAACTAATGATCATATGAATGATAATGTAGGTGTTGATTTTGCGGATTTAGATGATAGTTATGATGATGTGTTTTCAATGATATGGTTTTTATGAGGGAGATAGTGAGGAGGATGTTAGTGAAAGTTAGGACGATAATTTAGTGAAAGTGAGGACGATAATAAGGTCTTTTATGATGAGAATAACATTATACATGAACCTCATGTTGATGTACGTTTTTGTTTTGGTGTGAATCACTTGATAATGAATCACATGATATTTTGGCAATTTTAAATAAAAAAAAATCCAGATTTCTTGTTTGATGAGACTGTGTTAGATGTTGTTGATAACGAAGAATATGATAGTGAAGAAGAGGATAGCGTAGATATTGTTTTACAACAAAAACTTAGGCAGTTAAGAAAGGAGAAAGAGAAAGACGAATTTGTAGTTAAGAAGTTTGGTTTTTATGCACGACTGAGATTTGGTGCAAGCAAAGAGATAAAAGATAGAGTTTACATGCATTCTATAGAAACTAGAACGAAAATCAAATTAGTAAGGAATGAAAAAATTAGACTTATGGCCAAATATTTTGGTACCATCCCTGTTTTTTACCTTAATGAAGATGGGCCTTTTAATGATGGGCCTTCTGAGGGATGGGCCTTCCAACGAATGTGCAAGTCTGTCCAGTGGTCCAAGAACCAGGTCTAAGTCAAAAGTTGGTGTTGCAGACAAAGACGAAGGAAAAGGAATAATTGAAGATGATAGAAATGAGGGTTGTCCATGGAAACTTTATTGCACTAAAGAGTTAGGTAAGGAAACTTGGATATGCAAGAATTATAGAAGTGAGCATTTATTTCTACAGTCAAATGACATTAAAGCTTGCAACTACTAGTTTCTATCAATCCAAATTATGGCTAAATAGCAGTGGATCCAAGTATTCCTACAAAAGCATTTCAAGATGCGCTTTAGAAGAAATGAGAAGTAAATGTTTCTCATATGAAGATATTCATAGCCAAGGTAGCAACTGAAAAACTGATAATGGGTGATCACAAGGGTCAATATTCTATGATAAGATATTATGTTCAAGAGTTGACAACCCAAAATCCTGGAACCACAGTCAAATGTCAAGTAGAAATGCCTGAAGAACATAATGATCCTACTAGAGTCTTTAGGAGAATATATATTTGTCTTGGTGCATTAAAGCAAGGATTTAAAGCTAGTTGAAGGGAACTGTTAAGGTTGGATGGTGCTTTTATAAGTGGGCCATTCCCTGGGCGATTGTTAACCGATGTGGGCGTTGATGCTAACAATGGAATCTATCTTGTTGCTTATGCCCTTGTTGAAGCTGAGTGCAAAGATTCTTGGGTTGGTTTTTAAACATGTTGGGGGTTGACCTAGATCTATACAGAAACTCTAATTTTACTTTCATACTAGATAGACAAGTGGATTTTAGTATTTTATCAGTCTAATTATTGTTCTAATTTTATTATAATTTTTTAAAAGGTATCATTCAATCAATGAATGAAGTGTTTCCAAGTGCAGAAAATAGATATTGCTTAAAGTATATTAATGAAAACATTAAAAAGCAATGGGATTGACTTGCTTACAAGAAACTACTATAGAGATGT
The DNA here is from genome assembly GCA_019973895.1 of Chrysanthemum seticuspe. Lineage (NCBI taxonomy): Eukaryota > Viridiplantae > Streptophyta > Magnoliopsida > Asterales > Asteraceae > Chrysanthemum > Chrysanthemum seticuspe. The sequence continues at coordinate 181,860,491 of BPTQ01000004.1, forward strand.
GCTACAGCTACAACAGTTCTTGGATTTGAAGCTGCAATGAAATTACTTAAGGATTTATATGTTCCTGCACATGCCTGGTTATCAGAGATTCCACCAGGACATTGGTCGAGAGCATACTTTTTAGGTAACTAGTTATAGCTTATGTGGATTAATAATCATGATGAATTTTAAATAATTCCTTAGTATAATATATTATTTCTATTTGTAGGAAGAGCCCATTCAGATTTTTTGCTAAATAACATGTGTGAAGTGTTGAATGGTAAGCTCGTCCATGGTAGGGATAAACTAATTATCGCTCTGTTAGAGTTCATCAGGGAGTATTGCATGAAAAGAATTGTGAATGTTGTAAAAGCCATTGAAAAATGTCCTGGCCTTGTAACCCCTACTACAACTACCATTATGACAAAAATCAAATAAGATGCTTGTAATTATAGTGTTTCCTTGTAAGCATGCAATTGCTTCAAACTGGAATATGGTTGTCAATGGCCATCCAGTTACAATACCAGAAGCATGGACTGATAAGTGTTATTGGTTAGAAACATGGAAAGAAGTTTACAGTTTTAAGATACAACCAATTACTGGTAAGGCTTTCTGGAAGAGATCTCTATTTCTTACAACACTAACTCATCCACATCATCACCCTTAAGTAGGAAAAAGAGAGTCAGAAGAAAAATGGAGGACACACCATGTGTTAAAGATGGGAAGTTAAGTAAGAAAGGGAAAACTATAAAATGTTCTTCTTGTGGAAACGTGGGTTACAATAAGTAGTCACGTAAGGGTCAAGGTGGTGAAACAAGTTTTGTGTCTAAAAAGAAAAGCAAAGGAAAATGGAAACATGTTGATGGTTCTGGTGGTGCATCTACTAGTTCAAGACCCCTAAAAAGAGTCAGGTTTTGTTTGGATGATGAAACTCAACGTTCAACAGCTGCAAGAGAAAAAGAAGGTAATAAACAGCTTAGTCTTACTATTTTATAATTTTTCATTTCTTGTTACCAATTTTTATGAATGTTGATAATGTAGTTGGAAGACACACTGGTGGAAATGAAAGTCATGTTGCTGCTGGTCAAAGTGGTCAAAGCTCATTGGTTGGTGGTGCAACTCACATTGACTCGGGTGTAAGACAAAATGAAAGTCATCTTGCTACAAGTCAAAATGGTCAAAACTCTGTGGTTGGTGGTGCAATACAAAGTGATGTTGGCAGGCTCAATCAAAGCCAAAGTGATGGTGGTGCATCTGCAAGCCAAAGTGGAAATGCTATTGGAAGTACACGTGGTTCACTAAAATGGAGCAGAAGTGCAATAAGGAATGAAAGACTTGCAGCTGCCGGAAGTCATTTGTCTCGTTCACCAAAGGAGTCTAAAGCTCCTTGCTCACCAAAATGGAGCAGATCTATTATCAAGAGTAAAATAGTTGGAGTTAGTTCACCAAAAAAGCCTTAAGTAGGATTAGATTGGTGTTTTAAACTTATGTCGGATATTTGAACAGGTTTTAAGACTTCTTTTATGGTTGTATGTAGATGTTAAACTTTGGTAACTATGGTAGCTAATTGTAATTTTCAAGTCATTGCAACTTGTTGCAATGACAATATGCAATTTAAGGCTTTTATCAGCTGAAGTGTACATGTTTAGGTCATTTTATTAGTGGCTTTTACTTGCATCTACATTATGTGTTGCAAAAAGGCAACTTCTTATCATTTAGTATGCCAAAAAAGGTCAAACTTAAACATGTGACCATATTGTCAACTACAACTTTTTTAACTAAAACAAAGTCAACAAGCTATCAAACTTCCATTAAGGTGGCTTTTAGTATGCAAAAACCATTGTTTATCAGTTTTGTATGCAAAAAAAGATCAAACTTAGCCCACTAACTAGATGGTTAACTAAAACTTTTTAACAAAAAAAAGTCAACAAGCTTAAAAAGTTTCATTAAGTTGGCCTTTAGTCTGCAAAAACATTTGTTTATCAGTTTGGTATGCTAAAATAGGTCAAACTTAACCCAGTGACCAAATGGTCAACTACTTTTTTTTTACCCAAATCAAAGTCAATGGCCAAAAACAGGTTTTATCAAACATAAAGCACCAACAATCAGAATTGAACCAATGGTAGCATTGAACTAATATTTTATTACCACAAAACAATTACACCGGTCATCAATTACACCAGATTACCAAAAAAATAATAATAATAAAAAATAAAAATAAAAATAAAATAAAATAAGCTCATCAGCTAATCTCTTCCCCGCTACTAACTTATACTGCTTCACTTGAAAAAAAAACGAAAATTGAAAATAAAACCCAACTTAAGATCAAGTATTTCTTCATTTTAGCAGCTTCATGTCTTGTTTCCTCTAGTGTAGCTTCTATAACATTCCTTGCTCTTAAAAGATCAGGGATGATATTAACTAATCTTGCACACATTGGCGGATCGTGTCAGTCAATAAACTCACAGTCAGATCCCTGATCTAGACAACCATAGAACCTACGTCTTGAATTTCGATTTGTCCATGATGTGCGAATTACTGCTGTTTTTCCACACCAACACGTCACCATTTTTTTGTTCTTAAGTTTTTGGGTAAGAAATAACAAAAGCTGAAGAGAGGGAGTGATGGATATAATTGAGTCGAAAGATTGTGGAATACTCTTGCATGAATGGGGATATGTACAACATATATTTGGATATGTAAAAAGTTAAGTACGTGTTCTTGAGTACAAAGTGAACAGTGTTCGGTCAAAACTTGTCAGGTCGAAAAACGAGTACAAAAAATTGTTCAGGCAAAAAAGCCCTCGTTTGATATGCACGTAAGAACCGAGATAACGAGTAAAACTAACGATCGTAAAAAAATTAGACCAGCAACGTAATATTTTATCGATCTTGGACTAAAACGCAAAAATTCACGTTTTTGAATATCGTATAAAATCCGGCCTTTTTACAGAGCCAAACGGTGTAATTTACTCATTGTTTTTTTTAGAGTAAATTACACCGTTCGTCCTTGTGGTTTGCGTTGACCGCAGCCTTTCGTCCTTTGACAAAAAAAAATGCACCGACCATCCTTAAGTGGCAAACGTTATGCGCCGTTTGTCCCTCCGTCTAACTGGGCCCACTAACTCTTGTTAACTCTCGTTAAGTTGTTTTCCTTTGAGGGGTATACCCGTCATTTCCCATTCTTTATCATCAACACTACTTTTCAATACTCTTTTTTCTTTCTCTGATTCATCTTCTACATCCTTCATCTTTTACATTCTTTATCATCAACAATATTTCTCAATTTTCCAGGCACCTTTCCAAACCCACCTTCACTCTTTTCCGGCCACCCCTACCAAAACTAAAATGAGACAATACAAAATCATAGATTTATACACAAAAATCCACATCAATCAACACAAACATAGAACACATTAAAAATTCCAACCAATTTAACATACAAACAAATAATTCCCAGGCAACTATGAACTAAAAATCACAAACCCGTTCCATTATTCATTAAAAACATATAAAGAAGATAGAATTTCATCAAACACAACAAAACCCATTTTAAGAAGATAGAAACTCATCAAATCAAACAACAAAATGCTCCTTTTTAAAAAAAAAATTACAAACACAAAGATAAAATTTCATCAAGCACACCCTCTAATTCTTAACCCTTTCTTTCTCTCTCATTCTCCCTATATACCTTTTTAGTTTACCCACTGCCGCCGGCCATCGACTATTGCAAACACTGCCCAATACCACCACGTCAGATCTAGTTTATGTGTTTGTTTTGACTGGTGGGAGTGTTTTTTATTTTGAGTATTTGATATGGCGTTTGTGTTTTTTTTTATCAAACCATCTATCCATTCTTATCAACAAGTACTCAACCATCATCTTGTTACCATCACAACAACCCCGATCCGCAGCCACACCACTCATATCCGCCGCAGTTGCTACCACTACCTCAACCCACCTCCGCCTCTGCCACCAGCACTACTCAAACCTGTCACGGCCACCGCAAATTGTTTCTTTAGTTTTTGGAAGTTAAAACCATTCTCAAGCAATTAACCAATGATAAACAATAAATCCTCAAAACATAACTAAATCGCACCTCTCATGAAGACGAAACACCAGATCTAACGAGCGCCATCATCACCACCACCAAAATATATCCAACAACCACCATCACCACCATCAAATCAGCCGATACTCGCCCCCACCCCGGCAAAACAACCACCACATTTGTTCAAACAACCATTACCTCCGGTATAAAAAAAGAAGAAAAGAAAAAAAAAACTGCTGTCACTTCCGGTCAAACCACCACAGCCACTGAAACTTCCGGCTGTTTTAAACCCACGAGCGCCGCCACCTCACGTCAACCCATCATAGTTGCCGCACCTTTCGTGGTCCAAAGCGTACTTTTTGGTCTAGATCTTGTTCGAGTTTTCAAACTGTTAGGTTTAGTTTTAAAGATATATGTTTGTTGAAGCAATGGAAAGAAAAGATGAAGACAAGAATTTAATTTTTTGAAAAAAAGATAGGAATTTGATGGAATGAGGAATGAGATCGAGACTAATGAAAGAAAATAAGTCTTTTTATAAAGTGGTGGTGAGGATAGATGAGAAAGATCACAGTTGATACACAAATGAAAAATGACGGAAATACCCTTTTAAAAACCTTAGTTAACTGATGTTAGTGGGAATTGGTGGGGCCAGCCACTTAAGGATAGACGGTGAAACTTTTTTGGTCAAAGGACAAACTCCTGCGATCAACGCAAACCACAAAGACGAACGGTGTAATTTACTCTTTTTTTTATTTGGATGATGTAAGGGGCCTGACAAGCACTAGTACGGCAATCAAAATTTTAAATGTTGCCCTCTTGCAACAAAAAAAGGGTTGAGTTATTCTTACGGGGGCTATATTTTTATATATACCCCCCCTATGTTTTTTGTTTTTTTTTTTACTTTTTTTTATTTTTTTTTTATTTTTATAATTTTGTTTATACCAAAAAGCTATAAACCTGAAAATGCGGAACTGTAAATATAAAGTTTAATAAGCCAAACGCGTAAAACTGTCAGAAATACGGAACAGAAACTGACAAAAAACTGTGTTGTACTGAAAAAAGCGGGGGGACAAAGGAAATATTCCCCTGGCAGGCTATGTGTAGCCACCGTATGAATAGTAGGACCCCAAAAAAATTAAAGAAAATTTAGTCTATGCCCATCACATTTTTTGGGAAGAATAATAACCAATTATTGGACAAATTTATCCCTCGACTATACTACATTGTAATCTTGAACGCATTGCTTTTTAGTTATGCTTTGTAGAAATATTGAATATGATACATGTATCTAAATTGTATCTTGTTATGTTTAACAAAACGGTCGGAACATATTACAAGTCCAAAGAAAAGAAAGAACATATCAGAAGCTTTTTTTTTTTTTCTTTCAGAAAATGCATTAATCCTACTATAAACTGTTTAGCATCTCCAATATTGATCGAGTTAATGCATTTAAATGTACAAACATGTGCAAAAATGTTGTTTAATGTTAATACTGGAGTATCTAATATCAAGTTTTGCTGTTAACATCAAAAATGCTTTAAGACGACATGTTTAGTCCCGTATACAGATCTCTAAATTTGCATTAAAATAACCCTAATCTAATAAATAATTTTGCATTAAAAGAACCATCGTCCAATCATCACTTGCATCTTTTAACCTTTGTTCGTTTCCATATATGTCTTTGGAACTTCTGTTTTAGACCAAAATTTAAAAATAAACACAACGACACACAGCCAAACTTATCAAATCAGAGACATTAGGAAACGACAAAGCAATAAAAGAATGAAATTAAACAATTGGTGTATGAACACAATTATGATGATTGATCATTTAAATATTCATTTTGTGTTCAACTCTCATATTATATTTAGAAATGGCCTATTTTAAATCCCAATAAACCCAAGTGCATGGTTTGTGTAGAATTATTTTATGATTTGATAAATGAAATAGAACAAGTTATGACCATGGTTTTGTGACCGGACCAGAGCGGTCGGTTCAACCTGTTTAACCGAAAACCGAGGTCAAGTCGGTTTTCAAATAGCGGCTAAACCCTCCAAAAACGAACAAGACGGGTTTTTTTATAATCTGATAAAATCGGGTTAAACCATGCGAACCAGATCAGGCGAGTCTAAAGGCCTAGGTTGCACGGACACGGACACGACGATACGGCAAAATCTAAAAATATAGGACACGGACACGGCGTGGACACGGGAATTAAATATTTATTTTATATATTAAAGGTGATCAATATGCAGCAACTCATGTCAGGCCAAAACCAATAGTCGGATCATTATTAAACACATAAGCCCGTTCCTGATTTTGATAGCAATCCAGCCCATCTTAACAGATGAATACCCGGTCCAATCAAATGAAATACCCGGTATTAAAGTTGAGATAACCCTAATTACTAGTCATTTCTCATAACCCTAAACACATATCTCTAAACATCCGCCTACCAATACTTCTCTAAACTCTCCAAACTCATATAGCAGTCAAAAGCTCATCTCATCTTCATCATCATCATCATCAAACTCAGTTAATATATTTCGATTTCATCAATCATAACTGAACACCTAAAACATTTATCCAATCGAATCAACACAAACCCAAGTACAACCGAGCATTAATCTTTCTTGTTTCATCTTCGAAGAACACAAGGAGAATACTTATGGCTTTAAGATCTTGTGATAAAGGTCTCGGGTAGATTGATCGATTTTGACCGTGTCCAAATCCGTGTCCAGACGTGTCCAAATCCGTGTCCGGCCCAAACAGCACGTGGGACACGGCACGTGCGTGTCAGACACGTGTCCGAGCCGTGTCCGAGGCGTATCCGTGTCTGACACGTGTCTGACACTGCCACACTGAGGTTTTTGCCGTGTCCGTGCTTCCTAGCTAAAGGCCCATTTTCTGAAATATATATAGAGCTTAGCTTAGACTTCTTTCAAACTTTTTTACAACTGAGGTTAGATGTGGGAGTGTGGGAAGCAAAAATAAGAAAATTTGTTTCAAAACCTTTTATTCCACTTCAATGAGTAATGCTTTCATGGTTTTTAAGCTACTGATATGTAAAAACACTTGGTGCGTTTGATATGATCACGAGGTTAGAATAGGATTTGATATAGATTGAAAGAAAATGAGGGGAGAGAAAGTTTATAATTAATAATGGAGAGAGAAAAATTTAATGATATAAAAGTGTGTTTATATAAAAGATTTTATAAAAAAAAATCATTTTTTAATAGTAATGAAAAGAAAGTTAGAGTGTAAAATATGGGGCAACCTCAAAAGAAAATAAATCCTGCTTTATCAGATAGGAATCATTTTTTATAGATTGATTATTTTTTTCCATAACCAAACTAATTATTTATCATGGAACTCATATTAATACCTCAAAACCCATTCAAACCCCATGAAACAAACTGCACTTGAGTTATTGTCAAATATATAAGATATGTATAGATGATAGCATGGTATGAAATAAGATGCATCTCCCCTTTTTATGTGTAAATTAATGGTGTTTAATTGGGAATGTTATATGCCATCAATTTTCAGTTTGATCATGTACATATTGTTTGGAGTAATGTATATCACCCTTCAGAAAAAGAAAAAGAAAAAGAAAATAATAAGAAAAGGAGGGGAAAAAAGACGATAGATCCTTAATAATGGGATATCATATCTTTTCATTTTAGAAGACTTTCTTTTTTATTATATTTTTATATAAAATAAACGTCATATATCACTCTCTTTTCATAATTAATTTTATATATATCTAAAGAGTAAACATTGAATGTATAATGTACATGTTTTTAATGCATTTTAGTTACATATAAAATTTCTAACTAAGTTTCATATATGTATAATAATTTTATATAAGTATATCAGTTATTATGTCATCCGGTTCTTAAGAACGTTTGAACCGGTCGAACCGGTTAAACCATCGACCCGGTGTAGCGACTAGCTGTCTGATGTCCGGTTTGGTTTTCAAAACCTTGGTTAGTTATGACTCATTCCCATGTTACACGTTGACTTGTATATTGCTCCTCAAGTCTATATAACCATGATCTAATTATATGTGCTAAAACACCCCACCAGAAAACTCTCTTCTACCTGTTCAAAATGAGTTCAGGACCTACCTTGTCCTCCGCTCATTTGTCACGTTCTTCGAGCATCATCACGAGTGAAAATGAACCTCAAGATGCACTAGCTCCGGAAATTCAAGGTGTGGTGAATCAGAGCTACACGGGAGATAGTCAACTACGCATGCTTCATGACAATGATCAAGTTAATCGTCAACTTCCATCGTACTCATCGGCTTTTCCCCGGGGAGGAAACTCCGTGACTAGTGGATTTCTTCCAACTGATAATCGATCCGCTGTTCATGAAGCAGCACCGGATGTGGATGGTTTTGGTCGAGGTATTGCATCTCAACCTAGCTTAAATGGTAATTATGGTGAAAACCATGCAAATGCTCCAACATTCACTGCCAATGGTCGAGAAAATAAATCTAAAGTAGATGAAGAATCTGCTAATACTACTACGGTTAGTCAACAAGACGTTGTGGGAATCAGTTTGGTTGGAAGGAGGTTCAAGGACGTCAACCCGACTGCATACTACGTTGAAAAGAATTAATGGAACTTATGTGACTTCTAATGTTTACATTTGTACTTGTATTGTTTTATTTGAACTTCGATCTATTGAGTTTGATGTAAACTTTTTAAATAATTTAATAAAAATTGCATTTCTTTTCTTTCTATTCGCACTAATTAAATATCTCTATTAGAAACTTTTAACAATCTGCATCTTTACATTACTAACAATATAAGTTTTTCTATGTTATCTACTAAAAGTAAAAAACTCTTCTAAATAAAATAGCACACAAACATCCCTGATCTGGGCACCATGTTAGTTGGTGGAGCCGCAGGAGGAGACTGCAGATGGTGGCGGTGGAGGTAGCAGGTGGTGGTGGGGTGGCGTATGGTGCAGGTGGAAGATGGGGTGGTCAATTATCCGGACACCACATAACCGACCTATGGCGGTGGTCACACATCCGGCCGCCATAGATCTAAAGGAAGGGGGTGGTATAGGTGGTGACTAGTGGTGGTGAGTTATGGTGGTGAGAAGAAGATAACGATTACTTTAGGTATTTTGTAGTGGTTAAGAGTGATTTATTGGTGATAGATTTAGGTATCTATTAGTGATGGAGGTGGTGAGAAAATATGATAATGGTGGATGGAGGTGGTGAAAAGATAATGACGGTGGTCGAGGTGGTGGTAGTTGGTGGATGTTGGTATAAGATTTTTTACCGAATGAATTGAAGGGTCACCTAACCTTCATGTAGCAATTGTATCGTAACTAGGGGTGTCATTCGGGTCGGGTCGGTCGGGTTCGGGTCGGTCGGGTCGGGTCGAAGTCGGGTCAAGCCAAAAAATAATATACCCGAACCCGACCCTATTTGAACTCGGGTTGGTCGGGTTCGGGTCAAATCGGGTCGGGTCAAGTCGGGTCAGGTCAAGTCGGGTTCGGGTCAAGTCCATTTATATAATTCTAGAATTTAATTTCTTAAATTTAGTAACCAAACGTTATGAATATAATGTCTATTGGTTTTTAAAAGGTTATTATATTCATACCAGTAGAGCAATGCACTAATACATGCATTTTATAGTTGGATTTACACATTTTCTTTTTGTAATGCATTTTGTTTTCAATCTGAGGTCAATTATATAGAATGAAAATGAATATAAAACCAAATATATGAAGCAATATATGTTCATGCACTAATTTGGGCCTTTCAATTAAATAAAGATTGGGAAAAGTTAAAAAAAAAATAATAATAAAATAAAAATAAAAATAAAAAATTTTAAGTCGGGTTAGTCGGGTCGACCCGAACCCGAATTTTCAAATATTTTGAACCCGATACCCTACCCTAGTTCGTACTCGGGTTAATCGGGTTGACCCGATTGACCCGAATTGGATTTTGGACCCGAGTAACCCGACCCGAATATCCTTCGTCGGGTTCGGGTCCGGGTCGGGTCGGGAAATATGACACCCCTAATCGTAACATGATAAATGATAATTACCTGAAAATGTAAATTTTAGGGTTATAAGACTTAAAATATCAATTAAGTTTTTTAAAATTTCAAATACGAGCAATGTACTTTTTAAAATACCATTATTATCGATCAAACTTTTAAATTGAGAGTAATATCACCATTATTATCAACACTAGCAGGGTACCCGCGTCTTGCAGCGGCGGGCGCCATACAATTAAAATATTCGCCGATTTTTTTTTTTAGATTTATATTTTACATTACAATAGATATACGGACGACTATAATTTTAATTTTGAATACTGTTATGCAATAACAAAATTTATCATATAAAAGTTGTAGATTATCCACGTGATGTGGTGACAATAATGAGTTGTTATTAGATATATTGTAAAGGTATGAGATAAAATTAGTTGACAATAGCCGTAGTCATAAGTTATCATTAAATAATAACACAATAGCGACTTTTAAAAATCACTTACATTATACTAATAAAATTTAGTTCTCAAAAATAATGTTTGTTAAATTTGTCCCACATAGATGGATGATACAAGTAAAAGATTACTTATAAAGATAAAGTAAAAATAAATAATCAATAAATCATATGGGTTACTTTAAAGAATATAATTATTAATATTCAAATACTTGTAAATAATACTTCCTTACTTGTATTTGCTTAAAAATCTATTTTAGGAAATCTTAAAAAATTAATTAGAAGGGAAGTGTCTTCTTCCATTATAAGCAATATAGATAGATATGTGTAAATGTGTATAATCATATAATTAGGACCTTACACATTTGCATCATTTGCTTTGAAAAAATCGTCCGATTTTTATAAAACAAAGTTTTTAGTTTTTACGGTAAGTTTTATTAAAAATATTACAAAAGGCGCATATGTTGATTCTCGAGGAACTCTTGCGATTTAATAATATTTTTTGAACATTGTATTTTAGTATACATTTTTAAAATCTATTGATTTAACAATATCGTTTTCGTTTGACTTAGAACCAAGGATGACCAATAACATGGTTTAAGGTATTTTAAGTATTCTAGTAATATTTAATGCACAAATTGTGTTTAAGTTAGTTGTACATTATGGTGAAATAATTGTATATTTTGATGATGGGGTGAATTAAATTGTGTATTAATTGTATATGTTGAATAGTGTTTTTTTTTAGTTTTATTTGTGTTTTAAATACTTGTAAATAATGCTTCCTTACTTGTATTTGCTTAAAAATCTATTTTAAGAAATCTTAAAAAATTAATTAGGAGGGAAGTGTCTTCATTCATTATAAGTAGTATAGATATAGATATAGATATAGATATAGATAGATATGTGTAAATTTGTATAATCATATAATTAGAACCTTACACATTTGCATCATTTGCTTTGAAAAAATTGTCCGATTTTTATAAAACAAAGTTTTTAGTTTTTACGGTAAGTTTTATTAAAAATATTACAAAAGGCGCATATGTTGATTCTCGAGGCACTCTTGCGATTTAATAATATTTTTTGAACATTGTATTTTAGTATGCATTTTTAAACTCTATTGATTTAACAATATCGTTTTCGTTTGACTTAGAACCAAAATGACCAAGAACATGGTTTAAGGTATTTTAAGTATTCTAGTAATATTTAATACACAAATTGTGTTTAAGTTAGTTGTACATTGTGGTGAAATAATTGTATATTTTGATGATGAGGTGAATTAAATTGTGTATTAATTGTATATGTTGAATAGTGTTTTTTTTTAGTTTTATTTGTGTTTTAAATACTTGTAAATAATGCTTCCTTACTTGTATTTGCTTAAAAATCTATTTTAGAAAATCTTAAAAAATTAATTAGGAGGGAAGTGTCTTCCTCAATTATAAGTAGTATAGATATAGATATAGATAGATATGTGTAAATGTGTATAATCATATAATTAGGACCTTACACCTTTGCATCATTTGCTTTGAAAAAATCGTCCGATTTTTATAAAACAAAGTTTTTAGTTTTTACTGTAAGTTTTATTAAAAATATTACAAAAGGCGCATATGTTGATTCTCGAGGCACTCTTGCGATTTAATAATATTTTTTGAACATTGTATTTTAGTATGCATTTTTAAACTCTATTGATTTAACAATATCGTTTTCGTTTGACTTAGAACCAAGGATGACCAAGAACATGGTTTAAGGTATTTTAAGTATTCTAGTAATATTTAATGCACAAATTGTGTTTAAGTTAGTTGTACATTGTGGTGAAATAATTGTATATTTTGATGATGGGGTGAATTAAATTGTGTATTAATTGTATATGTTGAATAGTGTTTTTTTTTAGTTTTATTTGTGTTTTAAATACTTGTAAATAATGCTTCCTTACTTGTATTTGCTTAAAAATCTATTTTAGGAAATCTTAAAAAATTAATTAGGAGGGAAGTGTCTTCCTCCATTATAAGTAGTATAGATATAGATATAGATATAGATAAACTAGCATCATTAGTCCTTTATACTAACTGCCATTAATAAATAACTGAAATTTGGTTTTCTTACGTTTTTGTGAGTTTTTACACGTTTTCGTCCGTTTTTACACGTTTTCGCCAATTTTACATGGTTTTGTTCGTTTTTGCAAGTTTTCGTTTGTTTCTACACGTTTTCTTCGTTTTCACACGTTTTCATCTATTTTTACACATTTGCATCCGTTTTTACACGTTTCGCCCGTTTTCACATGTTTTCATCTGTTTTTACACGTTTTCATCAATTTTTTCCGGTTTATATCCGTTTTTACATGTATTCACCCGTTTTCGCACTTTTTCGTTCGTTTTAACACGTTTTCGTTCTTTTTCAAACGTTTTCGTCCGTTTTCACACGTTTTCATCCGTTTTTACATGTTTTTGTCCGTTTCTACACATCTTCATCCTTTTTTGCACGTTTTCATCCGTTTTACACATTTTCATCCGTTATGCACGTTATTGTCCATTTCCACCTGTTTTTACACATTTTCATTCCTTTTACACATTTTTGTCTGTTTTTACACATTTTCATTCGTTTTTACATGAAAACGTGTAAACACTGACAAAAGCATGTAAAACCAGATGAAAACGTGTAAAAACGAATAAAAACATGTAAAAACGAATAAAATGTGTAAAAACAAATGGACAGTGCAAAAACGGACGAAAACATGCAAAAAAGAATGAAAAGATGCAAAAACAGACGAAAACATGCAAAAATGGACGAAAACGTATAAAAACATATGAAAACATGCAAAAATGAGCTAAATGTGTAAAAACGGAGGAAAACGTGTAAAAACGGATGAAAACGTTAAAAACATGTGAGAATGGACGAAAACGTTTAAAAAAGTAAGAATGCGTGTAAAAACAGACGAAAACGTATAAAAACAAAAGAAAACACGTAAAAACAGGAAAAAAGTGAAAAAAATGAACGAAAAAGTGCAAAAACAGACGAAAACATGCAAAAACGAACGAAAAGGCGTAAAAATAGCCAATAACGTGTAAACACGGACGAAAACATGTAAACACGGATGAAAACGTCTAAAAACGGGAAACAAACGTGTAAAAACGGACGTAAATATGTAAAAACAAATGAAAACGGACAAAAACGTGTAAAAAGGGACGAAAGCATGTAAAAACAGATGAGAACTTGCAAAAACGAACGAAAACGTATAAAAACGGACGAATGCGTGTAAAACGGAGAAAAACGTGTAAAAATGGTCGAAACATGTAAAAACAGTTGAAAAACGTTAGAAAACCAAATTCATATTTATTTATTAACGGCCGATAGTATAAAGGACTAACAAAAACATGTAAAATCGGACAACATGTAAAAACGGAAGAAAACGTCTAAAAACGAACGAAAACATGAAAAACCGGACAAATCGTGTAAAAACAAACGAAATAGTGCAAAAATGGACGAAAATGCGTATAAACAAACGAAAAGGTGCAAAAACGGACGAAAACGTGTAAAAACGGATGAAAACGTGTAAAAAGTAATGAAAATGATAAAAAACGAACGAAAACGTGTAAAAACGGACGAAAGCATGTAAAAACGGATGAATACATGTAAAAACGGATGAATACGCGTGGAAACGAACGAAAACGTGTGAAAAGGGACAAAAACGTGTAAAAATGGACGAAGGCGTGTAAAAACGGACGCAAACGTGTAAAAGCGAGCGAAAAAGTGCGACACGGACGAAAATGTGTAAAAACGGACGAAACGTGTAAAAATGGACGAGAACGTGTAAAAACGGACGAAAACGTATGAAAACATGTAAAAACAGACAAAAACGTAAGAAAACCAAATTTTCAATTATTTATTAATGGCCGTTAGTATAAAGGATTAACGATGCCAGTTTATGTTGGTGATAATGGTGATATTTTTCACAATTTGAAAGTTTGGTTGGTGATAATAGTATTTTTTTTTTAACTGCAGTGATAATAGTATTTTAAAGAGTACAATACACGTATTTTATAATTTGGGAAAGTTCGTTGGTATTTTAGGTATGGTTAATTTCGTATATAACCAATATAAACAATAAAATGACATATTTATCTAACTAAATATCATAATAACATATATACCCAATATAAACACTAAATCTACCATATTTACCCAAATCACTAACTACTTAGGGTGTGTTTGTTATATGGTATTTGGATTTGGATTATGGAGTGATGGTAAAAAAAAAAAAAAAGAAGTTTGGTATAGGGGGACGGGTTTTGTATTTTGTCAGAAATCCTTAATATATGGGTTTGTTGAATTCCCGATCATGCTCCCTGGTTTAGCTCACAAAACCTTCTAATGGTGGGCCATCTTTATTTTTGAGCCATTCATTTTTACTTATAATGTTTATTTGTGGCCTCAATGTAATTATTATTATTTTTATAATGTCATTTATATATATATATATATATATATATATATATATATATATATATATATATATATATATATATATATATATATATATAACTTTACAAAATAATAACTTTATCTATTTTATAATATATTTTCTCTTTCTACATCAAATCCAAATTTAAATTTTAATCCAAACTCAAATCCTAATCCTAATCCTAATGCTAAACCTATCTACAAACAAAACGGGCCATTGGTTTCTGAAACTCTTAATAATACAGTTAAATATGCTATAACTATTATACCCTCTTCAATAGCTGAGAAATACTTTTTTTTTCTTCTCTTAACTAGGCTTACATAATGTCAATGCATGAGTACGTTATCACATTTACATTGTGTATCTTACTGGCTCTACTCTTTTATTAGTCTATGATTGTCTATCGATAGATCCCATAGGTTGGTTTTCCCAAGTTAAAAATGTTTTTGATGGTTAGAGCTCTAGGTGTCATGAAGAGCTCAACCTCTTGATTCGGGGCCCACGGGTGTCATATCACCTCCACATCACCATAACAAACAACCACAACTAACCACCCTCACTCACAACAAACCTCAACATCTTTTATTGGGACCCACCACTACAGTTTCATTTTTTTTATTCAAATTTTCAAATAACTAAATTTATTTATTAAAATAAAAATACAATACAAAATAAAAAAACTTATAAATTTAAAAAAAAAATGTAAAACGTTATAACCCAGCACAACCCACCCACACACTTTATTAATCAATTAAAAAAAACACACACACACACTACAAACAAACACTTGAACAAAAAGGAAAAAACTCACACTTGGGCCCCACCTTTGTCAGATCTTTGGTTCGTCATCTGCACGAAGAGGTGAACGACGGCGAAGGATGGCGAGCGATGGCGGTGTGGCGGAGAGGCACGGCGAAGATGCCCCCGTGACACGGCGAGCAACGAAACGCTCCACACCTTGTGCTCTTAAGCCTTTTGATATTTGAATGTTTTTGTTGGTTGTGCCTTTGGTGCTCTCGCTTATTCCACAAAATTTGGTTGTGGGTATTGTTGCTCTTTTAAATTGTCAAGTAATATATGTATTTGGGTATGAGGTGGTATGGGATTACCTACTTAATTAATTGACGACCACATACATAAATGAGGAACATCAGATGAAGCTATGAAAGGAAAAAGGGAGTACCAGCACCAATGGCATTCAAAACTGACTCAACTACCATGGCCAAATCCGGAAAGAAACAAAGATAACGAATAGACCAATACTTAAGGAAACCTGATGGTAGCACACGCTTATGAAAACCATGTATTTTCACGTAAAAATTTGTTTAATTATGCTATTAAGGTTATAATCGGAATTCAATATTGTACATTAAATTTTAGTTAAATCTATAATAAAATGGGTAAACATGGTAGATTAAGTGTTTATATTGGGTATATATGTGTTGGGTTCAGTAAATACCCAAACCTCTTAAGTCTAAAATTTGAATAGAAAATACCCTAAGTGTTGTCCCTTAAACATTAACAGGTCACTGAGCGCATAGTCTATCAGTGAGCCATCTTCAGGATACTCAGTAAGAGGCGAAGAAGAAGTCTCTCCACTCAGTAAGGCGAAACTTAAGGGGTGAAGACTGAGTCAAGAAGAAGATGGTGGATTCAGTGAGTGATGACAATAACTCACTGGATCCCTAAACTCCTCACCAACTACTTACACTGAATACAAACTGAAGTAGAAGACTGAAGGCAATGAAGACTGAAGAATGAGCGGGATAAGGCGGGATAAGTTTGAATCAGATAAGACGAAGTCCTTATCAACCAAAGTCAACTTTCCCTGAATGGCAAACTATCAGGCTCAGTGTCATCACTGAATTATGGAAAGCAACTTTGTCTCTTACTTAATATAGTCTTTGTAAACAGAGACAAAACACATCAGTATTTTGTATTCTGTAAATTGTCAGTTTGTCACTTAGGATAAAGTTAAAACTCATACTTGTATAAATAGCATAAGAGATGGAGTGAAAGATTTAAGCTTGTGAATTGTAAAACACACACACACAAGCCATCTTTCACTCCTCCAAATACAACTCAGTCCCTGAGATAGCTCAGCGGTTCCATTGTAGTTGTGCTCAGACTTAGCCAGTTACAACCCTTTGTCATTTCAATCCCAAGTACTATTCCGCAAGTACTTGGGTAATGTATTCTTTTTGATTGATTTCTAATAAAGACTATTAAGTTGAAAATTTATCAGTGTGTTTTACTTATGTCATTTCAGTCATTGATTAACTATTAGTTTGTTTTAAGCACTTAACTGTTTTTATACGATAGTGAATAGGGAACAGCAAGTGGTATCAGAGCAAGGCTGATTATAAAACCTTTTAAAGCCGCTCTAAAACATTTTTAAATCAGGATCCTAATGACTGAAAATGATGTGCCCCAACTAGTCGACAAAAAGGGCGGAGCGTATTCTGCTGTTGCCCCTCGACTTGAAGTTGGTAAATTTAACAAATGGAAAAAGCGCATGCTTTGCTATTTGACTAGGATGGATCCTTATTACATTAAGTGTATTAATGAAGGTCCATTTATCCCAAAGACTGCTGAAGGTTTACCTAAACCTGAAGCTCAGTGGACTCAGGATGAGAGGAGAGTGGTCAACCAGGACCAAAGACTCAAAAGTATCATCATATCTTGTCTTCCTGATGATATTATGGAGTCTGTTATAAGCTGTAGTACAGCTAAACAAACATGGGATGACCTAGTTCATAGTCATGAAGGTCCATCTGATACCAAGGAAAACAGGATAATGGACCTGAAACTTGAGTATAACACCTTCAGGGCTAAGGACTCAGAAAATCTGTCTCAAACTTACACCCGTTACAAAACTTTGTTAAATGAACTGTCAAATGATGGTGTTAAGCTGTCCAAACATAAAATCAATGTTGGTTTTGTCAATAGTCTCCCTGAGAAGTGGCTGAATTTCTCTCAGGGACTTAGGAATGCTAATCATATCCAGAATCTTGAACTTCCTGAAATATATGGGAAATTGGTTTATGAGGAAAACCTCATTAACAGACGATACCCTGACTTAAAGAAGTCTCAGGAAGTCAAGAAGTCAAGAAGTCCCTGACCACCACTTCAACACCTATCTCTACTGCCTTTTATTCTAACAGTGTGGTTCAAGATTTTCAGAAAAATTCAGATGATGAGCCTGATGAGAGATCAAGTGAGGAGTACCTAAATGACCTGAACATCGAATTTCAAGAAAGGGCACTCCTTGCTAACTCTCAGAGGTTTATAAAAAGGAACAAAGGTTTTTCAAATGCTAAAGCAAATGAGGACACTGAATGATTTAAGTGTCATAAAAGAGGCCATTTTGCCAAAGACTGTTTTTCAAAAACAATTTCTGAACCCTCTTATAAACCATCAGGGTTAAATCAGTCCTCAGGCTTTAGCAAATTTCAACAAAAAATCTATCAGTCTCATCAAAATTTTCAAAACAAGTCTGATCAAAGTAAAACTATTGATTTTGAAGCTAAGTACAGGAAAGTCAAAGCCAAGCTAGCACTGCTTGAGGTCACTCCCTCAGAAACAACAAACACTGTTAAATCTGTGCAGGGTAAAAACAAGGGCCTTGTTGCTGATGTCTTCGACTGGCATGAAGAGCCAGTCTCCTCTGACGATGAAATGGTGCAAGTCAGTGCACTGATGGCTCTCTCAGATGAGGACAAGCTAGCTGTTGGGAAAAATCATGCCAGGAATGGAGAATGGGTCAACATCACAATGAAGAAGGTAAATATTTTGCTTTCTATGGATGATGACTCTGATTGGCAGTCTTATATGAACTATATAAATGTTGACCTTAAGTTTGTAGAAGAGCAACGATTAAATTTTTTTTCAAAATATAACAAGCTAAGTTTTGAACTGAACAAGTGTACGGATGAATTGCTTCCTTTAAAACAAAATAAGCTTGAGGCTATCACTTTGCAAATTCAAAACACTGAACTAGTTAAAATAAATGAGGCTCTTCAAGATGAACTTAAAAAGGAAAAAGATATCATTGAAAGTTGGACTGCTAAGAATCCAAGGGTCTTTGATGCTGTGGGTGCCCCCAGTAGCAAAAAGAGAGTCATAGGTGAAGACCATCTCCCTGACTCTCACAACAAAGACCAGAGTCCAAAGCCATTTGTGTCTGGTGGCTTGATTACCAATATGTTGACAATTCCCAAGCCCAGTGATTGGATTGAACGGGTAAACCCTGAGAGTAAGCTTCCAAATTTTGATTCTGGAAGAATACTAGAGCCTGAGAGTCAAGCTCTTAAGAGCATGCTTGGACTCCCTGATGTGCCCAGTAGTACTGAACACATCTCTGAGCCTGAAGCAGAATCTAATGCACCGCTTCCACCCCTGAAACCTCTTCAAGGTGCTGCACCAAGCTCTAAGCTTACTCCACTATAATTCAATCCTCACTAACCAAATGAAAGGTCTGGACTTGGTAGAACCATCCTGAAAAGACCAACAAAACCAATCCAACAAGAGTCTACTCCCCCTGAGACTTCCACATCTTCAGTTCCTACTGAAGCAGACCAAATTCAGTAACTGACTAAACTTGTGAGGAAGCTGACTGATAAGATGGAATCCATCGAAAAAGCTCCTGATTCAATCAAGGAAACTAAGTTAGTCTCCTCCAGTTCATCAAGGTCAAAATCCACCACCAAGCCCAAACAGAAGTGTGATCTATGCCACTATACCAGTCATACCACTGACAACTGCTATAGAATCCTTTTTTGTATGATCTGCAAAAAGGATGATCACAGAACTTTTGATCACTTACAATATGTAAGTTCACTCAGTAAAGCAAACTATACCAATGTTGGTCATCAGTATGCTTCAACCTCCAAATCTGCTTACAAGTATAGAGCAAAACCCTTTCCTCCTTGCCCACACTGTGGCTTCAATGATCATCATCAGGATGATTGTCTCATGAACACATGCTGTGATATTTGCGGAAATTCAGCTCATGAGACATCTCAACATGACAGTGTCATCCAAGCAAGGAGAAGTTCTAAACAACCCCGAATCACTGAGACATCCTCAGTCACCAAATGCAAAACCTGTGGTAACACAATGCACTCAACCACTGACCATGAGTCAATTGCCAAATTCAGGCAGACCTTTAGACCCAAACCCACTAGTATGTGGGTCAGCAAGAGAAACTAATCCAGTTTACTATTTGTGCAGAGACACGCCAGGGAGCCTATTTGGCATCTAGATAGTGGATGCTCAAGAAGCATGACTGGTGTTAAGGAGTATATGCACAAGTATGTAAAGGAACCAGGACCCAAGGTAGTATTTGGTGATAACTCATCATGTCCCACTGAAGGTTATGGTTCAGTATATTGCAATGGAATAGTTTTCTCTAGAATAGCTTATGTCAATGGTCTCAAATACAATCTCATAAGTGTCAGTCAACTCTGTGATGCTAAGTACATTGTGCATGTTGTTCCCTATTCACTATCGTTTAAAAACAATTAAGTACTTAAAACAATTTAACAGTGAACAATGACTGAAATTAAAGCAAGTAAAACACACAAAGTAATTTTCAACATCATATTCTTTATTAGAAATTAATCAAAAAGAATACGTTACCCAAGTACTTGCGGAATAGTACTTGGGATTGAAATGACAAAGTTTGGTGACTCCTCTCTAAGCTCAGGCTAAGTCTGAGCACAACTCTTAGAACCCACTGAGCTATCTCAGGGATAAAGTTGTATATGGAGGAGTGAAAAGATGGCTTGCGTGTATGTGTGTTTTTACAATTCACAAGCTTAATATTTTCACTCCATCTCTTATGCTATTTATACGTGTATGCTTTTTGACTCTTTCCTAAGTGACAAACTGACATCATACAGAAGACAAAATACTAATGTATTTTGTCTCTGTTTACAAAGACTATTCTAGGTAAGAGACAAGACTACTTTCCTAAGTTCAGTGATGACACTGAGCCTGATCTTTTGCCATTCAGGGAAATTTGACTTTGGTTGATAAGTACTTCGTCTTATCTGATTCAAACTTATCCCGCCATGTCCCGCTCATTCTTCAGTCTTTACATCCTTCAGTCTTCTACTTCAGTTTGTCTTCAGTGTAAGTAGTTGGAGAGGAGTCTTAGGGATTCAGTGAGTTATTGTCATTACTCACTGAATCCATCATCTTCTTCTTGACTCAGTCTTCACCCTTTAAGTTCCGCCTTACTGAGTAGAGAGACTTCTTCTTCACCTCATACTAAGTATCCTGAAGATGACTCACTGAGAGACTATGCACTGAGTGACCTGTTAGTGTTTAACGGACTAAACACTTGGGCTATTTTCTATTCAAATCCTAGATTAAGGGGTTTAGGTATTTACTGAACCCAACAGTGCAATTCAATGACAAACAAGGCACCATTTTCAATGCCAGCAAAGAAGTTGTTTTGATAGCTCCTAGAAGAGATGATGTTTATGTCTTAGACATGTCAACACTCTCTCAAAATGGAACTTGTCTATTTGCCAAAGCCACTGAAACTATCAACTGGTTGTGGCACAAGAGACTCTCACAGTTAAATTTCAAAAACATCAACAACTTGGCAAAACAAAACAAGGTCCTTGGCTTACCATCACTGGTTTTTGCAAAAGATAAACCATGCTCAGCTTGTGAAAAAGGCAAACACCAAAGAGCATCTTTCAAAACAAAACAAAATTTCTCCATCAAAAGCTGCCTTCACCTCCTGCACATGGATCTCTTTGGACCAGTCAGTCCTAGATCAATCCAGCATGAGAAGTATACACTTGTCATTGTTGATGAGTTCTCAAGATACACTTGGGTATACTTTCTTTCCAAAAAGAGTCAGGCAGCTGATACAATAATGTCATTTATCAGGAACATTGAAAACCAGAATGACATTACTGTTAAACAAATCAGAACTGAAAATGGCACTGAGTTCAGAAATGAAGAGCTTAAGAATTTCTGTGATGAAAAGGGGATCACACAAAACTTTTCATCCCCTTACACCCCTGAACAAAATGGGGTAGCTGAAAGGAAAAACAGAACTCTCATTGAGGCTGCCAGAACTATGTTAAATGGCTCAGCACTCTCAAGGCATTTCTGGACTGAAGCAGTCAAAACAGCCTGTTACACTCAAAATAGGTTAATCATTGTCAAAAGACATAACAAAACCCCATATGAGATATTAAAAGGTAGACTTCCTGATATCATCTACTTTTATGTGTTTGGATGTCCTGTGTTTATTCATAACCACAAGGATCATCTAGGCAAGTTTGATGCTAAAGCTCATGATGGATACTTTCTAGGTTACTCACTGATCTCCAAAGCCTTCAGGGTATTTAACACAAGGAGACAACAAGTTGAGGAAACCTTTCATGTCACCTTTAATGAGAGTTCTGAAAGCATCAGGTTTACCAACACCTCAGTGGAGGAAATAGGAATTGATAACTCATCAAGATATCCTCCTGATGAGTATAATACTGAAATCAATTCCTCATACCAAGCTGATGCTGACATCTCATATTATGTCTTACCTCACAAACTTCCCCAACCAACTATCAGTGAACTCATTGATAATCAATCAGTCCCTGCTAGGATAGGTAATACTGAACCAAATATTCCGGAACCTGTGATTCAAGAACCTCAACCTGAACAAGACATCTCAACAGATGATTTTAATGATTCTGTGGCTCCTACACCTGAACTCACTCCTGAGTCTCCAGTGACATCTTCAAGCTCAGATCCTAGACCACAAAGTAAGTGGACAAAATCTCAGAACATTAAGCTTGTAAACATCATTGGTGAACCCACTGAGGGCATGCTTACAAGAAGCATGGCTGCTAAACTAACTGCAGCTTCAACAAATGAATGTCTATATGCTGATTTTCTATCAGAAATAGAACCCAAAAGTGTCACTGAGGCTCTAAAACACCCAAGTTGGGTTCAGGCTATGCAAGAAGAACTTCAACAGTTTGATAAAAACGAGGTCATGACCTTGATCAAATGTCCTCAGGATGTCACTGTCATAGGAATGAAGTGGGTTTTCAGAAACACGACTGATGAAAAAGACATTGTCATTAAAAACAAATCCAGAGTTGTAGCCAAAGGTTACAGTCAACAAGAAGGCATTGACTATGATGAGACATTTGCTCCTGTTGCAAGAATGGAAGCCATCAGGATCTTCCTTGCATTTGCTACCTACATGAACTTTAAAGTTTACCAAATGGATTGATGAGTGTGTAAATACTCATCATTTTTGGTCAAATCTGAACTGCAAAACATTTAAAAACACTCAGAAATGCATCAAAATACTGAAAATATTCCAAAATTGTATTTTATATGTTTCAGATGCAAAATGTCCAAAAGCAGGTGAAAAACGGCTCTTGGTAAAGATATCTCAAATCCGTTGACGGCTTGCAATTTGCCCAAAATTGTATAGTGTTCAGCTCACCATATCTTTAATTAGTGAAGAGTTGGCTAGCCCACAAGTTTATGGCTTGTGGTAAAGGCAGTTGGAAAACCATAATTGGTAATCGACTCACCAAAGATAGTATATGTTATCTAAGAGTTGGCTAGTCCAGAAGCAAACGGCTTCTGGTAAAGACGAATCAAAACCGTTGAAAGCTGGTGATTTGCTCAAAATCATTTGGTTATCATTGTACAAGGTTCTTACTTGAACTGAAACAATTGGCTACTCCAGAAGTGATGGCTTTTGGTAAAGAGATTCAAATCCATTAAGTTTTCTCAAAAGATTGCTAGGGACAAGCAATGTTTTAGTGTGGGGGATTGATGAGTGTGTAAATACTCATCATTTTTGGTCAAATCTGAACTGCAAAACATTTAAAAACACTCAGAAATGCATCAAAATACTGAAAATATTCCAAAATTGTATTTTATATGTTTCAGATGCAAAATGTCCAAAAGCAGGTGAAAAACGTATCAAGTTTGCATAGTTGGCAGTTTTAGTCCCCCAAGTTTCAAAAGTTGTCAAAACTAGTCACTGGTAAATCAAAATAAAGCAAATTATCATTTAAGGTCCATGGGATTCAAAAGTTGTCAAAACAAACCCTTGGAAGTTTAAAATTGCAAAATGACAACTTTAGTCCTTAAACTTTGAAAAATGTCAAAAATAGTCCTTGGGTTATTTAAAAATGGAAATTTATCAAATATTACCCTTGTACTATTCATAAATGGTAAAATTGGTCCTTATAATAAACTTTGGAAAAATTACAGATTTGGTCCCTCGAGTTTGGTGGAATTGCAGTTTTGGTCCTTGTGTTACTTATATACCAAATCCAACCAGACCTTTTAATATCCAAACCCAATCCAAATCCAAACCACCCAGCCCAACCTTTTTTACCCATGGCCCAATACCCAATATCCAAACCCACGGTTTGAATATAATACCGCCCTCACCCCACCTTCTTCACCCACTCACCTGCAAACTCAGACCACCCCTCACCTCCAGCTAACCTTCACCATCCTTGTCCCCTCCACCTCACCAAACAGCCAAAAAGCATTTAATGCTTCCTCTTACCATGCACTCAATCTCCCCCCAGTTGCTATATCAATTTCCCGCCAAAAACTCATCAACGGCTAAAAAGGGCTCTAATAATCCAATGGTTCTGAAAGAAGGTGGGAAATGCTCAGAAGACACGTGGGAAGCAATCTTGTTATATAAATAGAAGGAAGAGAAGACTTCAAGAGTGTAGTTAATTTTTATAATTTCTTGTAAAAATCGTTTTTATTATCAATGTCGTAGTTTAAGTCTTAAATTGTAATTTTCAGTTTCTATGTACTAAATTTAAGTTACTTAATCGTTTGTAATCCAATTCAAGCATCAATTCAAAGTGTTATCCAAATTTCTTGTTTTCAGATTTCTTTTTATCTATTCAGTTTTAATTGTGCTAAATACAAGCTCCAAAGAGCTTATTTCTAAACTCAAACAAGCCCACTGAAGTTGTTGATAGCTTTCAGTGAGCTTTGGAAACAGATTCATCAAATTTGGTATCTTGGTCAACAAAAGTCAACCTGTAGTTACAAAGGTGTAACCAATCCGAATTGCTGGTATGGTATTGGATTTGGGATGAATTAGAACCATTATGGGTTAATATCAGATTGGATATTGGTTATTTGGATGTTTGGCAAGCCATTGTGGCTGAACAAATTGTGAGTACTTGTTCTGTTTTCACTTCTGATATAAATAGTTACAATAATTAGATTAGCTTAATTTGCATCCTGTCTAGTGTCACTCAGTAGTCTATTAGTTGCTTACTTAGTTATTATTGTTGTCATTGTTTTTAACCTTTTGCAAAATTTCTGTCTTGCATAAATAGAACAAGGTCTGCATATTTTAGCATTAGTGATTATAGTGTAATTTTGTTGATTAGATTGTCTCTAGAAGACTTTATAGTGACTAAATCAATCTGAGTTAGGTGTTAGTAGTGTTGCATAAGTAAAATGTTAGTTTAAATTTTCACATGAGACTGCATATCCTAGTGTTTGGTTTAGTAGATAGAATTGAGCTTAGGCTGGTTTTGTGGTTAATGTCAGTCAAATTAGTCTCATACAAGGTTTTGTCTCTTGGCTAGCTCATTAGTTTGAATATTAGTATAAGATTAGACAAGATCACAGTTAATAGGTTCCTAGGTTCACATCAGCTTACTTCCATAGGTCCACTCTTGCATTTGGGTTTGAATTTAGTTAACATAGCTTGCATTAGTCTTAGTTTGCCATTAAACATCAAACTCAGCCTGTCATTTGGAATCAAAAGTCACTTTAGTCAACACTTCAGTTTCATCCAAAAAAGTCAAAATTGCATAAACTAGTTTTTTCCCAAACTTTGTTGATTTTTCATGATCTGAGTTTTGAGTTAAAATAAGTGATCCTTTGGGATTTCCTAGTTCAGTTGGTCTTGCATTGAAATATGATTTTAGTAGAATTTTAGGGATTATTTATAAGCTTCTGCATAGCTTGTAAAAAGGCTAAAAGTGCCCTGTGCACACACTCAGTGACAACTGAGTGTGCACAGGTTTTGTAGAGCTCACAACAAGCTCATGAGAGCTTGTATTGGGCTAATTTTTGATTTACAAGCTCCTTGCCAGGTCTACTTGAGGCTGTGATGTTTGGTACTAGGTTCCAACTAGGATAGACAGCTTATTTTTAAGCTTGAAATAAGCCCCTCAGGACTGAACTCATTAGCTTGATTTTGCACTCATAAGCTTGTAGCATGTTATACTGAGGTGTAGACTAGTTGATATAGGTTCTTTTTACTGAATTATAGCTTAATCTAGCTTCTGTGTTCATTTTGTGCTTTCTAGTGCTTATTTGCTTATTTTTAGTGCTTATTCTCAATCAGTTTGCACTACAGCTTCATATTCTCACACATAAGCCCTAGCTTTTATATTTTTCATAGATTTAGAATATTATTTTAGACTTTTCCTGAATTTTTCATAATTTTTCAGTACTGTTTGCTATTTTTCCCTATTTAAAACAGTTTTTAGGACTTTTTAATTAGCCTTTATTGCAATTAAATCAGAAAAGCTTCAAAAAAATAAGTTTTCATTTTTCCTAGGTTAAGATAAATATAAAAAGCAAAAAAATAATTTTTCCAGATTTTTCTTAGTTAAATTTGTAATTTTTAGCCATTTAATTAGTTTAGAATAGTTTTAAATTCATAGAAATTAGAATATAAATCAGAAAAATACAAAATTAGTTTTGAAAATTCTCTTTAGTTATTTTAGATTTTTGAAAAATAGTTTCACAATTTTCCCTTTTATTTTCATAATTTTTAGTATTTTAATTTAGTTTTAAAGTTTAAAATTAGTTTTAATTCAAATTTAATAAAGAAAAATCAAGAAAATCAAAATTTAAAAATAGTGATAGCGTTTATTTAATATAATTTATCTTTTTAATTTTCTTTCTCAGATTTTTCCTTTGTCATCTAGTATTATCAACAAACCTTTTCCTGTTCAATATCACCCGATCACTACACGTTTAGTTATTCAGTCGCACAGCTCGTTGGGACTTAACGACCTGGGGAAACACTAAACTCTCCTGGACTTAATTGCTTTGGTTCCAGACTGTTTGACTTTTATTACGGTTGACCATTCACAAGTGGTTGACTTGTGTAATAAAACTGACCGTTTGGGAGCCGATCAAATTTTGGCGCCGCTGCCGGGGAGCTGTGCTAATAATCTTACGTTTAGCAGATTAGTGATTTGAATATTCACTCCTTGTTCATACCATCTATATATGTTTATATTTTCTTATAAAAATCCAAAAATCCAAAAACATCTTAAAAATCAAAAACCCAAAAAGATTTTCTTTCTTATTTTTACAACATGTTTTTCCAAAATACCAAAAATATTCCTCTTTACCCTCTTATCCTTTTTGATTCTTTAACCCTTTACCCTCTATCCATTTGATTCTAACTTCTTCTATTCTCATGGAATCTCTCGACTACGACGAATTCTGGAACGAAGTTGAAAAACTTCATACTTTATCACAAATGTCAAGAATTCGTGTTGTTCGTGATGATCCATTAATTCTGCGTAGGGAAATGGAACGAGCAACCGGGGGGACAAAGGACCAGGTACTTCCCTCTGATAATGGAAGTGCTAAATACGTCCAACCTACGGTTATCCAAAGATCTAACCCCTCAATTGCTCCTAAGCCGTCTAAAATTGATCCTAAACTTTCACAATTTACGGTTAAAAGCAATCATGCAGAATTTAGACCGGTGACTAGCAAGAATGACTTGCCTAATCTTCACGTTTCTCAAGAACCAGAACCGGAGTCCATAACGGAAAAGGGAGAAATTGCTAGCTCTCAGAGCACACCACTTGTCCCACCTCCGGATTTTTCAAAAAGTTCTTCGAGACTTGAGAGTCATTCGGATCACCATGTTGGTTTTGTTGATTCTTTGAATGAACCGATTCCTTCTCATAACTCTCAAATGGAATCGTTTATTCCTTGTGTCGGTTGTGGTGAGCCTCTTTTTGGTTCACCATGTCGCTGGTGTACGTGTGTACAGTGTGGTAATGATATTCGTAACGGGAGTTGTTTGTTTTGTGGTTCGAGGAATTCATTTGAGAATGATCCTAGTCCGAACTCATTTAACGACCCCTCAAACTTTTCCAATTACCCACCACAGCCCGACTTATCTTCATATAATCAACATAACTGCTGTGAATTTTGTGGAGGTCCTCACCAAGGATTTGAGTGTCAATCCGGAAACACGTTTGTCTATGAACAGTTTTCCGGTGATGCTCAGAACTTTGGTTATGACCAATATCCATATAATTCACTAGTCCAGACTCAGCAGTTTTACTGTTGTGAGAATTGTGGAGGTCCTCACGATAATCTTCAATGTCAACCGTGGAATCAAAATTACTATACTTCCGGTTTTGACAATTTCCAATCTCCACAGCACCATACGGTTCAAACTCCACCTGAGCCGTTGTCTCAAGAAATTTCCCAAGATTTTGAAACCGCAATGAAAACGCTTGATGATATGATTCGTAACTTTAAGAATCAAGTGAGTGGTGAAAAAACCATGGTAGAATTGCTAGCCGAAGAACGAGAGGCTCGCAATTCTAGGGAAGAATTATTGGTCTTAGAGCATGCAGCTCTAAGGCGTTCCCAATTTCTTAAGGCAGCTATGTATGATGATGACGAGGAGAGTTTTTATCCTTTTAAAGATAATATTTCTCAACTCCCTCAGTCTGTTGTTATCACACCCGAGATTCACACTCACTCTCTTATTATGGGGGACGAGCATCTTGACACTGTTCCTGAAAAGGAATCGGACGAATTCATAAAGTCTAGTGTTGAGAACCTTGTCCCAATCCCAAGAGAGTCACAGGGAATTCTCGAGCATTTGTGTGATATCCCTACCCCTCTTGTCTTCCCAAAAGATCATGTTGAAATGTTCTCCGATTCTGATGATGATGATTCGTTATCTTGTGGAGACATCGTTTATGTGGAAGATTTACCTTCTGAGCTTGTTAGCTTAGAAGAAGAGAATGATGAAGTTACTGACACTGAAATCAAAGATGAAGCACTTCGTGCAACATTATTGAATGTTAATCTTCTCATTTCTAGAATCGAGGCTTTTAATGAAAAGCCTATTTCATCTCCTATCCCCATTAAGGATAGTGACATTCTTTCCGATGATTCTATTCCGGAAACGAAAGCCTTCTGTTTTGATAATATGGGAGAGAAGATTAGTGGCAGTACCATTTTTCATTCTCATAATTCTCTCCCCAATTATGAATCATTTACATTGGAGGAGTTCACCAGTGAACCCACTCATATCAATTCTGAATATGATTCATTCACCTTCAAGGAGTTCTCAGATGAACTCACTCATATCATATCTCCGCCGGAGTATGATAATTTCTACTTTGATCTAGACACACCCATAATATGTCTTGATCAAGCAAGCTTAACTGATGAGATTCATGAAACTATGAATTCTCCTATTGAGGATGAAGAGTTAGTCATGATTTTTATCATGATTTTCTTTCTTTTCTTCATATATTCTGTCACTTCTCCTGTTCTTCACTCCTTCGGGAATGAAGACATTATCTTTGATCCCGGCATTTCCATGTACCATTATCTTGAGCCGGGAACATATCTCATCGGTGTGGAACTTTCACGTGCTTCAAATGTTTGTCCAAACATCTTGAATGAAAGTCCGATGGAGATTGTTTCTTCCACTTTGCTTCCCCATGAGCCAATGAATGCGGGGATCGAGTCAAGCTAGCGACTCGAGAATCAAAAACAGTAGCACACTATATGGGTTTTCACCCATATTTCTGACTTCTTTCTACTTTCTACCACCCTAGTGTGGGGGAGTTGCCCCCCGCTGTTGTATATAAGTTTTCATCAAAAAAAAATCTTTCAAAATAATGGCCGTAGTATTTCCCTTTTACGTTCTATGTTTCGGCATAACCGCCGGTACTTTGAATATTGAGGGCAATATTCATTTCTAGTGTGGGGGGGAATTCTCACGAATTTTATCATGTAATTATACCGCCCAATTCCCCCATTTTTGGCCAAATTTTTTTTGGAGTAAGTGTTTTGCACTTACTCAGCTTATGGTTATCAGTCCGCCATGTCTAATAAACAAAAGGATTGGCTAATCCAGGAGCAAACAGCTCTTGGTAAAGATATCTCAAATCCGTTGACGGCTTGCAATTTGCCCAAAATTGTATAGTGTTCAGCTCACCATATCTTTAATTAGTGAAGAGTTGGCTAGCCCGCAAGTTTATGGCTTGTGGTAAAGGCAGTTGGAAAACCATAATTGGTAATCGACTCACCAAAGATAGTATATGTTATCTAAGAGTTGGCTAGTCCAGAAGCAAACGGCTTCTGGTAAAGACGAATCAAAACCGTTGAAAGCTGGTGATTTGCTCAAAATCATTTGGTTATCATTGTACAAGGTTCTTACTTGAACTGAAACAATTGGCTACTCCAGAAGTGATGGCTTTTGGTAAAGAGATTCAAATCCATTAAGTTTTCTCAAAAGATTGCTAGGGACAAGCAATGTTTTAGTGTGGGGGATTGATGAGTGTGTAAATACTCATCATTTTTGGTCAAATCTGAACTGCAAAACATTTAAAAACACTCAGAAATGCATCAAAATACTGAAAATATCTCAAAATTGTATTTTATATGTTTCAGATGCAAAATGTCCAAAAGCAGGTGAAAAACGTATCAAGTTTGCATAGTTGGCAGTTTTAGTCCCCCAAGTTTCAAAAGTTGTCAAAACTAGTCACTGGTAAATCAAAATAAAGCAAATTATCATTTAAGGTCCATGGGATTCAAAAGTTGTCAAAACAAACCCTTGGAAGTTTAAAATTGCAAAATGACAACTTTAGTCCTTAAACTTTGAAAAATGTCAAAAATAGTCCTTGGGTTATTTAAAAATGGAAATTTATCAAATATTACCCTTGTACTATTCATAAATGGTAAAATTGGTCCTTATAATAAACTTTGGAAAAATTACAGATT
The DNA here is from genome assembly GCA_019973895.1 of Chrysanthemum seticuspe. Taxonomy (NCBI): domain Eukaryota; kingdom Viridiplantae; phylum Streptophyta; class Magnoliopsida; order Asterales; family Asteraceae; genus Chrysanthemum; species Chrysanthemum seticuspe. The sequence continues at coordinate 181,891,503 of BPTQ01000004.1, forward strand.
TAGTCCCTCGAGTTTGGTGGAATTGCAGTTTTGGTCCTTGTGTTACTTATATACCAAATCCAACCAGACCTTTTAATATCCAAACCCAATCCAAATCCAAACCACCCAGCCCAACCTTTTTTACCCATGGCCCAATACCCAATATCCAAACCCACGGTTTGAATATAATACCGCCCTCACCCCACCTTCTTCACCCACTCACCTGCAAACTCAGACCACCCCTCACCTCCAGCTAACCTTCACCATCCTTGTCCCCTCCACCTCACCAAACAGCCAAAAAGCATTTAATGCTTCCTCTTACCATGCACTCAATCTCCCCCCAGTTGCTATATCAATTTCCCGCCAAAAACTCATCAACGGCTAAAAAGGGCTCTAATAATCCAATGGTTCTGAAAGAAGGTGGGAAATGCTCAGAAGACACGTGGGAAGCAATCTTGTTATATAAATAGAAGGAAGAGAAGACTTCAAGAGAGTAGTTAATTTTTATAATTTCTTGTAAAAAATCGTTTTTATTATCAATGTCTTAGTTTAAGTCTTAAATTGTAATTTTCAGTTTCTATGTACTAAATTTAAGTTACTTAATCGTTTGTAATCCAATTCAAGCATCAATTCAAAGTGTTATTCAAATTTCTTGTTTTCAGATTTCTTTTTATCTATTCAGTTTTAATTGTGCTAAATACAAGCTCCAAAGAGCTTATTTCTAAACTCAAACAAGCCCACTGAAGCTGTTGATAGCTTTCAGTGAGCTTTGGAAACAGATTCATCAAATTTGGTATCTTGGTCAACAAAAGTCAACCTGTAGTTACAAAGGTGTAACCAATCCGAATTGCTGGTATGGTATTGGATTTGGGATGAATTAGAACCATTATGGGTTAATATCAGATTGTATATTGGTTATTTGGATGTTTGGCTAGCCATTGTGGCTGAACAAATTGTGAGTACTTGTTCTGTTTTCACTTCTGATATAAATAGTTACAATAATTAGATTAGCTTAATTTGCATCCTGTCTAGTGTCACTCAGTAGTCTATTAGTTGCTTACTTAGTTATTATTGTTGTCATTGTTTTTAACCTTTTGCAAAATTTCTGTCTTGCATAAATAGAACAAGGTCTGCATATTTTAGCATTAGTGATTATAGTGTAATTTTGTTGATTAGATTGTCTCTAGAAGACTTTATAGTGACTAAATCAATCTGAGTTAGGTGTTAGTAGTGTTGCATAAGTAAAATGTTAGTTTAAATTTTCACATGAGACTGCATATCCTAGTGTTTGGTTTAGTAGATAGAATTGAGCTTAGGCTGGTTTTGTGGTTAATGTCAGTCAAATTAGTCTCATACAAGGTTTTGTCTCTTGGCTAGCTCATTAGTTTGAATATTAGTATAAGATTAGTCAAGATCACAGTTAATGGGTTCCTAGGTTCACATCAGCTTACTTCCATAGGTCCACTCTTGCATTTGGGTTTGAATTTAGTTAACATAGCTTGCATTAGTCTTAGTTTGCCATTAAACATCAAACTCAGCCTGTCATTTGGAATCAAAAGTCACTTTAGTCAACACTTCAGTTTCATCCAAAAAAGTCAAAATTGCATAAACTAGTTTTTTCCCAAACTTTGTTGATTTTTCATGATCTGAGTTTTGAGTTAAAATAAGTGATCCTTTGGGATTTCCTAGTTCAGTTGGTCTTGCATTGAAATATGATTTTAGTAGAATTTTAGGGATTATTTATAAGCTTCTGCATAGCTTGTAAAAAGGCTAAAAGTGCCCTGTGCACACACTCAGTGACAACTGAGTGTGCACAGGTTTTGTAGAGCTCACAGCAAGCTCATGAGAGCTTTTCTTGGGCTAATTTTTGATTTACAAGCTCCTTGCCAGGTCTACTTGAGGCTGTGATGTTTGGTACTAGGTTCCAACTAGGATAGACAGCTTATTTTTAAGCTTGAAATAAGCCCCTCAGGACTGAACTCATTAGCTTGATTTTGCACTCATAAGCTTGTAGCATGTTATACTGAGGTGTAGACTAGTTGATATAGGTTCTTTTCACTGAATTATAGCTTAATCTAGCTTCTGTGTTCATTTTGTGCTTTCTAGTGCTTATTTGCTTATTTTTAGTGCTTATTCTCAATCAGTTTGCACTACAGCTTCATATTCTCACACATAAGCCCTAGCTTTTATATTTTTCATAGATTTAGAATATTATTTTAGTCTTTTCCTGAATTTTTCATAATTTTTCAGTACTGTTTGCTATTTTTCCCTATTTAAAACAGTTTTTAGGACTTTTTAATTAGCCTTTATTGCAATTAAATCAGAAAAGCTTTAAAAAAATAAGTTTTCATTTTTCCTAGGTTAAGATAAATATAAAAATCAAAAAAATAATTTTTCCAGATTTTTCTTAGTTAAATTTGTAATTTTTAGCCATTTAATTAGTTTAGAATAGTTTTAAATTCATAGAAATTAGAATATAAATCAGAAAAATAAAAAATTAGTTTTGAAAATTCTCTTTAGTTATTTTAGATTTTTGAAAAATAGTTTCACAATTTTCCCTTTTATTTTCATAATTTTTAGTATTTTAATTTAGTTTTAAAGTTTAAAATTAGTTTTAATTCAAATTTAATAAAGAAAAATCAAGAAAATCAAAATTTAAAAATAGTGATAGCGTTTATTTAATATAATTTATCTTTTTAATTTTCTTTCTCAGATTTTTCCTTTGTCATCTAGTATTATCAACAAACCTTTTCCTGTTCAATATCACCCGATCACTACACGTTTAGTTATTCAGTCGCACAGCTCGTTGGGACTTAACGACCTGGGGAAACACTAAACTCTCCTGGACTTAATTGCTTTGGTTCCAGACTGTTTGACTTTTATTACGGTTGACCATTCACAAGTGGTTGACTTGTGTAATAAAACTGACCGTTTGGGAGCCGATCATGGATGTAAAAAGTGCATTCCTGAATGGTGAACTCAAGGAAGATGTGTATGTTCAACAACCTTATGGCTTTGAGAGTAGTGAATTCCCTGACTATGTCTGCAAGCTTGACAAAGCCCTTTATGGACTAAAACAAGCTCCCAGGGCATGGTATGAAACTCTCTCAGCCTTCCTGATTCAAAACAAGTTTTTCAGAGGAAAGATAGACAACACCTTATTTATCTACAGGACAAACAAGATGTGATACTGGTCCAAGTATATGTTGATGATATCATCTTTGGCTCAACAAACTACACTCTTTGCAAAAAGTTTGAAAAACTGATGACAAAGAAGTTTGAAATGAGCATGATGGGTGAACTCACATACTTCCTTGGACTACAAATCAGGAAAACTGATAAAGGAATCTCCATCAGTCAAGAGAAGAACACCAGAAATCTCTTGAAGAAATATGAGATATCTGACTGTGCCTCAGTGAAGACACCAATGGTCCCTCCTAACAACCTTGGACCTGATCTCACTGGAAAATCAGTCAATCAAACCCATTTCAGACCAGACATACAATTCTCAGTCTGTCTAATAGCAAGATATCAGTCCAATCCCAAAGAATCCCATCTCACTGCAGTGAAAAGAATAATCAGATACCTGAAGGGAACTCCAAGCCTTGGACTCTACTATCCAAAGTGCTCAAGGTTTGATCTCAAAGGATATTCTGACTCTGATTATGCTGGCTGCAACATGGACAGAAAAGGTACCTCAGGGTCCTGTCAATTTCCTGGAGGAAAACTAGTTTGTTGGAGTGCTAAAAAGCAACAATCAGTGGCTTTGTCTTCAGCAGAAAAAGTACCTCAGGGTCCTGTCTTATGGATGAAAAGTCAACTCAGTGACTATGACATCCATTACAAAATGGTACCCATCTTCTGTGATAACACCAGTGCTATTGCAATCTCCAACAACCCTGTCCTTCACCAAAGAACCAAACACATTGATATCAGATATCATTTCATCAGGGACCACATAATGAAAGGAGACATAGAGCTTCATTTCATCCCTACTGAATATCAACTTGCTAATATCTTCACCAAACCCTTAAATGAACCTACCTTCAGGAGACTGAAAGCTGAATTGGGAATGCTGGACATTGAAAGTCAGCAACCTGAAAACCAATCCCAATTTCAGTAAGTTTTCTCTGAAATGGTTCATCCTCCCTGAACAAAACCCTAAAACAACCCTCTCACTGAATGAGTAAGACTCATTCAGGGACCCTGACTTTTGACATTGAGCATTGAATGAGTAACTAAATGCACCAAATATCAGTTACTTAAATGTCCTAGGTTGGTAAACACACCAATTTAATAAAGGAATATATGTCTCTTTATCTTACTGTCATCCAAGTCAAGGGTCCCTCATAACTTACCTCATCCCACTTGGCATTAAATGCCTCCTCTCACATGAAATATCTTGTGGATATTTTATTACTGCAGAATGCACTTTTACTGTGCATTGCAACTGTTCCTTGAAAACCGGGATTTTACTGCGGGTAGTGGAGTGGTGGCATTAAATGAGGAGATTCAAAACGTTTTCAAAAACTGACTTTACAAATCCTTAATTATACAAGATTTACCCCTCTCACCACTCTATAAATACCCCTTCAAAACCTCATAAACACACACAAATAATTTTCAGAAACTAAACGCTGTCAAAATCCTTTCTCAAACCCAGAAAATTAGTGTGTTCTTCAAATCATCAACCTGTTTTAACAAGAAAATCTTCTCTGTAACAAATTTACAAAAGGTTTTTTCATCACAACACTTAAGAGACTCAAAAACATTTTGATTGTTCTTGTCAAGAATATTTTCAAAACCCTAAAAACCTTTCAATGAAAATGGCAAGAACACAATCTCTTCATTTTGCACCACAGTGGGTAGGAGATCTAAGTAATGTTGAATTTAAAACAAATAATGTTATAGGAAAATTTTGAATACCCCCAGATGTCCCAGCCTATAAGGGCATCATGAAGTTTTTATTCAACTGCCCATTAAAAACGGCCTTTACTCAGTCCCCTTCAATTCTATACCTCCTCAGGGAGTTTTGGGCTACAGCAGTGGCCTATGACCCGACACCCTCTACTGATGAGACTGACCTACGACCACTCAGGGAGTATCTCATCAAATTTAGTCTTTTTAATGGGAAACAGTCAGTCACCCTGGATTATAAAACATTTTGTACTTCATTAGGGTTGGACTATAATTCTGGAGTCTATGTTGCCCATCCTGAACCCTCCACAGTTAAGGATAGGTTAAAACAAATTGTTTTGGATCCAAAGTTTTTGGACAGAACCCCAGTCACCAAGAACTCATTTCCTGCGGTTTGGAAGATCCTGTTCACATTCGTGATTCAGGTTCTCGGCGGGAACCACTCATCCACTGAACTAGTTAACTCTATTCAGTTGATGGTGGCATATTGCTTGATGAATGGGGTCACTGTCGACATTGGGGAGATCATTTACAGTGATCTCTTAACCAAGCTACTGAGCAAAACTAGGACGAAATACGTTTTGTATCCTAGGTTTGTCTCATGTGCTTTACAAGTGTTACTGGGTTGCAATTACCCTTAGGAATACAAATACACTGCTTTACCTGGTATCCTGAGTCAATCAAATTTTCAAAAGGACCCATCCCAAGTCACTGAAATTGAATTGACGGCCCATATGCTTGCTGTAAACAACCAAAGGGACTCAGTGTCTCCAAACCCTGCTCCTAAAAAGAGAAAGGGGAAGTCTCAGACTGGGACTAAGACCAAACCAAAGTCTCAGGGCCCTGAGGCTTCTGGAGCACAGCCTAAAAGGCACAAAAAGCCCCAGACTGAAAAGACACCCAAGGATGACCAAGCAACATCCACCCCGGTGACAACGAAGGACACTGATACATCACAGTCAGTGCCCTTGGCCCCAACTGCTACTCCCCAAGATTCAGATGGAAACATACAACCCGTTGGTAGTGGAGCGCCTTCCACATTGCCCGAGGAGGACATTCGCAAATCACAGCTTTTGTCTGAGGGCCAACTGAATGATCCCAAAGACTCAGAGGGAAACACACAACCCGCTGATAGGGATCTCACTGCCACTGCTTCTAGGGATAGCCCTGGGAAACACCCACCAGTACTTGAAGGAGCAACGGGGGACAAAGACTCAGAGGGATTAATAACACCCGCTGATATGGAACCCATCACCATCTCTGGTTTACTAAGAGTTGTTGAGGTCAATGAAATTCTTTTCTCTGATGAAGAACAAGCTGACAGTGAAGATGAAATACTATCAGCAGGAGAAGAAATGGACGCTGATGTTCAAACTGAACAAGAGCATCAGCCTGATCCACAAGAGCCTAAAGAGTCACCTTTCCAGCCTGAAGATAATGACTCTGACTCTTCTTCTTCATCCTGTCCTGAAGAATTCAGAAAGTTTGACAATACTCTTCCACTGACAGAAAGGCAACTGGTTATGTGGATCACTAAAGCTTCAAGGAAGCTATATTCTGGGGTTACTGAAACTTTATGGGATCAACACACTGAAGCAGCTGCCAGCTATGCAGATCTGAATGCTGAGGTACATGCTTTTGACGCAAACACTGACGAACACAGAGATCTCATGTACCAACATCTTCACAGACTGGATGAAAACCTGTTTAAATTTCTCAAGCACCTTCAGGGTTGTGGCACAAAGATAGATGAAATCAGGGATTCTATCAAAGAAGACCCAGCACTCAACTCTAAAGCGCTGGAGGCTACTGAGGCTTACTTGAAAAATTCCTCAGGTCTAACTGAACTAATCAACATGCTCAAATCTGCCAATGTTCAGAGTCTTCAGTCTTCAGTCCAGTCTCTTCAGGCTACATTGGGCTCTTTGGATGCTCAAGTGACTACTTTGGCTAAGTCATCGTCTTCTATGGCTTGGAATCTTGGGCCTAGAATGACTGCTTTGGAACTATCTCAGGCTAATCTGGCAGAAAAAGTCATTGGTCTTCAAAAGGATACAACTGACATCAAGGCTATTGTCACGGAGATCTACCAAGCCTTCAAAGGTCAAGCCACTCCAACTCCTTCAGTGTTTGAGGCAACTCTTGCTCTCACTAATGTTGCAGCAACAGTTGAGGGGGAGAAATCCACTGAAGAGACTCCCTCTCACACTGAGGGGGAGCCAGCTCAACCAATCTCTGCAACACCAATATCATCAATCCCACCAGTTTCAGCAACACCTATATCATCAGTCCCACCAACAACAACAACAATCATGACAACAACAACACCCTTGGTAGCATCATCTTCTTCAGGCCATGATAAAGGAAAGGCCATAATTCAAAAACCTGAGCTTAAGAAGATTCCCTATATGATCGGCAACACTCAGTACCTGCTCACTCCACAACAGCTAAGTGCCTATCTTGCAAAAGAAGAAAAGAGAAAGAAACTAGCTGAGGAAGAAAGAAAGAGCAAAGAAGCACTGGTACAAGTTGTTGCTGAGGAAGCTGAGAATATTGGAATTGATCCTAAGAAGCTTCAAAAGGGTCAGGCTGGACAGAAGTTCAAGGATGCCCAGGCTGCTAAAATGGCTGAAATGAGAAAGAAGTTGGACGAAAAGAACAGGAGAGCTGCAGCCATCAGGCAAGAACGAATTGACCACTACAACTGGTCAATGACAAGGAGAAGGCTGCCTGAGAAAATCACAAATGTCAAAATCATCCCCAAGTCCAAACCACTGGCAATGAATGTCTACAAGGGGGATGATAAAAGACACTTCGAGGTTCATGATCCCATGAAATTCATTGACTTTGGGATCACTGAACTCGATGAGCTTGGTCCAATCATTGAAAAGAAGCAGAATGTTGTGGTTAAGGAGCTGATGAAAAACCTCAGCAAAAGGTATGAAAGACTGAGGGAAGCACCAGCACAACTGGGGATTCAGTCAGCCTTAACTGCTCCTCAAGGATCTCAACCTCAATCATCCCAAGGCAAAAGAAAGAGGGTTGAGTTCGAGCATGAGATCAAAGTGCCTGGCCTGGAATGCAATAGGGAGCTACCTGAAGGTGTAAAGTTTGTAAACTGTCTGTGCATTGAAAAGCCTGAAAGAGGACTTTTCTTCATTGATGTCTATGGAAACCCAACATTCCCAAGGTGGAGTGACACAAATCTTGCAGGAGTGCCTACAATGGCAAGCTATCTACAGTGGCCTCTCAAACCAATACTCCAGAAAACGAAAGTTTCTGCAAAGACCTGAATGCTAAGATAAGAGAGCACCCTGACAAAGAAGCACTCCTCAAGAAAAAGGTTAAGCTTGAAGCACTAGGGATCCATCTTGAATGACATTTTGTTTTATCTTTTGTACTAGTGATAGGAACTATGTAATTGATCAATAAACGATGTATGTTTTGTTAAAATATTCAGTGTTCCTTATTATGTTCATTAGTACATTCAGTGTAAGAAGAAGCCATTTGCTCACTTACAATGATCAAACACTTATGCTATTTGTATATCCAAATAGGGGGAGAGTGTTGGGTTCAGTAAATACCCAAACCCCTTAAGTCTATGATTTGAATAGAAAATACCCTAAGTGTTGTCCCTTAAACATTAACAGGTCACTGAGCGCATAGTCTCTCAGTGAGCCATCTTCAGAATACTCAGTAAGAGGAGAAGAAGAAGTCTCTCTACTCAGTAAGGCGGAACTTAAGGGGTGAAGACTGAGTCAAGAAGAAGATGGTGGATTCAGTGAGTGATGACAATAACTCACTGAATCCCTAGACTCCTCACCAACTACTTACACTGAATACAAACTGAAGTAGAAGACTGAAGCCAATGAAGACTGAAGAATGAGCGGGATAAGGCGGGATAAGTTCGAATCAGATAAGACGAAGTCCTTATCAACCAAAGTCAACTTTCCTTGAATGGCAAACTATCAGGCTCAGTGTCATCACTGACTTATGGAAAGCAGCCTTGTCTCTTACTTAATACTAGCAGGGTACCCGTGCGTTGCAGCGACGGGTTCCCTGAGATCAAATTTCCTGGTGAATCATGTATTTTAGTTTATTATGTCTTTTTGACAATAAATTTACGGATACCAAGAATTTCGTTTATCCCGTGCCTGTTCGGGCTCGAGCTCGTTTGGCCGTTGCCCGTTCGGACTTGAATATTTGTATAATGTTCTTTGTTATTTTTATTAGTGACATTTAATAATTGTGTTTGATTTGGTTGTACAATATGCTTGATAAATTCTATTTCTTATGTAATGGGTGTTTTAATAACTGTATTAATTATATTTAATGACCAGTTAATTAATTGACTACATTAAATGTCTTAGACCACATTAATGTCTTGTTAATTTCTTATTATAGAAATGTTTTTTGGTCTTATTTTTTTAAGACTTCTAAATATAGATGTCCTAAATACATTATAAGGTAGTATAGATAGTCTTTGTAAACAGAGACAAAATACATCAGTATTTTGTATTCTGTAAATTGTCAGTTTGTCACTTAGGATAAAGTTAAAACTCATACTTGTATAAATAGCATAAGAGATGGAGTGAAAGATTTAAGCTTTTGAATTGTAAAACACACACACACACAAGCCATCTTTCACTCCTCCAAATACAATTCAGTCCCTGAGATAGCTCAGTGGTTCCATTGTAGTTGTACTAAGACTTAGCTTGAGCTTCGTGAGGAGTTACAACCCTTTGTCATTTCAATCCCAAGTACTATTCCGCAAGTATTTGGGTAATGTATTCTTTTTGATTGATTTCTAATAAAGAATATTAAGTTGAAAATTTATCAGTGTGTTTTACTTATGTCATTTCAGTCATTGATTCACTGTTAGTTTGTTTTAAGCACTTAACTGTTTTTATACGATAGTAAATAGGGAACAACAATATGTCATAATGATTTTTAGTTGGGTAAATATGTCGTTTTATTGTTTATATTGGGTATACATGCAATTAACCCTTTAGGTATTTAACCCTAAATTTTATCAAGCGAACTTTGTTTATTGATATTATTCAAACTTTTGTATTTTGACCATTGCGTGTATTTTGTGACCATATTAGTTTTTACTAAAATGTTAAAATCGAATAGTAAAATAGTTATTGTATACGAATAAAATATACATAAAGGTCAAAATTTAAAATATTTTCAATACATAAAAGCAAAAGAAAATTTTAAAAATTTGGTACATAAGTATATAACATTAAAAAAAAGTAACAAGTTAGTTAAGTTTTGATTAAATATGATAATCAAAATCTTATTCTTCGTAATTACGCTTAATCAAATCAGATGAAAGGAGATGCGGTTAATTTATTGACTATTAGCAGGTTTACAAAAAACTTAACAAATTGAATATCAGAAACAATACAAGTCGATATTAAAACATTAGAAATCGAGTATGATAATAATCAAATATCAATATTTCTCGACATTATGTGCCATTGGGTTGACTTGCTTGAACCTCCTTCCAACCAAACTGATTCCGACATAGTCCATTTGATTATTAACAGGATTAGCACGCACGTCCTTGTACGAGGGAGGAGCTTGCTGGTCACTAAAATGATCATTCAAGCCAGGGTGAGATCCGTTCACACGAATCATATCACTAATACTGAGTGCAGCTTGCTGAACCCCATGATCAGTTGTAGACAACCCACGGTTGTCACCAGTTATTGAGTTCTCTAGCCGCGGTTGAACAGATGAGAATGATGGAATTGGTTCAGCAACAACGACACTTTTGTCCTGCACAATGTGTTCTTGACTATATCCCGAGAACCTCGAATTCTCACCGCTGTTAAAACTTGGAGGTGCTTCTTGGGCTTCATATTCTCCCGTGATGATGCTAGAAGAACGCGCCAAGTGAGCGGCAAAAGAATTCATTTTGACTCGGAAGAAGCGAGTTTAATTTCAGGTGGGGTGCTTTAGTACATAAACTAGAAGATGTTTATATAGACTTGAGAAGCAATGTAAACTCAACGAGTAACATGGGGACGTGTTGATGACTTGTTCTTGTCATTTATTGAACCATTGAACCATATATATATATAAGGGTGAAAGCTAAAGGTACGCAAAGTACTTTTTCAGAATTACACATCTAGCTAATATATTTTGTTAAGGGTCAAAGCTAGCTAACATACTTTCAAATTTCACTCGATCTAGCTAATATGACCTGTTGGTAGTAGGTTACCAGGTCACCTTGGCGAAAAATTTGCGCAGTTAGTCCTCTAGGACTAACGACCGTTAGCTAGATGATAACGACCGTTAAAAAAAAAAAAAAAAAAAAAAAAAAAACTTTTAAAAAAAATTTAATTTTTTTTTTTAAAATTTCAAAAAATTTTACGTTTTTTTTTTAAATTTAAAAATTTTTACGTTTTTTTTATAAAAAAAATCTTACGTTTTAAAAAAAAAAAATTAATTTAAAAAAAAGAAATTAAAAAAATTTTTACGTTTTTTTTTTTAAAAAAATTTTCGTTTTTTTTTTTTAAATTTTACGTTTTTTTTTTAAAAAATTTTCGTTTTATTTTTTATTTATTTTTTTTTATTTTACGTTTTTTTTTATTTTTTTTTAAATTACATTTTTTTTAAAAAAATTTTTAAAAAATTAAATTTTTTTTTTTTATATTTTTATGTTTTTTTTATAAAAGTTTACGTTTTTTTTTTAAAAAAATTTTAAAGTTTTTTTTTTTTTTTTTTTTTTTTTTTTTTTTTTTTTAACGATCGTTAGTCCTAGAGGACTAACTGCGCAAATTTTTCGCCAAGGTGACCTGGTAACCTACTACCAACAGGTCATATTAGCTAGATCGAGTGAAATTTGAAAGTATGTTAGCTAGCTTTGACCTTTCACAAAATATATTAGCTAGATGTGTAATTCTGAAAAAGTACGTTGCGTAAATTTAGCTTTCACCCTATATATAATCATACAAAAAAGATTGGACTTGATCAAAAAAGTATATTTTTAATTGATCAACTAAAAATAAGTTCAATAAATAAAATGATCTACTAAGATTATTATGTTCACACACCAATTGATCAAAGAATATCATGTTCACACATCCGAGGACGGAACCAGGACACAAATCGACCAAGTATACTTAAAATAAATTAAACAATACTACAAACATAATTTTTAAGGACTTTGTGCATTTTAAAAAAAGATCAAAGTTTTTTAACAAAATTTACACTAAGTCACAAAAATCCATGGGTGTCCTAGGCCTCTCCCTAGTTCCGTCACTGCACACACCACTCGATTGATTCCATCTATTTGATTATATTGCCTTATTGTTATATATATATTTTTTCTTTTTATCTTTTCTTTTAGAACTGCTAGTTAGTAGTTAATGGTTCGAGTCGTGCATCTTTAGGGAATAAACCTCACTCTTTTTTTGCATTAACATCCAAGCGGACAATATGTCTTCCTCGAACCTTCATCTTTAGGGAGTAAACCTCACTCCTTTTTTTGCCCTCCGCGTAAGAGAAAAACCCCATTTGCTGCCTCCGACGACGTTCGGTCACTTCCGCCGAACCATTTGTCACTTCCGACGACCTAGTTGTAAGTCTGACAACCTCTGGTATCAGTTTGTGGGTTTGGAGATGAATAAAAATTTGGTAAATGTGTATTTATGCATTTCTCTTGAAGAAAAACAAGAGGTTGTAAACAAACAATTTTTTTCTTTTTTTTTAAATTCTTTTATATCACCTCTTATGAAGAAGAGGTGGAACAAAGAGGAAGAGATAAAACCTATTAACAATCAAATAACATCGTTAATAAGTGGTCTTATTTTATTTAATTTTTTTTAAAGGAAAGTTAGAGATGAAGAAAGTTTACAAAATGTAAGTGATTAATACACAAACTCATGACACTTAACAATCCTTTGTTACGTCGTTACATTAACTGTGTAATTGCGAGGCAATACGATGTTTAATGATATACAATTTTTTATGATTAAAACGTACATATATTTGAGGGTATGGATATTCAATGTTCGACAAAAGCTTTAAACATTTTATTTATAATTACTATATCTTTTAATTTTAGAACGACAAGAATTGGTTTTCGGTGCTATCGGAAAAACCAAAACTAAAAAGATATTGCATTCGCAGAATTCAGACCCCAATACAAAAGTTAAGTGAGATGAGTTACTAGTACCTCTTTAAAACACTACCAATACTCTCGAATTTTTATTTTTATTTTTTATTTTATTTTAAAAATTCATAATAATGATTTCGTTATAAAACTGTAAAACTGAAAATACGTAACAAAAAATATAAAGTTTAACAAGTAAAAAGTATTAAATTGTAAAAAATACAGAATAAAAACTGATAAAAAATTGTATTGTATTATCAAATAAAATGAGTCAGATTGTGAGGGTGGTAAAAAGTGGGGTAGCTCGTCTTAATAACACAACCTTAAAGTATGTTCAGGGATGGATCCGTAATTTCACTTGCTAATAAATCTTGAAAATGTCATCTTATAAGTTATGACTACTCTGTATTATTTATTTTTTCATAACGTGCTAAGTTGACTAAATTTCATTTAATTTTTAGTTGCAAGTGGACAACATGTGAAGCGTGAATTGCACAACTAATGTTCCAACGCTCGTCAGGCCCCGTTACATCATCCAAATTAAAAGTTATGACACCATCATAGTCAACCAACATGCTATGGGCAAAATACGAAAAACAAAACTTTCTAAACAGATATTTAGTATAGATGACAGCGTTCTCATAAATAAACTTCAAATACGAGATTCGTTCTCATGCTGATCTTGAAACAGTATTTATAACAAGTATAAAGTTTGGGACTTAATTTGGGGTTTAATTTTGATGTTAACATTGAAACGAAAACAAAATTTGCAAGACGATTTATTTTTAAATTGTAGCTTTTGCATGTATAGCTTTTGTGGCCGGCTGATGTTTTGGTTTTTGGATGGGCAGGGGGAAACATGCTTGTGTGGACCTCACTGGTGTGTCCCTCCTCGTGGATCTTCGGGGCAATGGGTTTACGGCTGGGCAAGCTGTTATGAAGGCTGAGATAAAGAAAGTGGACAAACATGATAAAGCCTGCTTCGAGAATCAACACGTGTTTGTTCCTTTTGCTTTTGACACTTTTGGTTTCTTAGCCCCTGAAGCTGTGTGCTTCTTGGATCGGGTTCGTAAGATTGTTCGCAGCAATATATCGGCCCCGAAGGGTCACGATTATGTTTTCAGTAGAATAGGGTTTACTATTCAGAAAAGGGTGACGGCGCAGCTTGTTGCATGCTTACCTACCACATTGATGTAAATCCTAAATTTTCAAATGATTACATAAAAATTTGTTGAAACTATTTCTAGGTAAATGGGTAAAAATTGTAGCTAAATCAGAGGCTGCTCAAAGGTATGAGAGTGGTGTACGTCATCGCATCGGGTATTTATTTAAAAGAGACATATTTCTTAAATTTCATGTATAGATATATCTATGCTATAAGCCATTTATATTTCCAACTAAATCTCAAATCGTATATACTCCAAGCATCATTTTATCAGGGTATGATTGGTTTGCATATAAGACTATGAGTAAACTACACCATTCGTCCTTGTGTAATACGTTGACCATCAAGTTTCGTCCTTTGACCAAAAAAATTGCACCGTTGATCCTTAACTGCGAAACGTTAGTCATCGTTGGTCCCTCACCCTAACTGGTTGGACTAACGGGCGTTAAGCCTTCCCATGTGCTGCTCACATGAGGGTATAATGGTCATTTTATCTTTCACTTCATCTTCTTCTTTTTCTCTTTCTCTTGTATCTTCTCTATCCCTCATATCTTGTTTCTCTATCCCTCAACTAAACGCACCCTAAACATTTGTATGATGTAGTGATTCAAGAGCAATAGGTCGATCTTTATCACGTGTTTTCTCCTTCTATCTGAATTGATTTTCAGTCAGTACTAAAGCTGCTGAAACTGCAGCGACCCACTTGTACAGTATATGCAATCATGGTGTGCAAAGTTCTATTTGTGCTACAGTGACTTTAATTGTGCATCATGTGTTTGTACCTTTAGTGGAAACTTAGTGACTTCATATCTGACAACTGATAAAGCTTTGTACTCATAGATTCTCATGTCCCTAAAAATGAGGTTTAGGCATAATTGAGAAATTATCTTGTTAGATAATGTAATTTAGTATCTAGGAATAAGATAAACATAAGTGATTATTATATACCAAGCAAGTATAGCTAATGAACTTCCCTAACCAAGTAATAGGTCCACCATAAAAAGTATAGTAATCCACCATAGCTATGTATCTTCTCCAACACAATCATAAAAAAACAGATACATATAAACACTTTATTTTCATTTTCATCTATCATCTTTCTCAACAACACCATTCTTTTCAGCCACCACCATGTCGCCGCCGATCAGTCTACCACCACCATGCCACCCTCACACACGGTACTAGCCCCATTGTGTATCATCAGATTGGAGGTGGTGATGACGTTGGCATAGTCTTTTGTTCTTTTTGATTGATTTTTGAAGTGGGTTTTGTTGTTTGATAAATTTCTATGCTTTTCAAGTGGATCTTTTTAGTGGGTTATATGTTTTTAATGAATTATGAAGTGGGTTTTGTGATTTTTGTTTTCATTAATTAGTAGTTGATTTGTATGTGGAAGTGGATCTGGTTATACCATTTGCAGATTTTCGTTTATGTGTTGTGATTTATTGTTTGATGATAGTGAATGTATAAATACTTTTGGAACAATATCTTAAAGAAATGGAGGAGTGTTGTGTGTGTTTTTAAGTTTTTGGGTTTGTGAATGAAATGAAAGAGAAAAAGAAGAAGATGAAGTGAAAGATAAAATGACCATTATACCCTCATGTGAGCAGCACATGGGAAGGCTTAACGCCCGTTAGTCCAACCAGTTAGGGTGAGGGACCAACGATGACTAACGTTTCGCAGTTAAGGACCAACGGTGCAATTTTTTTGGTCAAAGGACGAAACTTGATGGTCAACGTATTACACAAGGACGAATGGTGTAGTTTACTCTAAGACTATTGGTACCTCAAAAACACAAATAATACTCTTCATATTTTTATTTTTACTATTTTTTTTTAATAATTTTTTTTATATTAAAAAGCTATAAAACTAAAAATACGAAACACAAAATATAAAATTTAATAGATTAAAAGTATTACACTAACAGAAAATACAAAACATAAATTGATAAAAAATTGTGTTGTACTGTAAATAAAAGTATACCGGAAGCGGAGAATATAAAAAGCGGTTAAACAAAGGCGTTCATAGTAGGTACATGTAAAACAACGTAATTATCAAATACATGAAATCATTCAAAGCGTGTATCATGTGTGAACACAAAGGGCATTTTGTGTATAATATTTGTTTTGTAATGTAAATTACCAAGAACAAGTCATCGACTCATCACCATGTTATAAGTCAACCTGTAAAGGTCTTCTCTTAGTCTTTTCTTTAAGGCAAAATGCTTCTAAAAGTGTCTATATAAACATCATCTAATTTATGTACTAAAACATTCCATCAGAAATTAAACTCTCTTCATCTTGATCAAAATGAGTTCAGCTCCAGATTTTCCAACCAATAACAACGCGAGCATCGTTAGTGGTGTATATGATGCCCAGTGGGCACCACCTCCCGAATTTGATGGCCAAAAGGATACGAGCTACACGTACTCCTATAGCCAACAACGCACGACACAGAACACGTATGAAGTTGATGCTCCACCTCCGGACTATGAAACCAAGGCATCAAACTCAGTACCTGGTGGTGCCAGTGGATTTGATTTAACTGATAAACGATCCGTTGTTAAAGCAGCTCCAGGTGTGGAAGTTGTTGTTCATGATAACCCATCTGGAGCTAACTTAAGTTCTAAAACTACTATTACTAGTTATAAGCCAGCTCCTGGATACACTGGCATAGGTCCACAAAATCAATCTAAAGTAGATGAAGAATCTGCTAATGCTACTCCGGTCAATCAACAAGACGTTGTGGGAATCAGTTTGGTTGGAAGGAGGTTCAAGGACGTCAACCCGACTGCATACTACGTCGAAAAGAATTAACGAGAATTGCTTTTATTTCTATGTTTACATTATATTTGTACTTGTATTGTTTCGATGTACGTGTAAGTTTGTTGTAAACGTGCCAGTAATTTAAACCAAATGCATGTGATTTCATCCGATCTATATGAAACTTATCCCAAAGTCAATATATGATTTCAATTAAGAGTTATGATTAATAATTTAATTAGGTACCAAATTATTGATCTAAATTTTATTAAACAAATGGTTAATATAATGTTAAAATTGTGCCCTGATCTGGATGTCAGGGTTGAAATGCAAGCTCTATATGATGCCGTTGAAACCAAAGCAAAGAACATTAAAGGCCGACCCTACGCCCCGAAGCCCACTCGAACATGGCGTTGCCTCTTTGAGTCATTTCCCTCTGTGCTGACAAGTGAGTCCCTCCTCATATTGTAGCCATAAGACTAAAAAGTATGGGTGTGACTTCTCACTGAGTTGCACTACTCTCACCTATGTCGGTTAGTAAGTAAGAAAAAAAATGAGATTAAGGTGAGCCACGTTATTTTGTGACTGAAAAATAGTGAGCCCTCGTCACTTTTATTGTTTTTTGTTTTGTTTATGAGTACGTATGCATATTAAGTGGAGATATTCCACACTATACAAAACAAACTTGAATTAAGGCAAGTCTTCTTACAAAATTCTTTAAGAAAAAAAAAAAAAAAAGAAAAGAAAAGAGAAGAAACACTAGGTATTTACACTAATTCAATGGTCCACATTTCATTTACCTCCAAAACAATTTATTCCACATCAATTCATACCAAAGCAAAGAACATTAAAGGCCGACCCTACGCCCCGAAGCCCACTCGAACATGGCGTTGTCTCGTTGAGTCATTTCCCTCTGTGCTGACAAGTGAGTCCCTCCTCATATTGTAGCCATAAGACTAAAAAGTATTGGTGTGACTTCTCACTGAGTTGCACTACTCTCACCTATGTCGGTTAGTAAGTAAGAAAAAAATGAGATTAAGGTGAGCCAAGTTATTTTGTGACTGAAAAATAGTGAGCCCTCGTCACTTTTATTGTTTTTTGTTTTGTTTATGAGTGCGTGTGCAAATTCTTTAAGAAAAAAAGAAAAAAAAAAAGAAAAGAAAAGAAAAGAAACACTAGGTATTTACACTAATTCAATGGTCCACATTTCATTTACCTCCAAAACAATTTATTCCACATCAATTCATACCAAAAAATCAGTTTACCCTAAATCAATTCATCCCTAACATGAGTTATGATGATCCGATAAACTAAGAATCAAATGAGAAGAAATCTTAAAATGAGAAAGATGAGAAATAACTATAACCGCACATTAGATATGCAATGACTTAAATTAGATGCATCCCTCTTTTGGATGCATCATAATATATTTTCAAGCAAAAAATTAGATGTACATACATATATTAGATGCATTTCATCAACTTATGCGAATCCTATGTATTTTTCGTCTCTTACGGGTCAAATTTGTTTCTAGTACTATTTTGCATCGTTTTTACTTCAAAATCACTTCCGAAACTAATTATAATGCATCTAATTCAAGTCGATGCATCTTAAAATGTGTAGTTATAATTATTTCTCATCCTTTTCATTTTAAGTTTTCTTCAAACTGTATCCCTACCCCTGATCCGATAATCCTCTAAATCAGTTTTTCCCTAAATCAGTTTTTCCCTAAATCAGTTATCATGATCCAAACATTCATATAATACCCCAAATCAGTTTTTCCCCAAATCAATTAATACCCGAAATCGGTTTTCCTCCAAAATCAGTTAGGGGCCGTTTAGTTGGTTAAAATTTTTCCTGTTTTCCGTTTCTAAATTTCTAGAGAAAGGAATGGTTTTTCTTCTCTAGAGAAGAGTTGAGAAATTTGAAAACCCGTTTAGTTGAGGTTCTATTTTTCTTTTTTTTTAAATGATGACGAAGGTGGGCGTGATAAGAGTGTGGTGAGAGGAAATGGGGTTATTATTTTAGAAATGAAAAAAGTGAGAAGGGTGTAATGGTATTTTCATTTTTTCTATTAAGAATTGGAAAATGAGAAATTCATATTTTTGGAAAATTATTGGAAAAAAGTGCGACTAAACGGGTTTCAGTTTTTCCCTTTTCATATGAAAAATTTTCTTGAAAAATGGAGTATTTCTTTCCAATTAAACGGCCTTTTAACCCCCGAAAATTCCCCAAAATCAGTTATCATGATCCGATAATTTTCCCCAAATCAATTATCATGTTAATAATTTAGAAAGTGTTGAATAAATCAATCACTGTTTGTTTCTATTATCAAAAACCAAAACTCATTTTGGGCTCATCGCATGTTCGGAGCTGCAGATCAAGATTTGGATTGTGGAGGTGATGTTTATATCTGGATCTAAATAGAAGAAAGCTTTCTAATTGCATCGCCTTATGTTGTTTTTTAGTATTGGTGATGTTTCACAAGTATTGTACGTATCACAGGTAAACTTCCTAAAATGCTATATTTTACAATTTATTACCATAAGTTAAGCTTGCACTTTTAGAGGAACAATAGCCACAGTTTGTTGCGTAATGTATGATCTCTTCAGTATCATTGGCTTTGACATGAGAAGGAATAACCTATTGTGAGCGAGCAAGTATTAAGTAGTTTTTTCACATCTTTTTAACATTTTCCATACATAAACAACCACATCAGCACATCTTGAATTTAGAAATGAACATTTATACAATCTGAGACATTCCTTCTTGCAATGGTTATGACCAAGTGTGGTGTATCCTTCCCATGTGATACGAAGTCTAAATTTGTTCCCTTTCTGTTTCAGTTGGCCAACAAGGTAACATCCTACTAACCGGGGGATAAGATTAACAGATATATCCACAAATATCATCTGTGTGCCTCAAGATTTTTGAACTTGATAAAACGCAACCAGAGGGTCCAAGTACATCAATTCCAGATTGTATCCAGATATTACGTATATTCACCAGTCGGTTTCTAGAATCAAATGTTTGCATTTTTATACTTTCACTTTTCTGTAAATGTTTTTACTACAAGTTAATTTCTTGGACCAATTAACAGTATAAATGATTGAAGTACTTCTCTACTTTATCCATATTGGACTATGAGCCTGTTCAGTGGAAGCAATGCAAAAGCTTTAGGGAGATTTGGATCAGGTTCAAGATAGTCGGTTTGGAAGCTCTTTCTCAAGTCTAAAATCGGTGACTATTGTATTTGTTGAGTCCTCAAGCTTTATTAGTTTATATAAAATTATATGTTGAATTTAACATCTAACTATTATTACCTAAAGTTTGGTTCAAGCTAAAATTCTTAACGCATGAATTGTTTATTTGGTTGTTTAGACATGATAAATTATTTAAAAGTAGTTATTTTTTAAGCTAAATGCCAAGTTGCTGAATAATGTATTTTGAATCATGATAATAGAAAGATGTAAAAATTAGTCACCTTTATTTTCTTGAACGTCTAATATTTATAGGCATATAAATATGGCACAATTAATCACCTATGTCCCATTTATAGGCATACATAAGATCTTATCAATTATGATATCTTATGGACCTTTATGCCATATGGTCTAAGAGGAATGCAGGCTCCCCTGATCTCAAAAAAGAACCAGGTTATATGTTTATTCTGTTGTTTTGTGATTGACTTTTGTTCCAAATTTCAGTACACAAGGATTTTGAAGATAGGTAAATCATTTAATTTAAAAAGTGTATAGGTTTTGATCAGATATAGGAAGCATTGGTTGTACCTTATTTGTCTTTTACATATTCGAAATTAACTATGTCTATTTATTTATTTATCTATTACAATGGACCTTTTGGATGATGTTAAACTATTAGGTTAGTTATGTGAGTGTAAGTACTCAAACATTAGCGACAACTCATGAGAAGAACTGAATTGTTATTAACAAGTTCAATTGACGAATACAGGATAATGCAAGTAGTCCACATAACTAAAGAACAACATGGGAGCTACCTTTCTAAGTTATATAACATAACACTTTCAGTATCACAAAAGCATTTACAAAACATAAATCCAAACTGATCTAAACTCATTAATATTGCATACACGAGTCTAAGTTTTTGGTGTTATCTTTCAGGAAAGGGAAATTAGCCAAAATTCTACTAAGTGTGAATGTCCTACTGTTCACCTCTGCGTGCTTATGTTGGGATTTAGAAAATCCATGTTAAAGTGTAGGTCACCCCAACAATAGTCTAGCATAAGTTAACTCGTAGACATAACGTTATTTAGTTAGTTTACAGTAGTATAAGTAATACCGTGAAAGAAGGACGGGTCTTTACCCACTGTATGCCTGATCCACAGCCCGAAGGAGGGTGTATTCATATGTATAAATAGCCATCTCCCCACAAGGGAGAGGGTTGGATGTTCACAAGTTAATCTAACCTTCCTTTTGTTTCTGATGCAGGTTTTACTGACCAGGTTTTAATATTTATAATGTCTAGTTATACCTATGGTTTACCCTAATGCACTAATGGGCAGTGTACCCGGTCGTATGTAGTGTAGTATTCAGTAAAACCGAGGTCGTCCCAAGAGCTATGTGTGTGGATTAATACTAAGTCTAGGTGTCACAGATTTTAAGATGGTTTTGATATCGAATTAATTAACTACTAAAGCAAATAAAGGCAAAGATGTGATCAATAGAGGAGAGTGGTGCTAACCTAGTCATTCATCCTAGCTAGTAATGTTTACGTCTAATTACTTCCAATTACTTCACGTGGGGTCAAAGTCGAGAGGACAACATTTGGTCAGTTCGCCTTAACCTATCAGCAAAGATGCCACCACTGGAGAACACTAGAACAAAAAGTGGATTTGGCCACACCGAATATGTGTGACGATATACATATAGTCACACATGTTTTTTCGGCCGTGTGTGACTAAAGGTCGCGCGACCATAGGTACCCTATGGTCACGTGTTTGACTTTTTTTTAGTCTCTATTGCAAAAGAGTAACCAAAACCGTAACATGTGTGACTAATTAGGTACAAATTTTGTTGGATTAATCCGTATTAGTGACCATAAACACTGTATAGTCACACAAAGCATGTTTGTTTTGGGTATTTAGTCACATACAATTAAGCATAAAGTGGCAAAAAGTGTTAATAAGTGTGACCATATGTTGTTTAAGGTGAAGAAATATGTCTTTTGTGTGACTATTGATCATCTAATGGCTACTTGAATTTTATGTTTGTGTGGCCTTTTCTAACATTTAGTCACACAAAACATGTTTGTTTTGGGTATTTAGTCCCACACAATTAATCATAAAGTGGCTAAAAGTGTTAATAAGTGTGACCATATGGTGTTTCAAGTGAAGAAAGGTGTCTTTTGTGTGACTATTGATCATCCAATGGCCACATGAATTTTATGTTTGTGTGGCCTTTTCTAACATTTAGTCACACAAATCATGTTTGTTTTGGGTATTTAGTCACATACAATTAACCATAAAGTGGCTAAAAGTGTTAATAAGTGTGACCATATGGTGTTTTAAGTGAAGAAATGTGTGTTTTGTGTGACTATTGATCATCCAATGGCCACTTGAATTTTATGTTTGTGTGGCCTTTTCTAACATTTAGTCACACAAAGCACGTTTCTTTTGGGTATTTAGTCACATCCAATTAATCATAAAGTGGCCAAAAGTGTTAATAAGTGTGACCATATGGTGTTTTAAGTGAAGAAATGTGTGTTTTGTGTGACTATTGCTCATCCAATGGCCACATGAATTTTATGTTTGTGTGGCCTTTTCTAACATTTAGTCACACAAAGCATGTTTCTTTTGGGTATTTAGTCACATGCAATTAACCATAAAGTGGCTAAAAATGTTATTAAGTGTGACCATATGGTGTTTTAAGTGAAGAAATGTGTGTTTTGTGTGACTATTGATCATCCAATGGCCACTTGAATTTTATGTTTGTGTGGCCTTTTCTAACAGTTAGTCACACAAAGCATGTTTCTTTTGGGTATTTAGTCACATTCAATTAATCATAAAGTGGCCAAAAGTGTTAATAAGTGTGGCCATATGGTGTTTCAAGTGAAGAAATGTGTGTTTTGTGTGACTATTGATCATCCAATGGCCACATGAATTTTATGTTTGTGTGGCCTTTTCTAACATTTAGTCACACAAAGCACGTTTCTTTTGGGTATTTAGTCACATCCAATTAATCATAAAGTGGCCAAAAGTGTTAATAAGTGTGACCATATGGTGTTTTAAGTGAAGAAATGTGTGTTTTGTGTGACTATTGCTCATCCAATGGCCACATGAATTTTATGTTTGTGTGGCCTTTTCTAACATTTAGTCACGCAAAGCATGTTTCTTTTGGGTATTTAGTCACATGCAATTAACCATAAAGTGGCTAAAAGTGTTAATAAGTGTGACCATATGGTGTTTTAAGTGAAGAAATGTGTGTTTTGTGTGACTATTGATCATCCAATGGCCACATGAATTTTATGTTTGTGTGACCTTTTCTAACATTTAGTCACACAAAGCATGTTTCTTTTGGGTATTTAGTCACATACAAATTAAGCATAAAGTGGCCAAAAGTGTTAATAAGTGTGACCATATGGTGTTTTAAGTGAAGAAATGTGTGTTTTGTGTGACTATTGCTCATCCAATGGCCACATTAATTTTATGTTTGTGTGGCGCTTTCTAACATTTAGTCACGCATCGAATTAAGCAAACTGTGACAAAAAAGTGTTAATAATTGTGACTATATGAATCTTTTAGTCACATATAAGAAATCAATATATATCAAAACAAATTCTAATATATAAAAATATATTCAAAATATATTCAAATACAATAAAATTGGAATGTATATAAAATTGTAATGTCGTACATAATAAAATTCTCAATAATTTAACGACTTCTGACTCTTGATCTTCTTAGCTTCCTTTTGCATGGTATGACTAGAGACGTAGCGCTTCGTATTTAATTTAGGTGCAGTTCTGTTCTCACCAATCAGTTTTATGGTACTTGGTGGTGTTACCTGTAGGAAACAAAAGCCGGGGTATCAAACACTGAATTAAATATGAAGAATGATATATGTAGGTTTATAAAACACATGCATCTATGTACCTTTTCATCGAAAACCACTTGATCCTTTGGCCATGCATAAAAACCACCTACTGCATCCTTAACTGTTTTGAGACCGTTACTTCCTACATCCGGTATGCACGCTGCATCCACTAAAGATTTTTCAATAGATACTCTGTAGCAATCCTTTGGGAGTGGTTTGTTATGAAGCATTTGTTTTCCACCATTTTTGTACACGGTACCCTCCGCAATAATAGTTGATTTCTTTAAGTGCCACAGCCTGCACTTAATTACCTAAAAAGATAATTTGTTGCATGTATAGATGTATCAGTAATTAATTAAACTTAAGAACATATGAAAATGTTTAAATACATACTTGTGGTAGTACTGTTAATGGAGACTCCTGTTCTTGTGATCCAGAAAGTTGACGTGAAGAATCCTTTCGTTTTGATCTAGTCGATTTCTTAGATGCGACAGATTTAACAGTTTCCTATATGTATAATACATGGTAAATAAATAATGTATGTAGAATTCAAAAATCCCAGGGGGGGTGATTTATTACTTACACTTATTTGAATTTCCTTTTCCAAAGTTGCAAGTCCATTAGACTTCTCAATGCTCGCAACTTTCTCACGTCCAGCAACACGTGTTCCGGCATCCTCATCAGCACTGCTATTTAAAAGATTAATGTTCACCGGAGACACCTGAAATATAAATTGTTTAAGAAGACTGAAGCAGTATTTAAAAGGGTAAAAAAAAGATGGAATGTTACTTTCTTATGTCTTACTTCCGTTTCTGTCAATGGAGTTGAAGTTGACTGCAACTGCCCCCTTTGTGCAGCCAATTGTTTCATCAAATCCTGTATTACCGCCTCTTTTTCTTGACGTTGGCGCCTCTCATCATCAAGTTCACTTTGAAGTAACACCACTCTTTCATCAGATGCTTGTCTGATTCGAGGAAGATCAAAATACCTCTTGTAGGTTACTCCACCTCCAACTCCTCTCGCATATCGTCCCTTTTCCTTACCTAATCCAACTGTCATGGCATCAGTGCCATGATCAAGCTTCAAGATTCCTTGTTTGATCTTGTCGTCCGTTTCTTTCTGCACACACAATATGGGAAATAGGTTATTTAATTCTACCAGTATTAACTTGTAACTAAAAGTATTAACTAAAACACTACCTGTATTAACTTATAAATAACAGTTTTAAGTAATACAGTAGCAGTATTAACTAAAAGTATTAAATAAAACACTACCTGTATTAACTTATAACTAACAGTTTTAAGTAATACAGTAGCAGTATTAACTTATAACTAAACAAACATAATAATAAAATTTGCAGTCAAACTTACAAATTTTTCTCCCACTGATCTGATATCATCATCGTGA
This sequence comes from Chrysanthemum seticuspe, assembly GCA_019973895.1. NCBI lineage: Eukaryota > Viridiplantae > Streptophyta > Magnoliopsida > Asterales > Asteraceae > Chrysanthemum > Chrysanthemum seticuspe. The sequence continues at coordinate 181,916,934 of BPTQ01000004.1, forward strand.
TATTCTCCGTCTTTTTTCACCCTTCCTTTCAACCACAGCGTACCACGCGGTGGTTCTTCATCTGGTTCAATTTCTTTACTCTCGATCTTATAAACATCAAATACATACAAATGTAAGATAAACGAATATAAACGAAACTATGATGCTATTAAATGCAAATGTAAATGTGCAAATGTTTACTGTTACCATTTTTTCTATCACACGGGCGTATCCACCTCGTCCCATTGTATGATCATAAACAGACTTGGAACGCGACACTTTAGCTTTTGCTGATCTCACCTTGCAACACAAAATCATACGGCGTTTAGATGTAGTAATGCTGATAGTATACAACTAATACATATGGAAACATATGAAAAGGTGAAAGATATTTGAACTTGAATAAAAATGAATAATTAACACCTTGTATTCCTCGCTGGCTGTGTATTTTACAAAATTAACCCAATCTTCGGCTTTTATAATTGCACTATACTTTGCCGGGACTTCATTTAGTTTTGAAAGGGTATTTTGGTTGGGCAATATGTAGTTTTGTATCAATTTCATTCTGAAATTCCTTAGAAGTTGACCAAGACGATTCATTATCAGCTTTCTGACCGTCAAGTCAACATCAAAATATCGCTGCAAAGATTAACAAATTGTTGTTAATTAGTTGCACATACTGTAAATGCAGAGATAAACTTATTAACACCTTGTATCTACGACAGCCAAGCCACTACTAGTTAAAAAAAAGTATATGTGTACCGTGATTTCGTCCCACATTTTATCTCTTGCTTCTGAATCAACCTTCCTCCAGGTTAGAATCCTGACACCTATATGCTCACGAACCAAATCACCCAAAAAACTTGAAAACAATGCTCTGTTTTTTCCTGATAACCTATCCAGTGCATCGAAGGTTACACTGACCTTTATTCCGTCTGTTTTTCCATATTCCCTGCGAAACTTAGCTAACCTAGTTATGCCCCTCTTAACAACATTCGCATTTGAATGGTTGTTTCCAGCATCCTCACCCTCATCTGAATACGTCTCTGATTCATATTCTAAAGTGTTTTCAATTTCACGATCAGAATAAACCAAATCATCCGGATAATTGATTTGCGTTGACATGATTCGTCAGAAGTAATGTGTTAAAGAAAATTAGTAAACTTAATTGGTAAATAATGGTGTAAAAATTGAAGTTCTGGTTGTTTTGCTTGAAGCCTGATTTATTGAAGTAAAAATAGGGCTAATGATGGGGCAGTTTTTCAATTAAGGAAACCATAATTTCCAAAGTAATTTTAAAAATTTTGGCTAAAATTTGGCTCCAAATTTGATAATTTTAAAATGTGGCTCCAAATCAAACAATTTTTGAAACCAAAAACACCCCTGACAGAAATGGTGCTTACCCACAGTCCCAAACACTCATATTACTTCAAACCAGCTGTGTCAAAAACACATATAACTGCAGATACACTAAAATCACCACATGGTGCATACAAATGAACAATCAAAAGCTAAAAATGGACTTAAAGCAACTAATTAAGCAACTATAACTAATAAGCAGTTCCAGATAAACAATTAAGCACAAAAATAGGCAAATCAAACCAAGAACTGCTGATACATCAAACAGCCCTAAGACCTTACTTTAAGGCTATAAATAAGCTATTTATAAGCAATTAGATAAGCTCTAACATCCTCAAGTAGTCAAAAAAAATCAAGAAAACATGTAAATGCAATTAACTTAAAGCAGAAACAACAACAAAAACACCCAATATAGTGGTTCAATCAAAAATAATTGTCATGAACAAACGCCTCCAGTTCTAAACTTCATAATCAGTCATAAAAAAATTGACAACAATCTAAAAATTGAACATCCTAATCCTACAATAATACATTATACTAGTGCGAATATGAACTTTAACACCACACCCAATTCCTAAATTCAAAACAACATGAAAAAAAAGATGAAACAAACTAGCGAACACATTACTTATATTAACAAACATAATTAGCATTCGTATGGATAAACCATCAAAAGATCCATACATATTCCATTGTTAATATATCTACATACCATCCCATTAAACCAAGACATTAGACATTAGACATAAACAGATGACACTAGAGCAAAGAAAACATCCCATTCCATAGCGAGAAACCCTTCAACCATTCATCGCCTGAATTTGTTCTTCCTTGGTATCGATTTCCTCCTAAGATTGAGTAATGAGATCATTCAACCCCTGCAGCTTAGACCTCGCAGCCTCCCTGTCATCCCTAAGATCCACCAATCTCTAAGGACCTAATGTTTAAAAACGGCAAACTAAGTCCTCCTTCTTTTAAACTATGACTATAAATTAGGGGTGTTGATTCGTTCGGTTATCGGGTTTTGTTTCGTTAAATCGGTTATATTTTTATTTTTGTCAACACGAAAACCGAAACGAACCGAACTATAATTAAACCAAAGCGAACAGAAAACCGATTATGAATTAAGTTCGCTTCTTGGGTTGACCCGAAATTAAGATTGATTATTGGGTTGACACATATGGTTTTAAACCGAAAATGGATAATTAAGTTCGCTTCTTGAGTTGACACAAAATTATTTAGATTTTAAGCCATGGCTTCCATAATTAGCAACCTACAAACATAATGTTTGAGTAAATGGGACGAAAACGTGCAAAACAGCTGGAAACGGCCGAATGTGTGTAAAAAGTTATACAAACGGACTAAAAGATGAAAAAACCAGCTAAAACGTGCAAACACGGACGAAAACCTGTAAACAAAAACGGGAACGTATAAAAACCGATTAAAAGGGACAAAGACGTAAGAAAATGGACCAAAACGTATTAAAACAGAAGAAAACGTGTATAAACGTACGAATCTGTGTAAAAGTGTAAGAAAACCTTTGAAAACGGTTGAAAAATTCTTAAAAACATACGAAAATGGGTAAAAATGAATGAAAACGGGGTAAATGGGACGAAAACGTGCAAAACAGCTGCAATCGGCCGAATGTGTGTAAAAAGTTATACAAATGGACTAAAAGATGAAAAAACCAGCTAAAACGTGCAAACACGGACGAAAACCTGTAAACAAAAACGGGAACGTATAAAAACCGATTAAAAGGGACAAAGACGTAAGAAAACGGACCAAAACGTATTAAAACAGAAGAAAACGTGTATAAACGTACGAATCTGTGTAAAAGTGTAAGAAAACCTTTGAAAACGGTTGAAAAATTCTTAAAAACATACGAAAATGGGTAAAAACGAATGAAAACAGGGTAAATGGGACGAAAACGTGCAAAACAGCTGCAATCGGCCGAATGTGTGTAAAAAGTTATACAAACGGATTAAAAGATGAAAAAACCAGCGAAAACGTGCAAACACAGACGAAAACCAGTAAACAAAAACGGGAACGTATAAAAACTGATTAAAAGGGACAAAGACGTAAGAAAACGGACCAAAACGTATTAAAACAGAAAAAAACGTGTATAAACGTACGAATCTGTGTAAAAGTGTAAGAAAACATTTGAAAACGGTTGAAAAATTCTTAAAATCATACGAAAATGGGTAAAAACGAATGAAAACGGGGTAAATGGGACGAAAACGTGCAAAACAGCTGCAATCGGCCGAATGTGTGTAAAAAGTTATACAAACGGATTAAAAGATGAAAAAACCAGCGAAAACGTGCAAACACAGACGAAAACCAGTAAACAAAAACGGGAACGTACAAAAACTGATTAAAAGGGACAAAGACGTAAGAAAACGGACCAAAACGTATTAAAACAGACGAAAACTTGTATAAACGTACGAATCTGTGTAAAAGTGTAAGAAAACCTTTGAAAACGGTTGAAAAATTCTTATAAACATACGAAAATGGGTAAAAACGGATGAGAACGGGGTAAATCGGACGAAAACGGACGAAAACATATGTAAAACATATGAAAATGTATGAAACGTTTGAAAATGTACGTTAGTATGTAAAACAGACTAAAACTTATTCAAACGGACGGAAACATGAAAAAACTAGCGAAAACGTGTAAACACGGACGAAAAACTGTAAACAAAACCGGAAACGTATAAAAACAGATTAAAGGGGACAAAGACGTACGAAAACGTATTAAAACAGAAAAAAACGTGTATAAACGTATGAATGTGTGTATAAACGTGTATACACGGGCGAAAAAAGTTTTCAAAAAAGTAAACAACCCCTAACTCATATAGTATAGCTAAACATATGTGTGAGCATCCTATTGTGTCAGCAATTTACGTAATATTGTATGCAAGTAGTTACATGTAAGGTATTGCAATTGATGTTATCATGTGTCAGCATCCTATTGTGTCAGCAATTCTTGTTGCGTAATGTTGTTGTAACCTTGTCGGGTAATGTTTACGTGGGTTTTGTTATGCAAATTTGCATGGTTCGCAAATTAATAACCACCGAATTCATTGTTTGCCAAAGTTGTAGTGTCTATAAAGCAAGATTAGTCTTCTTCAGTTCTACTGTAGATATGACTACATAGTAATGATGACTAACTTTGATTTTTGTCAATGTGCTACATTGTAAAGATAACTAACTTTGATTTTGGTCGATGTATTGCAGTTGACATAAATTTTAAGAATTTGAGCAAATCCGATAACCGCTAAAAACTGATAACCGAAGAAACTGAAATCGAGAAAACCCGAAACCGAGAAACCCGCTTATCACGGTTCATAATGCATTTTTACTTATCTAATTTGATCATTTACTAACGTCCATGGATTACATATCATTAATGTGATCGTAATCTATAAACGTCAAATAATTAGTATTACTTATTTTGTTAGATATGGTAATTTGAATGTTGCTATTGCGACACAACAACATTACTATTATTCTAATATCTTTAGTGTTATTTAATTTTACTAAAATGACATATTACGTTATAATTTATGTTATTGTTCGCCCGATTCGATTCGATTCGATTAATTTTTTTGAATGGTTAACCGTGACCCGAACCGCGGGTAACCGCTCATTTCGGATACCCGCATGTCCGGTTACCCGCCTAGTACGGTTCAGTTTTGGATAGTAGAATGAACTACCCGCCTCGTGATGGATAGTTAAAATCTCTAAACGAATCGAGCCGAACCGCCCCGTGAACACCCCTAGTATATAGGGGCTGGTTTAGATCCAATGAAAAAATGAAGGGTTTAAATTGCAATATTAGATATCTTCCTAAATACTCCTCCTGCATATCACTTTTTTCTTTTCTTTTTTCTTGAACTATTGCATATCACATTTATGCATGGAAGAATATGAAGGGGCTACAGTAACACCCAAAATAAATTTTCCGATGCCTCTTAAGTGTTTTTTTGTGATTATTTGTGCAAATTGTGAGGTACATTGTAATTATGTATACTTACCTAACCATAAAATCAACACACAAGTATCAATCATTTTAACTCTAAACACACAACTATCAATAATTTTACCCCTAAACACACAAAATGTCTTCCACACCTAATATCGATGAAATGAAAGCCGCCACTGAATCCGTCAAGCTCAGCGATGCTTTCAGGTTGTTGATATTGCAAGACATAGCAGAGGAGAAAAAGTTGATCGAGCGGATGGGAGAAGAGAGCAGCATTCTGAGGGAAACTGTTGCCAAAAAAGAACAGAAAATCGATGAGGCTGGTAGATTGTTTACTCGTTTCAATGCTGTTGCAGCAACTGGTGAGTATGCCCTTCGTGAGATACAGTTGAAGGATCGAAGGAAGATTGATTTGCTGGCTCAGCTTTTGGTGCTATGTCGTCGGAGTCTGTCGGAGAAGGAGGAGTTCTTGGAAGATTTGGATGAAGTTGATGAGTCTGAAGATGGAGCATAGGAAGCTTTGGAAGTTTTTTTTGTGTTTTGATGATGTATAGTTGATGGTTGTATGGATGCTTGCTATTAACTGCTACTTTGTTTATATAAGTAATTATATGTAAATGATCAATGATCAATGATCAGTACAATGGTTAATTTTAGGTTTTAATGCTTTATTAACTTGAAGAAATAAGTTAGTTTTATTTATTTATTTACTTTTATTAGAAAATGGTCAAGTAGTGTGTGTTTGACTTTCAGTATTTCACACATTTATCTCTCTTACACTCGGTCAAAACACACAGTTAGATTCTAATTAATAGCAGATTTAGGGTTTTCAAACAAACGCAAAATCAATGAAAATAAATGTTAGTCAATGAAATACTCTTGAGGGCTATTATAAAGGGCTTGATTCTCTTCCTATTGAGCCTAATATCTCAGGTATAAATGTTATAATTTAATGCTAGTTTGTTAGTTTAGGATGTTTATTGATTTATAGATGATATTGTGTTATGTTAGTTTAGGATGTTAGTCAGGGTATTAGTCATTTGCATAGGAAAAGTAGTTGTTTGATGATTTATGGATCATTAGTTGAGGTAATAACGATTACGTGTTATACATGCAGTATGGGTACGTGAAGAATGAGACACGAAGAATGAGATTAGTAGACGCGAAGAATGAGATTTGCGGGTAGTGGTGCTAGGTTGGCTTTTAGGTGTCCCCTTTTGCCTCCTTGCGTGTTTTGTTTTGCCGTAGTCTTAGGCCCCGTGCGTGGTTTGCGTTGCTCTGTTGTTGCTCCCTTAGGTTGGCCTGCTTTTGGTGTGCCTGGGCTTTTTGGTTTTATGTCTGTTGCGCTTTGCTATTGGCGTATTTACGGCCTGCTTGTGCGTGTTTCTTTTTCCTGTATGCCCTGTTTGCTTGTTTGCTTGCTTTCTTTTTACTATGCTATTGCCTTTTGGTTTTGTCGTATGCTTTCTCTATCCTTTCGCACTACGCTATTGCCTTTTGTTTGTTGTTGTTGTTGTTGTTGTGATCGCATAATAGTCAATAAGGTATGCAGTTTAGTAAATATAAAAAGCATAGTTAAATGTTAATGTATGGGGACTCAGAAGGGTTAACTATGCTTCTTTTTTAGGAAAACACTTTTTTTATGATCTTAAATACACAATCAAACCCTTTCTGAGTTCCCATACTGTTCCTTTTGTTTTTTCAACAATCTAGCAATTTGCCTGGTGCAGGCAATTGCACAAAGGGAGTTGAAACGACAAAAGGACCAGTAGGGGATCTCAGAAAGGGTTTGATTGTGTTTCTTTTTTATGAGGTGTGTTGATTGCGATAATGATATAGTGTGTATTGTTCATGGCAGGCCACACTCCTTCATTATCCCATTCAACACATACACTTTCGTAGAATCGATAATTATTTACACTTGGTACTTTGAGCTTCCCCTCGAAAACCCATTCCTATGTCACTGTCATAGCAACAGGTTTGGTGCAAATCTTTGCAGCCATTTCGTAGACATGGCAATGGGATTTCGAGTGGACGTTCAAAGTACTAAGCTGTCTCCACTTGCTTGCTTATAACATATTGACATTTAACTTTTTTGACCATTTCCTTTGCATGTATAAACTCTATTTTGTTCATAAGTGTCTTACTTTGATAGAGGCTGTGATGATATATCTTAATAAATCAATCAGATGATGTGATAGAGGTATGTTCAACTTCCTTTTGAATCCGCAACTATATCATATTGTTCCTTAACTTTTTTTATCAATCTAGCAAAACTATAATTATGATTTCAAAAAACATAATTAACCCTTCTCAGTTTCCATACAGTTCCTTTTGTTTTTTCAACAATCTAGCAAATCGCCTGGTGCAGGCCTTTGCTCAAAGGGAGTTGGTTTATTTTGGGCCACATGTGTTTATTTGTGATATGCAAAAGGCTGTGATGACGATTATCTTATTTGATATGCAAATGATGTGATTTACCGTATGTTGGCATGGCAATTTTATTACATTATTTTGCAGCCATGGCGGTTATATCTGATGTTCCGGTGTTTATCCAACCTTTTTACAGATCCGAGCCTTGCTAATGCATATCACACTGCACACTCAGTTTGGAAGTTTATATGAGTCTGATATACTTGTTATAGACTTTTGCTAGATTGTTAAAAAAAGTTAAGGATCAATATGATATAGTTGCGGATTCAAAGGGAAGTTGAACGTACCAAGGTGGCCACGTTACTTTGTAGATGAGTAGGGAATCTCAGCATAGTTACCCATTCTAAATTCCCAAACAGTGCCTTTTGTTTTTTCAACAATCTAGCAAATCGCCTGGTGCAGGCCTTTGCTCAAAGGGAGTTGAAACGACAAAAGGTACTGTAGGGGGATTCAGAAGGGTTCACTAAGTTGAAATTCCATACACATCTACAAAGTAACGCGGCCACATTGGTATGTTCAATTTCCGTTTGAATCCGCAACTATATCATATTGTTCCTTAACTTTTTTTTAACAATCTAGCAAAACTATAATTATGAGGTGTCAGTGTGTATGAGGCTGTGATGACAAGTATCTTATTAAATCATGCAAATGATGTGATACTGATGTTTTTGAAACTATTGATTTATACATATCTGAGCCTCACTATTATGTGCAAAAAATGAGTCAATTTTTTTTGACTGTATGGTAGATGGGTTGCCTGTATACAAGATCTTATTCCCTAGTTTCAACATTAAAATTTTAACCATTGCACTTAAAAGTCTTTTCATCGCTGGATAGGCTTTTTGTCTTTTCATCTCTGTAAAATTAACTTTTTGTAGAATCGATAATTATTTATTCGGCACACCTTTGGTACTTTGAGATTCCCCTCGAAAACCCATTCCTATGTCACTGTCATAGCAATAGGTTTGGTGCAAATCTTTGCAGCCATTTCATAGACATGGCAATGGGATTTCGAGTGGACGCTCAAAGTACTAAGCTGTCTCCACTTGCTTGCTTATAACATAGGTGTCTTACTTTGATAGAGGCTGTGTTAAGCTTACCATGACCATCAACGCTTTGATCAATTATGACGGGTAGTTTTAAACTTGAGATTGCTCATATCTTGACCTGGTTTATAGCAATGTATAGACGATTATGTCGCATGTTTGTGACCGTTTTATTTTATATGCATAATATTATCACAACCTTGTACTTTAATGAAGTTGGTAAATTTCTTCAGGTCAATCATGTTTCATTGTGGCTGGCGTCCGTTGGCGTCACGTGTATATATAGTTTCTGTTAGAAGCTATATATAATCATTGGTCCCTATCATACACCCGTCCCAATGAATCATGATTGGCTCGAAGATGTTAAGCATCTGTGTATATAGTCGTAGTAGAATGGGCTGGAATTTGACATCGAATAAGAATGGGCTGGAAGAAGTTAATACTGGCAGTGCTAAGTTAATACTGTCAGTGCTAAGTTAATACTGGTAGTGCTAAGTTATTGAATAGTATGTTTCTTATTTAAAAAGTACCTACAATTATATACTTTATTACAACGTATAACTTTTTTTGTTACTTGGATTCCACAGGTTTTTTATCATCACAGTGAACGTGACATTCAAGGATGGGAAACATCGTACAAAAACATTGCAAACTTTGATGCACTGGCAGTGATTCAATTGCTACATTGTATATTCGATTAACCAATATTGTATTCGACATATGTATTTATTTGCGAGAAGTTACGATATCGTGTATGTTAATGTAATATTATTTATTTGTATGTTAAGGTACTTAATTTTTAAGGTGATTCTACCAAATATTTTGTATGTATTTAATCAAGGGTTTAGGTCATAAAATAGTTGCGTACTTTTTCAAATGTACCGTTTTGGTACGTAATTATTGTGTAAAATTTACATATTTGCATATATACCCAAAACATGCTTAAGTTGCATTGTACATCATGCATTAAAAAATTGTATTATGGAGAAATATGAAACTTTTTGAGTTTTAGTGGGTATATATGCAATGCTCCCATAATACAAGCTAAAAAAATAAAACAAAAAATAATCCTTCCCTTAATTAATAGTAATCATTGTAGTTTTGAGAACCGTGACATATTACGGCTACACTTAATCACATAGTCAAAGCAAAATATTCAAGTCTATCTTCTTCAACACAACAACCGCATCATCAGGTAATGTTACACATTGTTTTTTTTTTTTTTTTTTTTCTTTTGTTTTTTTAACCATGAACTGCAAATGTAAAGTGATTGATATGCACGCATGTTTCTGATATGTTGATGGATACAAATGCATGTTTGGTAATTTTTCAGCAATGTTTAACATATCCTAAAGAATATAGTATCCTTTGATCATAATGTAACAGCCGTTTTATTAGAACTATATGCGATTTGATTCTTTAGAATATTGTGTGACATGTAAATATATGTGGATTGTGGAAAAACGTAGCAGCTATTTGTAAAATAGCTAATTAGACAACTTGTAAACATATGTTTAATCTAGGTTAGTATAGCTTTTATATGATTTGGTAAAGCACTACACCTTATGTAATTAATTATCTGAGCTTAGGTTTAAACATTGGATGAAGCAATGGCGTATGGTATGTTGGGTATATTATGGATTTCTTACTAGATTTTAACAAACGTATGGGGTAAGATGAATAAACGTAAAAAATACAGATTTTTACTCTAAAAGGACTATATGATTATTGGTTTTTGAAACATAGTTAAATATGTAGTAGTACATCTTCAATCATATTTTGTTTGACACCTTAATGATAAAGATGTATTGATCATCTAAGAATTGTATTAGTTGAATGTTATGCATATGAGATAACCTTATTGACCATTAAGACGATTGTGGTTTTAAAATAGAATGAGCATCCAATTGTTGGTGGAGGCAAACCGCACAAACATTAGGACATTGCAGGTAAGTTGTACTTAAAATGCTTACTTAAGGTTATAAATTTATCGATGTAACCATCAAATTGATATACGTGCTTACTTTTTAAATTTAAGATGCTTCCTGCTTTGTTTACTGAAACACTGTACCCCAACAAGCGCTGGATATACCTAATCCACAATAGGGGAACCAAACATAAGGTTTACTGGAAATTGGTTCGTGGTCGCATTACTTTGCAAGGGTCCGAGTGGCAAGCTTTTATTGATCAAAGCCAATACATCAATGTGGCCACATTCCATTTCATTCGTCAAGAAGAAGACTGTTATTATGTAACAGGGTACAACGATGCAGGCCACGAATGCCCTGGATACGATCTGGCTCTTCTAGGTTACAGACAACGTAGGTGCCTGGTTACGTTGGATGAATATCCTGCACAACCTCTGGTAAGAAAAAAAATGTTAATCAATACATTGTATAAGTTTGTTGAAAATGGGGATTATTTTAATTGTTTGACCCGCTAATGTTTTCTTTAAACTAAACTGTTACGTAGGTCATTCCTTGCAATTTCCGGGACAATACTGACAATAACCAATTTGACGTTCTTGTTGCTGGCGTGCCCGTAGCAGCTATCACTCACCGTCAAATTGAAATACTGGAGGAAAACAGACACGTGCATGAGTTTGGTGGGCACGGATGGAATGTATTGGTTCACGATGAAAACCTGTTTGCTGACACAAGAGTTGTTTTCACAAATCTCCTAAACAATACTCTTTCCCTGATGCCATTTGCTGAAAATGGACTGATAATGCCGCAACGTATGGAGCTGAATCGTACAAGACCGTTCATGAGAAACCCCGTAGATGAAGGTATGTTAATCAAAGTGTAGACATAATCTATGACTTTATTTTAAAAATAAACCTTTCCATATAATAGCTTTTAAATTATTAATTACCATTTTTATTAAATTCCAATTGCAGATGAGCGTATGAAACACATATGTGCATGGAACGAATGTACAGAGCATGAAAGTGAAAGGGATTGTTTTTACGCGCCCATCCTTGCATATGTCACGGACATGAGTCGTTTGGTAAGTAATGATACAAATCGGACCATTTCAGTCATTATCTGCTTTCGCAAAAACTAATATATGCTTCAACACATGGACATACTTTTGATTAGCATACTACATTGTTCTTTTTAATGCAGAACATACCACATAAGTTTACGAAGCGAAATCACATGTGGAAGTACCATAACGCATTGCTGAGATACCGGGAAGACATGGAGTTTTATGTGAACGTGAATCTGCAACACCACAGCGATAGGCCTAGAAGCAAGAACCACGTTACCATAAACGCCATATGGAGAGAGATTGTTGAGGAGTGTCAGTGGGAACGAAACAAAATGGTCAGATTCAATCTTGTTGACTTTGTCATCGACGACCAAGCTTCGGTGTCTTCCCGTAATCCAGTTATAATTCCAGTATTTAGCATGTGCTAAAACGTAATTCCATGCGTTATCAGTTGTTATTGATAGACACGTTTATAAACAGATTTTAGGATTGTGTAGGATTTGGTTGGCTTCATTTATGGTGTGTGTTCCCAAGTAGTTGAAGCCATTCATGAGATGGAATGTAAACTACTTGGTATAGCCCCTATCTGGAAGTGTACGGTTCATACTGGTGCATTAAAAGGTGTTCTTTGTGATGGTTTTGTGCTGGTTGTCATCTGTCCATGGTTGTATGATATGGGCAGTTTGTTTTTGTTATCAGACTTATAAGAACATATATATCAGATATTGAATAGAGTTGCCTAGTATGCAACTTGATATGGGACTTGTCCATATCAGTGTGTGTTGATTTTTTCATTTTACAAAGTTTCCTTGATTAATACAAGTTCATCTTTGCACCCAAACAAAAAATATATATTTTGTGTTGTGGTATACTTATAAACAGAAAACTTTAGTGGTTAAAGCTTCCAGTACAAAGTTAAGTCTGGTAGGTTAGTTTTAGTGGTTAAGGCTGCCAGTACAAGGTTAAGTCTGGCAGAAATAAGATAAGTCTGTTTAGTATTCGTAGTTAGTTCTGTTTATGAAAAACATAATAGTTTTTTGTGTGACTATTGATAATCCAATGGCCACATCAAATTTCTTTTTGTGTGGCCATTTCTAACATTTAGTCACACAAAGCATGTTTCTTTTGGTTATTTAGTCACATACAATTAAGCATAAAGTGGCAAAAAGTGTTAATAAGTGTGACCATATGGTGTTTAAGGTGAAGAAATATGTATTTTGTGTGACTATTGATCATCCAATGGCCACTTGGATTTTATGTTTGTGTGGCCTTTTGTAACATTTAGTCACACAAAGCATGTTTGTTTTGGGTATTTAGTCACATACAATTAATCATAAAGTGACTAAAAGTGTTAATAAGTGTGACTATATGGTGTTTCAAGTGAAGAAAGGTGTCTTTTGTGTGACTATTGATCATCCAATGGCCACATGAATTTTATGTTTATGTGGCCTTTTCTAACATTTAGTCACACAAAGCATGTTTGTTTTGGGTATTTAGTCACATACAATTAACCATAAAGTGGCTAAAAGTGTTAATAAGTGTGACCATATGGTGTTTAAAGTGAGGAAACGTGTATTTTGATTGACTATTCATCCTCCAATGGCCACATATTAAGTTACGTGACCATATGTACTGGATTTTGGCTACACTTGAATAATATGTGTGACAAAACGTTTAGTGTGACCATATATGGCATTTGGTCACGGTGTTAGTAGCAAATGTGACTTTATAGATTAGCTTTCGGCAAGCTAACACAAACTAAACTTTAAACACACATATTAACATACGTGAACATATGTACTGGATTTTGGCTACACTTAACGAATGTGTGACAAAACATTTAGTGTGACCATATATGGCGTTTGGTCACAGTGTTCAAGTGTGTGACATATATTTGTCACTGTTTATATGTATATCGTGACTAATGCTTCAACCTTACTTTTCATTTGTCACTTGTTCCAATTTCAGATGTGGCTAAAGAGTTGGCAAAACATATCAGTCACCCTTAAATAATGTGTGACAAAACTTGACTCTATGATTTAGGCACATAAAAAATTACTTCATGTGACTAACGCATCAAGGTTACTTGTATTTGTCACGCGTTCCAAATTCATATGTGGCTAAATGATCTGAAACAAAATCACCAGATACCTTTAGCCACACAACGTTCAATTGTGTGGCGATACAGTTCTAATGGTCACACAATCAAAATTTTCATGTGTGACTAATTAGTACATGTTGTCAATTTTCGTACCTTTAGCCACACAAATATGCGAATGTGTGGCTGTTCCATTTCAACCATGCGTGACCAAATCCCGTTTTTGTACTAGTGGAAGTCAAGTGTTCCCTTATAAGTCCAGTTGTTCCTGGTCCCCTAAGCCGAGTCATTAAGTTCCGCTACATGCTAGACATATAATAGTGAGTGCCCGGGCGCTAGCATCTTAGACACTCACCCCCTAATTCTTAAGTTCATCCAAACGGTAGGTGATCAGTTGGTCAAATCGCACAAGTAGAAAGGGTCGTCAGTTGGTCATATCTTACCCTTCCCGTCTCAGTCTACTCACTTAGGGTCAGTTGGTCATATCTCCTAAGCAACTAGCCTCTACCGCCATTCAAAACTACCGAAACAAGGGTAGCTACCAATAAACTATGCATGCATACACTTAGAAATACTTATACGGAAGTAATGTAAACGTAAACAAAACAATTAAGGAATTATAACTAGGCCAACACCAAGAGGTGCTTAGCCGCTCATATTAACCATAAAAATCAATTCAATGTTTAATGTTACGAAATACATGAATCGAAAGTAAAGAAAAGATAAAATGATAATGCTTATCGTAGGGGAGTGATTTCTCACTTGGAGATAGCTCCGTATGCTCCTCAGATATGCCTTTGGCTTCTTCTCACGTTCTCTGATTGTTGTGTGTGAAATGGGATGCTTTGAAATGCTGAAAATCGTGGTGAATTTTATAGGCCAGATCTTGGTTACGGCGTAACTATAAAAAAAAGTTACGTCGTAATCATCTACTTCTTCGTAAATTGCACCAAATCTGCTGGTTACGGCGTAACCTTAGAAGGGGTTACGCCGTATCTTAAATAATTCTCGGTTACGCCGTAGTTGATGCATGAGTTACGGCGTAATTATCAGCGGCGCGGAACCTCATTTGACCTAATATGGTTACGACGTAATCTTAGGGAGAGTTACGCCGTAATCTTATGATAAGTTGGTTTTCTGAGTCACGCCTTAGTTACGGCGTAATGTGAGAGAGGAGTTACGCCGTAACTTCTTCAAAGTGAGCATATTATGATAAATCTTCAGTAAACTCTCCAATTCCGCTTCTCTTTAGATCTAATGCTCGTAATTTACCTGAAAGTGGAATATAATGAAAAACAAGCGTAAATCCATATAAATGATATAAATTACAAGCATTATCTGGGGAAATTGACACTTAATATTCAAGATAATTTCATGTTATCAGTTTCT
Organism: Chrysanthemum seticuspe; assembly: GCA_019973895.1. NCBI lineage: Eukaryota > Viridiplantae > Streptophyta > Magnoliopsida > Asterales > Asteraceae > Chrysanthemum > Chrysanthemum seticuspe. The sequence goes on from BPTQ01000004.1 coordinate 181,932,214, forward strand.
CTCTCTAAAAACATCCCATCTCTCTCTTTCTCTCTCTATAATATACACGACTCTTGGCTTATTTGATTGTGGTGTTATGATATCCAATATCTTACAATTGGTATCAGAGCACATGGTTTGATTAGCTAGGTTGTATGTGCGTTTATCTTGGTGGTTTTAGATCAAAAAGTTGGTTTTGGAAGGTTTTTGGACTCATAAGTGACTTCCTTTGATTCTCATGTTTTTTATGTTAAAGTAAGTGTTTTTAAGATAGTTATAACCTTCTAGGATCAAGTTGTACAAAAGAAACCAAGCAAAAACGTTCAAAAGGTTGAATTTTAGGTGGTTTTAGGTGAAAAAGGGTACCTATTCTTCTATGCGGTTTGTCTCTCGGATGTATTTCTTGGCTGCGGTTTGTCCCCTTAAAGCTGCGGTTTGATCAGTTCTGAGTGCGGTTTGATTATTTTAATATTATCGGACTGCGATTTGTTAGGAGAAAGGACAAAAGTATTGTACGGGTGAAAGCAACCTGCGGTTTATCAATCACTGCAGTTTGTGACACTACGGTTTGGTCTTCTATTCGATTTGATAGGGCTGCGATTTGATTTCTGCGGTTTGATAGTCCTGCGTTTTGGTACTGCGGTTTGTCACATCGTTTTGTCAACACTGCGGTTTGGTGAGACTGCGATTTGTCAAGGATTGAGACTTGTAATCTGATTCAAACGTCATCAAATCACAATTTAACATAATTCACCTAATCCAATCATTCTAATATCCCTTTTAACATACAATCACTAATCATTGAATCGATCTAACTTTTATCATAACACGTTCAAATTCACAACAACATCATGTCTTACACTCCTGATTCAATGATTTCAGAAGTACTCAAATTGTATGATGTTGTAAATAACCATGAGAATATTTGCTATAATGAACGGTTAAAGATGATTGAATCAATCAATGAGGATGTGAGATCTCCGTGTTCAGCTTCTGAAGAGAGAGAAGTGTACCAGTCAAAGTTACAGAATTCTCTTGCAATAGAAAAGCAAAGTTGCATTGAACCTTTTCGACAACTTCATTCACACCTCAAGCTACTTCGAATTGACGACAAATGCACAATGGTTATAGAACGAGCAGTTATTACACTTTTTCGTCAAGAATTATCATAGATTACAGGCACATTGTTCTTGAACTTGGGACAATTGGAACAACAACTTGACAGAGAAAAGGTTCAAGAAGCAAGTTCTAAAGATGCACTTCAGGTGATCCACAGACAATTTCGGTCATTTCTCAATGGTGAATACACTTTGGATTATGATAGACATATGACTGAAATGTGCTTCAAAAATCACACTTGGATGGAAGCAAATTTGTTCATAGAAACATTAATCCAACTCATGGATAATGTTGAGAAGTATATTGAGGAAATTACACAGAATGATGACAAAGTGAATGAATGTCGGGTGCAATCGAGAGATAGTTGTGATGAGTCGGGTAATGTATCAGTTAAAGGATCGGGTGTTGCTGAATGCAGAATATCAGAGACAACAAAGAATGATGCAACCAGCTGTTCAGTAACTCCGGTCACACAAGAAGTGGATGCTGAAAACACAAAGATAACTGAACAAGTATCAGGTACTGAGGTATTAGTAACTGTTCAACATGATGCATCTACCAATTCTCTTGTGCAAACTGATCATGTCACCGAACATGACACTATTAAATGCTCTGTGACTGAGGCTGAGTTTGTCATACATTGTTTCAAAACTAATGATGTGGTTGATACAAAATTTTTGATGAACTTTCAAACAAATTCTCAAAACTTTAAAAACATTGCATTTCACTTGAAATTGCAATACAAAGAAAAGAAGAAAGTTTTCAAACTCAGAAACCATGTAAAAATCCGGAATTTCCTAAATTTCGTGAAAATTTTGAAATAAATGATTTAAAAGCTCAGCTTCAGGACAAAAACTCGACAATCTGCAATTTGAAGAAACATATTTCTGATATGCAAGTGAAAAGTAATTTGGCTACAAATAATTCTGATGTTAATGCTATTGATGATACCAAAAATAGTTTCAAAGGAAAGTCTTCTGGTATCGATAACATCTACAGTCCTAAAAATGTCATTCAATAATGACACGGGTATTTAGATGAAGCTTGAACAGAAGTTCACATGTGTTTTTCAAAACATGCCTACACAAATTTTTTAATGTTTTTAATCAATGGGAATTATGGGTGCATAAATTTTTCATAATCAATCAATGACTACTCATGCTTATTCAAAATCAAGTCATTGATTGAGGGGGAGAGTTAATGTTCAAAATTTATGATTATCTATCAAGCTGCTTCAACTTATTTAATTCTATCCCTACTTTCATTCATGATGGGGTATCAATATTGCATCTAATCTGATTTTGTCTCATGAGCTGATTATGTGTTATATTATATTGATTGCTATATGCTAATTGTTTCCTAGATATTCGTGTAATTATATTCATCGTGCTTTCCCGTGTAGTTGTGTATCTCTATATTTTTATGTAATGATTTGTAGGGTACAACCTGTAAAGATCACGTCAAATATACACTCTTAAGAAAGTAAAAGGACTAATTGGATTTTGCATGATATTATTTGAGGTCAAGAGTGCAATTTTTCATGATAAAGGGCCAAAATTGTCAAAAGATGATAATTATTAAACTTGATAGTGAGATATGTCAAATGAATGATCTTGTATGCGATTTGTCAAAACAAAAGGGGCATCAATGCGTTTTGTCAATCAAAAGAGTCTTATATGTGATTTAATAAATACAAGGACCATTTATGTCATTTCCTAAAACGTTTGAGATTGGGTATAAAATGGAATGTGGGTTGACTGGTCAAACTTTTCAAACCCACAGTCAACCACACACACACATATTTTTTCCTCTCTTAGCTGCGTTTTGATCATTGTGTCCTCACTCTAGGTATGTATTGATTCAAAAGTTCATCTCACTTAAACGATATCCTGTATTTGATCATATCTCTAATTGTTAATCTCAACTGCAGGTGTTATGTGATTTTTCATTGATTCCCCCACTCGCACAATAGGTTTGTCTAAATTCTTTATATATGTTGCTGGGTTTAGGTTAAGTAAATATTGTAGTTAATTGATTTAGATGAATATATATTTCCCCATGAATCATTCGCCCATATTCTGTTGATAATAAGTTTTGGTTTATTGCTTTCTATGCATAGTTTAATGTTATTGGTTGTTCTGAAAAGTGTTTGATTGAGTGCGTCTTGGTCACGTATTTATTGATGTGTTAAGGATTTTTTCTTGTTCTGTGATTTGTCATGAAATCATTTGAATGTGTCTGGGCGTATTTGAATGTTCTTGGAAGCGTTTTGAACTGTTCTAGGTTGCCGTTTGTTAAGACTTGCTCCTAAAAGCATTTTGAACTGATAAGTGTTCTTGACTGCAAGTTAGTTTGAATGTTCTTGAATGCGATTTGATGTTAGATTCCTGGTTGCGATTTGATCGAGTTTCTAGGATGCGATGTGACTATGCAGGCTTTATTGCGATTTGATTATATTTGTCTCTGTGCGGTTTGTGTCAAAACGCAGTTCTTGCGGTTTGACAAGAAATAAATATTTTATAGCGAAAAGTAGGACCTACCATGACCTTATCTGATCACTACGACTTGTCATTTTAAACTGCGATTTGCTTCGATGCGTTTTGTCATGTTTATGCGTTTTGACCAAGTGCGGTTTGACCCAATGCGGTTTGACTTTATGCGATTTGACCTAGTGCAACTTGACTCATTGCGTTTTGATCTGAAGCGTCTTGATCCAATGCGATTTGTTACATTGCAGTTTATTATGTGCGGTTTGTTATGTGCGGTTTATCATGTGCGACTTGTATGCTATGCGATTTGTCCCATGTAGTTGCTTTATGCGTTTTGTCCTAGATGTCATAAGCATTTTGCTATGTGATTTCTTGTGATTTGTCACATTGGACTTGATCATCACAAATTGACAAAACAAAGTTTTGTTTATCTTGCAAAAATGATCAATGTGACATAATCTCGGGAATGTCCCATATCCCGTCTAGGTGCTTGTTATTCTTTGACCTCGTCTTAGAATTTTCAATGCTTTGGTATTCAATCTCATATGCTCCTAGTGTCCATTCTGTTATTTACATCTAACATAATAATTCTGCAAATATCTTTCTCTGTGGATGTGTTTATTACAAACTTGCTGTGGACATACTGAAGAACACTAATTTCTTTGGTGCTCTAACGTTATGATCCACAATCCCATCGATCTACGTTCAACAATTCTGGGATACGGTCAAGTGGGACAAGATCACTGCAATATACAGCTGTCAACTTGATGACACGTGGTATGAACTCACTACGGATACACTCCGGGAAGCTCTCCAAATCACACAGTAGACCCAACTCACCCATCCACTTCTCCAACAACCACTGAAGATTTAATCGAATTTGTCACTGAATTGGGATATCCGCATGACATCAACAAGATATCTGCAATTATTACCAAGGAAATGTTTCAACCATGGAGGGAATCGTTACTATTCTCAATCTTTTCCTCACTGGTAAAACATCTGGATATGAAAGAGAAAGAGCCCCAATTCTGCAGATCTTGTGGGGAGTGGTGAATCAAGAAAACATTGATTATGCTGAACGAATCTGGGAGGAGTTCACATTATCAATGGACACTTTCATCGTTGACAAGAAAAAAATAGTGCAAAATATCAAAGGAAGGAAATCTGTGCACAAAAGACTGATCCCCAGCATCAGGTTTTCAAAGCTCATAATTAAGCATCTACAGGCAAAACATCAGTTCAACCCAAGGAGCGAATATGCTCTTCATGTTGTCGACTCAGAGCACATTATTGGTAATTTGAAGTTCGTTGCTAAGGGTACTACTCAGGAAATCTTTGGCAAGGCAATTCCTGACGCTCTAATTACAGATGAGAGTTTCAATGCAACGTACTTCCAATATTATCTGGATAAATCAACCAAGACTGAAACCGGTGACTCACCCAATCCCACACCAACAAAAACAACCAAAACATCATCAAAGTCATCATATGCTGACCTTCCCAAGAAAGATCAAGATAAATCCACTACTGCAGATCCTTCCAAACAAAGAAAGAAGAAGAGAAACGGAGGAGCAGGCAAAGGAAGATGGCCAAAGAAAGAAAGGACCGAAGTGGACCTTAAAGATGTTGATGATGTTGAGCTCCAAAAGGGTATTGATGCCAATTTAAAAGAGCAAGAGGAGTCAGCTAGACGACCAAGGAATGGAGTGACAATTAATGAACCAGAATCTGAGCCACATCATACCCTTCCAGTAGTTGAAGGTAAGGGAAAATAAAAGGTGGTTGAGGAAGTTGTGGAGGCTGCTGAAATGTTATTGACAATATCCTCTCTAGCTCCAAAGACCACCACCCAATACGTGCTCCAGAAATGAAATACTGAATCACCATCTGCACAGGAGCTAAGTGGAGCGAAAGGGGAACACTCTACAACTCCTGAACTCAATCTCGACTCCAGTGACACTGAGTCTGAGAATCAGGACAATGAGGGTGAAAATATTGACATTACTGATCAAGAGGTGCAGACGGAGACAATTACATGAACCACCATCACTGAGAAGTCTGAATTAGAGGTTAAGGAAACAGAGACAAGTGTGTGGAAAACTAGAAGGGGGGTTTAATAGTTTTACCGATTAAAACTTTGTTTTAAAATATTTAGATTAACTTATGTCAATCTATTTGATGTGTGTGTTGGATGATGATAGATAAAGCATATAAACAAGTAATGCAAAGTTAAAGAGTAAGGAACACAAAACCACGACACGAGTGTTTATAGTGGTTCGGCTACAAGGACACCTTCCTTGCCCTACTCCACTCCCCGAGTGCCCCACTTGATAGTTCGTAAGCACTATACAACACAAGCTCCTTAATGTGGCAGAGAAGCCTTCACAATGTCGCCTACTCTTTATCTGGTACAAGGCTAGACACCGAGTTCTTCCATGAGGTAGCACCAAACCTATCACAAACTCGGCTACACTTTAACTGGTACAAGGCTAGATACCGAGTTCCATTACAAAGGAGGAACTACTACCCAACACAACAAAACTAACCCAATGGAGACACACTCCTTATTACAACAACGTAAGGATATCACTATCCTTTAACCCAAACTAACTATCTTGTACATCGATGCACCATATCAAATATACTCCCTTGGCACCTTTCACTAATTCCTTCAACTTGACCCTTTGGCACCTTTCACTAATGCCTTTGACTTGACCTTTTGGCACCTTTCACTAATGCATTCGACTTGACCCTTTGGCACCCTTCACTAATGCCTTCAACACAGAACTTCTAAAGAGGGAGGAAAGGACTATCAACAAGATAACTTCAGTAGTCTTGACGATGACGAAGCTTGGCAACTCATGGACTTGAGCTTGCTAGACTTCAAGAGGTGTTGATCTCGCCTTTAAGAGGAACCTAGAGAATCACACAAACACAAAACAACATAGAAAGATCATTTGGATCTGAGGTTAGAGAGTTTACAATACTAAGAGAGAGTATGTGTAAAAGGGATGATTTGCAAGAGAGAAATGGCTCACTATTTATAGGTAAATTTCTCTACTATTCCCCGGTTCCCATGGATCCCTCCCAGAGGGATTCGGCTAGTGCAATCCAAGGGATCCGGCAGCTGGGTCAGCTTAAGTCCGGATTTTGGGTTGCAAACCAGGTTATGGGTTATGAACCATGGGTTATACAAGATTCAATGTATCTAGACATTGGGTCATGGGTCATGGATAATACCCAATATGACTTCATGCATGATGTCATGCAATGCGTCATAGATTATGGATCAAGCTCCATGGGTATGGGTCATGGACTTTGAATTTTACCCAACAATATTCAATTTATCTAGTCAATGGGTTAAGGACTTAGAGTTTTACCCATTACAATATATACCAAGTTGTAAGATATTGGATTTCACTTACACATCAAACCATAACACAAAGTGGCGTATAAATTGAATTCTAGAGAGAGAAAGTTAGAGGTTTAGGGAACTTAGTGAGAGAAAGTGAAAGATATTATTATGAGCTCCAACTCTCTACCTTGGAAGGTAGAGAGTATTTATAGTCTTACAATAAAACGCCACACAACGGGCTGTGGATCAGGCATACAGTGGGTAAATACCCGTCCGTCCTCCACGGTGTTACTTAACTAAATACTACTTAACTTAAAATAACTACGACTACGAGCTTTCTAACGATTACATATACTTGAGGTGACCGACTCTTTAATACCTGGAATTTCTAATTCCTAACAATCTCCCCCTAAGGGAGGTCACCTCAATCATGTACTAAAATTACATAGAATACAACCAGATATTACAAAAAAATTGTTCTTGCATTCTTGATGTAGTACTTTGCTCCGAAGCTCGTAGTCATTGATTCTTCTCGTTGCATGTTTGGTTAATCCAAGTGGAGGTCTTTTACTGATCCACGTGATAATAAATTTGAGCCAGCTTTTGAGATCATCAGCTATCAAAAATCTCTGAGACATCCTTTGTGGTGTTGGTATTATGTGATGTTGTGACTATAGGACCGACATGCTCACATTCTGGATCATGATATCTTCTCATCATAGTAGCGGAAGCTTTAGTTGATTCATGATATTGGCAGCAGCGTAGCAGAAGCATGGAGTGAAAATATCAGAGTCATTGATGCACTAATCATGATTTCTTTTGAGATGAATGTGTTAAGTGAGCATGCGGCTATGGATTGACCGCTTCATTCTGATCAGCTGCAAACGTCGGGTGTACCTGCATACAACAGTTAGCAATAAATCGCACGAAAGTGTCTTTGATCACTTTCGTTGAATTGAGGTACACGGCCCACGGTTCTCCGTTGATCAGTACATGTACTGCCTGTGATCAGGTATAATTCCGAAGAATTTCCTTGACAGGGTTTCGCAGCTGCTCTAGCTGTTCTCAAACCGGAACATCTCAAAGAAGACAACACGGAGTGAGTGAACCAGCGAATTTTAAGTCCACTGATTGATGAAAAGAGATTTGAAAAAACAATCGTGTATTGCTCAATAGAAATTGTTTTTGCAATACAACGAAGGTTTTATTGAAAATCAATTATCAATCATAAAAACACCTTTTGGTTTGAAAAATGAGTACACGGTCGATGTGCTAAGAAAAAGAGTTGTTAAGCACAAAGACCGATTTTTCAAAGGTATCCGTCAATCCATAACCTGAACCAGGATTGATTCAAGACTTGAATCGCCCCATTGTTTCTGTTCAGTTGTCACACGGTTGATCTAATGAATAGATCTCACATGCCACCTACCAGGAGCTTGTTTGATGTTGGCTCCAGAAGGTTTTCCATCTTCATTGTGAATATGTATGCATATCACTCAGATGTTCTGGCAATACCACAAGGATAATGCGTATGACTCAAGATATAATCTCTCTTTCCACATTGTGTGAAACAGAGAGTCTTCATTGAAAGTGTCCTAATGAGATTTATTGATGATCTCGTGGCTCTAGACTCAATTTTTGCACATTTGGTTCCTGTGTCAGAGACTAGGGAGAGGGTCTCCTTCTTCAATATCAACAATCTCTAAGAGAAAGTCGATAGATTATGTCGGTTCCCCGTGAGAATGAAACAAGCCCTTTTAAGAGGAACTTGAGTGGTTTGGAAAGTTGAAGTGCAGTGCGTCACTGGGTCCATGACGTCTTGTCTTCAATACCGATGTTACCATCAGTAGCATATGAATTGAACCCGGTATCTGCCCTAAGGTTGAATATATGGAGGGCTATTTGTTTTCACCCTTTTCTCATTCAATTCTTTTTAATTCTTCAACCCCTTCAGTGCTTACCAAAACTTCATAGCAAGAACCTTGTTGGGTTTGTTCCAGTACTTGCTCTGTCTCAGTCCGCACTCTTCCCATATCTCACTTTTCTCCTTTTATCATCATACCTAAGGACTTCTACACTAACTAGTGGATTGTCCCTGGGTAGATCCCTCCGGTTCTGGTGGATCATGGGAACCAATACCTAACCTTATCATCCTTATATCACCGTACATAAAGTAAAGTTGGTCGGTCTATTTGGTATTGTTCATCTGCCATTGGAACCAATTGAAAAACCATTTGAAACTCAATTCAGATACTTGTGATATATTATCAAAACATTTTTGACCTGAATTGTTTTTGATATTTTTAGAATAAGTGCTCCCCCTCAACATGTGCATCAAATGTTTGAAATCATTTTGCACACGGAGGCAAGAGGAAGAAATTACTTCTTTGATTACCATTTTCTAAAAGATATCACCATCACTTCCTTGATCAAATCAAGTAGATAAAGCATTTCCGGGAAGGATGAGGTTTCCATAAATTTGCTCCCCCTCAATATGTGCCTCGAGGTTTGAAAAGAGTTTTGCAGATACTAGAGGGAACCTGCACATTGAGATAAATGATCACGTTTCAAATCATAGGTTTAAGATAGATGCTCCCCCTCAACATGTGCATTGAAAATTTGAAATCGTTTGTCACATGTGGGAAGGACAACATGTACATCCTTATAAAACCATTTACCGAATTATCAGTTTGAATCCAATTTAAATCACACATTCTCCCCCGATCACAATTATCAAATCATTTGAGATTTGTGATCTCTTATAGATTTAAATTGATTTTGAAAGCTTTTAAGGAGAATTGTGACTTGATTATGAAAGCGTTTTAACTGATAAGGATCGGATTTTAAGACTTTAAACTCCATTGATAAAACATGCATGTACATCTTTTGAAAACAATTTAATGCCAAATAACTTTTTAATTTAATTGAAATCATTCTCCCCCTCAATCAATGACATAGGTTGTTGATTGAGAGATTGATATTTTGACAAATAAGTCCTGATGATTATCAAAAATAGAGACCGAGTTATTTTTCAAAGCAGTTAGTTTTCAGCAGATAAATGTTTATAGAATCAGAGCATGGAATTTGAAAACATGGTAAAGCATGGCTCTGTTCTTTCTTTGAAAAGCGGGTTACTTCCTGAAATGACAATAAACCATTGTTTCTGTTTCTCCCAAAAATAATTTTTTTTTTTTTTTTTTAACATTCGAACAACATCTAAAGTCCCGTGTCATTCTTTGAATGACAACTCAAAGACCGTAGATATTGTCGAACCGAGAAAAAGCAAAACAAATTGACAATATTTTTTAGAAGATTTTTCGAATTTTTCAGATTTTTATGGATTTTGAAGGTTTTATAATTTTGTATTTTGTTTTTAGAATAGATATATACAAGAGATAGATGAAGATAGACCTTTACTCCTCGTCTTCCTCCTGAAGACGTTTGAGAGTTTCTGGTTGAAGGCTTTTCAAGCCAAGACGTGGAAGAATAAACTCAAAACGTTCTCTTGGAAGAGCTTTGGTGAAGATGTCTGCTAACTGATATTCAGACCTCACAAAATAGAGTTCCACCACACCTTTTTCCACTTGTTCCCTGATGAAATGATGTCGAATGTCGATATGCTTTGCCCTTGAGTGTTGAACGTTGTTGCATGAGAGAGCAATAGCACTTTTATTATCATAGTACAAAGGGATTTTGTTGAATTCAAAGCCATAGTCAGATAATTGAGATCTCATCCATAAGATTTGAGCACAACAAGATGACATGGCTATGTATTCAGCCTCTGTAGAGGAAATAGAAGTACTCATTTGCTTCTTTGAAGACCAACTCACAAGCTTATCACCCAAAAACTGAGCACCTCCAGATGTACTTCGACGAGTATCTTGACACCCTGCATGATCAGCATCTGCATAGGCTGTTAGTGACATACCGGTGTCCTTCGGGTACCAGAGACCCATATTGATGGTTCCTTGGAGATACCGAAAGACCCGTTTAACCGCTTCAAGGTGCTTTTTAGTAGGCTTAGCCTGGTATCTAGCACACATGCAAATAGCGAACAAGATGTCTGGTCTACTAGCAGTGAGGTACATCAGGGATCCAATCATACTACGATATTTCGTTTGGTCAATCATGATCCCTGAGTGGTCCTCATCTAGTTTGGTTCGATCAATCATGGGAGTGTCGACAGGGTCACTTGAATCAAATCCAAATTTCTTTAAGATCTCAGTTGCATATTTAGATTGATTTATGAAAATGCCTCCGGGACTTTGCAAAATTTGTAATCCCAAGAAAAATGACATTTGTCCCATCATTGACATTTGAAATTTTGAACTCATTTCATTTGAAAAACGGTCACATTCATTGGGGTCAGTCGAGGCAAAGATAATATCATCAACATAAATTTGAACATGAATTAAATGTTTGCCTGACTTCCTGGTGAACAATGTTGGATCAACTGCTCCTTTGCTAAATCCGGTAGATAGAAGAAACTTTGACAGTGTATCATACCATGCCCTTGGAGCTTGCTTTAAACCATAAAGAGCCTTCTTCAAACGATAAACGTGAGTAGGATGCTCTTGATTCACAAATCCTTCAGGTTGGCTGACATAGACGACTTCTTTAAGATCTCCGTTCAGAAATGCCGTCTTTACATCCATCTGATAGACTACCATGTTCTTACTAGCAGCATTAGCCAAAAAGATTCTGATTGCCTCGATTCGAGCAACTGGAGCAAAAGATTCTTCAAAGTCAATACCCTCCTCTTGACGGTATCCTTTAGCAACTAATCGAGCCTTGTTCTTCAACACATCACCATGCTCATCAAGTTTCACTTTGAAGATCCATTTAAGAGCAATAATCATAGCACAGTCTGGAGCAGGTACTAACTCCCATACATCAAGTCGATCAAACTCATGAATTTCATCTTGCATGGCATTGAACCAACTATCTTCATTCATGGCGGTTTTAACATCTTTTGGTTCGATCTTAGATAGTACGGAGTTGAAGAAGCACCATAAGGCATCAGTTGCAAGTTGTTTCCGTGTTGATACAGGACGAGAGGGATTTCCAATGATGTTGTCTAGTGGATGATCGTGAGTCCATTTTCTAAGGTGTTCATGTGGCAGTTGTTGAGGGACTGAGGTAGCAGAGTCGATGTCTCCTGAAGAAGAGGGTTCAGATGATGATTCAGGAGCAAATATGTTTTCAAATGGAGCATCTTCAGGAGTAGCAAAGGGATTAACTTCATCATTGATGCCAGAAACAGTTCCATGATGTACATTTGAAGAATGATGATTTGTTGATGAGACGGAAGGATCAGCAGTAGGCGCTTCTTGACTTAAAGATATTGAGACTGAGGGATTGACTTCATTCTTAGGAATATGAGCAGTCTCTGTTGTAGGGATCAACACCTCATTAGTACTTGGATCATAAAGTTCATCAAACATAGGATCAAACAATTTCTTTAAATCATCTTCAGATGGAGGTACATATGGAGTTTCTTGAGAGGAGTTTGGAACAAGGGATGAACCAATGGGACTGTTTTGAAGAGCGGGTCCTGAACTGGAGTGTCCAGGAGCCATTTGACCGGTCAGCTCATCAAACGTAACGTGAATTGTTTCCATGATATTTCGGGTTCTTTTGTTGTAGATTCGGTATCCCTTTTTGTTTGGTGCATATCCTACAAATACTCCAATGTCAGCTTTAGCCCTAAGTTTGCCTAAGTATTGACCCTCATTAGTTGGATAACACAATGCACCAAACACACGAAGGAAAGAGAGATTAGGTTTTCTGTTGTGGACAAGTTCATATGGAGTTTTTCCATGAACAGTGTGAATCAGGGAACGATTTTATGTGTAGCATGCAGTGGCAATTGCTTCAGCCTAGAGAAACATTGGAACCTTTGAGTAAATCAGCATTGTTCTAGCGGCTTCAACAAGAGTTCGATTTCGTCTTTCAACTACACCGTTCTGTTGAGGAGTTCGTGGAACACTTCTTTGATGGCTGATTCCAACGCTTTCATAGAATTCACTAAGTTGTTTGTTGACAAACTCAGTTCCATTGTCTGTTCTGATAATTCTGACGGTTTTGTTAAGTCGAACCTGCAGCTGTTTGATGAGTTTGATGATGATATCAGGAGTTTCATCCTTTGTCCTTAAGAACTTGACCCAGGTGAATCTAGAGTAATCATCAACCACAACTAACACATATTTCTTCCTAAAGATATTCTGCACCCTCATTGGTCCACATAAATCCATATGAATCATATGAAGAACTTCTGTGACAGAGTTAGTAGGTTTGGGTTTATGGGCATACTTCTTGCTTTTTCCCAATTGACATGCTGAACAAAGATGATCCTTTTCGTACTTGAGTCTAGGTAAACCTACAACTAAGTCCTTTCTGGTGAGATCATTGATGGTGCCGAAGTTCAGGTGATTGAGACGACGATGCCATAACCATGACTTTGTTTTAGAAGCCTTTGATAGCAAGCAAATTGGAGAAGACTTCATCATATCTTCGATGGAGATGGTGTATAGATTTGAACCACGTGAGCCTCTTAAAAGTTCCTTACCATCAAGTTCTCTAACGAAGCAGGTATGTTTTCTGAAGGCTACTTCTAGATCCGAATCGCAGAATTGACCAACAGAGAACAAGTTGTGACCAAGACCTTCTACATAGTAAACTCTGGAGATAACACTTTTACCAACAACATAGTCTCCATAACCCATAATAGCACCAAAATGATCATTCCCGAATCTAACAGTCCCGATGAATTTGCTCACGAAGTTCATGAGCCGTGACCGGTCGCCAGTCATATGCTTGGAACAGCCTGAGTCCAGGTACCACAGAACGATTTGAACGATCTGCAGTTGAACACAGACAAGAATGGATAACTGGATAATTGGGATCCCCATGCAAGAATGGGTTCCATTTGGTTAGTAACAATGGTTGGAACACCCACATCAGAAATAGAAGCATTCATATCAGAAAATGAGGCAATGGAATCATTGTGAATAGATGTAGTACTAGTGTCTGTATTAGCCCTGTTCACAGTGTGCTCACTTCTTAAGGGAATAGTTCTACCAGTAGGCATCTATTTTCTAGTGGGCATTATCTGATTAGTCTTATGACCAACAGGTATCCAATAATAGCCTATTTTACTGAATGTTCTTCCTGTGGGTTTCCACTATTTTCTAACTTTCTTTAGTTTTTGCCTTTTAGCCTTTTTAGCATGAATTTTAGCATTAACAATATTAACTGGACAATTAACATCATTAGGCAGAACATTAACACCACATTCATGATTAGAAACAGAATTCAAGCAGACATCAATACAAGGTTTGTAAATAGTATCAGAATTCGAATTAATTACAGTACGCCTATGGCTAATACTAGAATCAACACGATTCGTTTTATTCGGTTCAAACTTAAAGTTCCTAGATTGTTCTTCTACTCTTTTCCAGTGCACATTCTTAGCTTGCGAGGTCCTATCATTCCTTGTATTGTCTTGAGACTTTGACCTGCTCCCTTTAATGTCACTGATTACTCCTGTAGAGGGAATGGGAACATTAGTTGGTTTAACTACTCTTTGCATCACCTGTTGTGCTGGGATCTGAACTACATGCAGGCACACTAAGGTTTACTTTCTTAAAACTAGAAGTACTGAGATTTGTACTCCTAGAAGGCACACTTGAGTTCTCTTTCTTAGCATTGACAGATCTGGAATCTGAACTACTTAAAGGCACACTATGGTTCACATTCAAAACATTGGGAATCGAATGAATATCATACTTGGCATTAGGCATTGAGCATGGAATCAAAGGATTAACTCTCTCACCTAATGACTTAGGGCATATTGTGATCAAGCATTCTAAGATTTCTTGAGATCGTTTGGCATATAAGCATGCATGTCCAATTGCATTATCATGAGGTTTCTCTAACTTATCCTCTTCAACAATCTCACGCAGACATTCTAGGCAATCCTTAAGGGATGAGAAGTATGTTTGAACATCAAGTTTGTTGTTCCTGAGATGAGGAGGGACATATTTCACAGACAAAGCATATTTATTACAAGAGTGAACCTTTGATACACCATTCTCCCCATTGGTCATAGGCATTTTCCCCTTTACCTGACTCTTCAGATTCTCAATTTCCTTTTGCAATGAAGCTATTTGTTCGTTATTTTTGTTACGAGTGACCTTTATTGATTCAAATAATTCATTGAAATGACGTTTAACCTTTTCATTTTCTTCTAGAAAACTTTCATTTTCCTTTTGTAATGCATTTACTAGGTTTTGAAGATGAAACGTTTGAGAAATCTGAGAGTCTAAAGGAGGAGGCATTTGGGAGCCTGTCATATTGTTCGTTTGACCCTTTAATTGAGAGATTTGGGCTTTCAACTTTCTGATCGTGTTGCAATGAGCTTGAATCTGTTCATCACGTTTGTTAATTTGAAAAACTGCATCAAACTCTGGAGCATCTGAGGATGTCTTGATATTTGAAGTTTTGACATTTTCTTTAAGACGTTGATATTTTAGTTGTAAATTAAAATGCTCAACTTCTAGTTTAGAAAAATGTTTAACCAAATTGTCGTGATCATCCAGTTCAATTTTCTTGTTTAGTTTAGAATTAGTTTTTTCAAGCTCAATGACACGATCATGGGAGACTTTCAGGGCAACAGATAGTTTATGAAATTGGGAAGCATTAATAGAGCAATTTGAAGCAGTGAAAAACATATCTTGAGCAACACATTCAGTGATAAGAGTCTCATTTAATGTATGCAAGTTCTTCCTCTCAATCTCATTATATTTTAGTGCACGCTCATAGTCACTAACTTCAACTATCATTGCATCAAATTCCTTTTCCATTCCCTTAATATCAGTTTCTATCCCTTTTTTAAGACTCTCAAAGTGATCTTTTAGAAGTTTAAAGAAAGGCATGACCTCAGTTAAATAACATTCTTTCATTTGCTCAAAACCCCTTTCTCCTTCAGTTATACCAGTGGGTGTGATCCTTTTCTTGCAAGTTTTCTCAAAATCAACAAATAGTTGAAATATAACATATTGGCTAATTAAGGTCTTGCTTTTAGTGGCAATTGTTCACGGAACAAGATGCATTGGTGTATTAGGAGGATACACAGTCGCTCTAGGCATTTTCCAAAGGGGAGGGTTTGTTTCAACAATATTTTCAGCTTTCTGCTTATCTAAATCCATTTTCCAGAAGACTTGTTCAGGATTCAACAATGTCTGAGGCTTAAACTTGTTCAAGGAAATCCAGTTTTCCTTCTTGTAGTCATGGGGAGTGATAATAACTTTTTTCTCTTTGCATTTAGGATCATTTAGTTTCTTATTCATCTTCTCCCTAGTGATTTCATCTAATTTCTTATCATCCTCAGTGCACTCAACGCAACTAGGTTTTTGTCTAGGTTTAAGAATCTCATTGCCATCATAGATCACACTTTGAGCTGCTTTTGCTATCTTTCCGTACTCAGGGTTGGGTTTATCTATAATGGGAACACTATGCTTATCGCTTAGAACTCTATGCTTAGTGATCATGTGAGCAGTCTGAATGGTGTTTCCTTGTATGTACAACTTGTTTTCAAGTTTGTTTTTCAAAGTTTTCAGATTAGAAAAGTCTCTCAAGAGTTTTGATTCCTTTGCATTAAATTCTTGCTTAAGCATTTTCACATTTTCTTGAAGTTCTTGTTTTTGCTTAGCTGTTTTAGAAAGCTTTTCTTGCAAGGAATTTAATTCTTGTTTCAATACTTCTTCTCTAAAATTACTTTTTCTAATGACTGTACGCACTTGGTCATCCATTTCCTGCTCACGAGTGGTCAACTCAAATTTTGCACGTTGTTCATAAATAGCAACACGTTCTTTATAGGCATTTAGTTCAGAAATTACCGAATCATCAGGGGCACATGTAGTGTATTCATCAAAAACATAGTCATTGTTAACTGCAGAAGATGCATCACTTGGTACAACTTCACTTTCACTTTGTTTCACATATTGATCATATGGGACAATATCGATATTACCCATATTTTCAACATTTGATTCAATAGTTTCAGTTGATTGTACTTTGTCATGCATCTGTTGCACATAAGCATCATCGTATAGTTTTAATACCTCTTAGATGAGTTTGTCTTTGGATGGGCCAGCTTGTGGTGAAGAGGAGACCTTGGGAGAAACCATTGGAGAAATGCTAGCCATAAAGATTGTGTGTGCAGTAGGTCCATCATCCACATCAGAGTCGTATGCATCACAATCAGCGACTTGAAAGGCATTCTGATGATTGTGACCTATCTCCTGAATAGGCTGCTCATCCACATCTGCATCATAGGTCTTGGCATTGCCCTCAGCTAGAAACAACAATTCCTCTTCATCCAAAGCAGCACCATTATCCTGAGCTTGTACAAGCAGCATCTTATCTCTGAAGTAATCAGCATTTTGTGGACGCTTTGGAGAAGTGCAATTCCTTGTAATGTGTCCCTCCCCACCACAGTTATAACATTTGATCGGCTTAGCTTGACCTTGATTACCATTCCTTCCTCGATTCTGATTACCAACATAACCTCTACCAGCTCCACCTCTTCCCTGATCATACTGTCTTTCCTGAACTGGTTGCACCACGATCCTCCCATCTTTAACAGTAGCTTGATTGTGTGGGTTAGATGCTGTTCTGAGGTTGTTGTTGGTTTGTGGGAGAGAATTCATGTTTTGACTAATCAGAAGAGCTAGTTGATTAATGAAGTTGCCCACGTGTGCATCAGCATCAGCTTGTTTGAACATAGGATCAGGAATGAGTTTGTGATTACCATTACCCAAGGGTATGACTTGTGAGGCTTTGGTTGTGATTCCGATGTTTGAGTAGAAAGCAGTTGAGTCATTAGACGAGCTTGACTCTCCCTGGTTGGTTTTAAACTGATTAAGAATCATTTTTTCAAACATAGCATGTCTCTCATTCTGAAGGAGGAAGGCATAGAGTTGCTCATAGTTTGTATTCTTCAATCCTTTAGTGAGCTTCACAGAGGTGACAAACTTGTGCCATTTGGGATTCATGTTGTTCACAAATTTTGAGTTCAGCTGAATGTTAGGCATAGTCATTCTGATGTTCCTCATATCATTCACCAACTTATGAAATCTCACATAGTACTCATAGACACTCTCATCTGTTTTCATCTTGAAGTGTTCAAATTCGTCATAGAGTTGTGATTCTCTATCTTCCATAGTTAATTCAGAACCTGAGAGAAGCATCTTGACATTATCCCATACTGCCTTTGCTTCGGTGTTGTGATTGATCAGCTTGTAGATGTCTTTAGGAAGACCTTGAAGAACAATGTTAGAAGCCCTGATATCTGCATCGAATCTCTTTTTCTCCTTATCATCAAGCTCATCATACATTTTAGGTCTGTCCATTCCGTAAATAGGAGTTCCATCTTCATTAGTATCAAGTATATCTCTAGTCGTCTCAACTCGATACGGTCCTTCATCAATGGATTTGAGAATGTTGACACCATTTTCCTTTCCAAGGTAGTACAATCTGATTCGTTGAGCCCAAGAATCGTAGTCAGTTCTGTCAAGCATGGGTGGACGAGTATCTGAACCAGCTGCTTGAACATCCTCGGCAACAGTGGAGATGATAGTAGGAACGTTGGTAGACATGTTAACAGATTATACGGGATTTTATAACTCTATGATTAAACCGGGAAATAGATTCTTTCACGGGATTTTACTAAATCAAGAGAAATGCACCAAGTCGCTAACACCTAATTCGCTACACCCCCAAGTCGCTAAAGTCCCAAGTCGCTAGACAAATGCAAGTCGCTAAGTAGTAACTCGCTAAACCTCAAGTCGCTAGCAAAATTTTGGCAGCAATTCGCTACTTAAGTCGCTAAAGATTCAAGTCGCTAAAGAGCAACTCGCTACAGACCAAGTTGCTACCACCAAGTCGCTACCCGTAGTGGAGAGTCCACTACTTGTACTGTTAATCGCTAGGTCTAAGTCGCTAGCTCCAAAACTGTAACTCGCTACAAAATTGTGAAGCAAGTCGCTACGAAGAAAGAGATCCGTATATCAAGTCGCTAGCAAGAAAAACCACATAAACATCACTTTTCAATCCAAAAACAACCCAACCAAGATGATTCAAGCTTACCAAATGAAAACCTAAACACTTGTGATGATTCTAAACATAAAAGTACTAACAAAATCCAAGCTTTAACACAAGAGATCAACCAAATGATGCACAAACCACTAGACTTTTTCAAACTCAAAAACCACCTAAAAACCACTAAAAATCCAAAGATGTGCAAGATATGATCTAACCATGGCTCTTGATACCAATTGTAAGATATTAGATTTCACTTACACATCAAACCATAACACAAAGTGGCGTATAAATGGAATTCTAGAGAGAGAAAGTTAGAGGTTTAGGGAACTTAGTGAGAGAAAGTGAAAGATATTATTATGAGCTCCAACTCTCTACCTTGGAAGGTAGAGAGTATTTATAGTCTTACAATAAAACGCCACACAACGGGCTGTGGATCAGGCATACAGTGGGTAAAGACCCATCCGTCCTCCACGGTGTTACTTAACTAAATACTACTTAACTTAAAATAACTACGACTACGAGCTTTCTAACGATTACATATACTTGAGGTGACCGACTCTTTAATACCTGGAATTTCTAATTCCTAACACAAATATATATATATATATATATATATATATATATATATATATATATATATATATATATATATATATATATATATATATGTACATTTCCATATTATGTAAACACTAGTTGTTATACATATGCATTTCTATAAGATGTAAACAATATTACTTATTTAGTGTTTTATATGAAAATATAAGTGTGTTAGTAAACTATTGGCTCAAGCCATTTAAGAATTTTATTTGTTTCGTTAAAATGATTTTACGTTTGTTATCGACAAAACATTAGAAGATTGTAAAATATAAATAAATGTTTTTACGGCTTATTTGTATTAACAATCTCCCCCTTTTTGTTGATGACAAAACATAAGATTATTTTAAGGAAAAACTAAAATTCGTAAAAGTTTGAATTGGAATTTTTACTCTCTTCTCCCCCTTTTTGTCGAAACAAAATGAGCGTCGAAAAGAAACTAACACATTGTTTTGAGAAAAACGTGTGAACGGTAATAATATAAAAATAGAGAGTAAGAGAAGAGAAGAAACTCTCGTCTTAGCTCCCCCTTGACGGGTGCTTCCCTTTGTTGAGGGTGTCAAGTAATTAGGAAGACTAAGCGAGTGTTTTGCAATTATGTTTGCAAATAGTTTCGTCTTTTGACGAACATGCTCCCCCTTGACGAGTGATCCCCTTTGTGAGGGTGTCAAGTAATAATGAAATCCTAAATGAAAGTTTTGCAAGTGTTTTTGCAATAGTTTTGCTTTGACGAAAAAGCTCCCCCTTATTGAGGGTGTCAAAGTCTTCATGTGTATATTGAAAGTCTACAAAACAAAGGTTAGAAAGCAAGTATATGATGCATGATTTCCTGCAAATGAGACTCAAATTAGTAAAAAAATGTTTTTGTTGCACGGATCCCATGGTTCCTCCTTTGGAGGGATCCGACTAGGCAAAAAGGAGGGGATCCATGTACCTGTAATCTCATGACAACAATGTGGATGTAGAGTATGATGTTTAACATCAACAAGTTATGTATTATGGCACCAAACATATTTTCATAACAACATGGCATACAACATGTAATATCATTCAATAAAATGAGAGAAATGATGTACATAACTATAAAACTAAGAAAATGATCCGAACATGAAGTATGATCCCTAACTCATATAGGTTTAAACTTAAGACTAGAACACTACTTGAATTCCTAAGCTTTAAGAATGTTTAGGCTTGTTGACCTCATCGAAACGTTCAAGGAGGTGATAAAACATGAAACATAGTTCGTCACGTACTTCATGTACTAAACCTTCAACATGTTGACAATGATAACAATCTTTGTCATGGCTGATGGTGGTAGGAATGGAGTGGTTTGAGATGGAAGATTGGATTGAGGTTCCACAAAAGAAGGAGGAATTTGTGATGGTATGTTTGATGAAGTTGGAGGTGGTTAAACTAAGGATGAAGGTGGTGTAATATGTGTTGAGAATGGTGGTAGAGAGGTATCAACTTCCATGTGATCCGGTTGTTGATTTTGTTGATTCCTCGTAATCCAAAATGGACTATTTGAGGGTGATGGAGAAAAGGATACGGGTGCTAGCGTTGTTTCAACACCAAAGTTTTGTTGTTGTGCTATTTTCTCAATTGAGGAAAATGTTGGCAATGGTGGTAGGTGAGATGGCCTAGAAGGCAAGTCCTCTAAGTTGTATAGGTGTGGAGATGAGAGTGGAGTGGTGAAAGAGATAGCTCTAGGAACTAGAGGTGAGGGTTTATTGGAAGTAGGGGTGTTTGGTTTAGGAGGTATAGTAGTGTTTGGCAAGGGTAGTTTTGTGAGAACTATTCTTTTGGGAATTGGTTTGATTGGTAGGGTTGGTTATGAGGGAATTCCAGTGTTTGGGTTTTTAACGAGTGATGATTCGGTTGAAGAGATTTCGTGAACAACCCGAGCAAGTTTCTTGGGAGGTCCTTTGGTAGATGAGTTAGCACTAGGAGCTTTCCTCATGATGAAATGATAAATGGATAGTGAAATAAAGGCTTTTGGTTGCTGAGAATGAGGTTGTGAATGGTGATTTGAAAGTACTAACAAAGAGGTTTATAAATGGAAGGAGTTAGTAAGTGATTTTAAGGCTAAAGCCACTAAGATCCTTTAAATTGCAATGATTTGCATGCACAAGAGTCAACTACAGAGTTGCACTGATCTAGGAAGTCAATTAAGACAAGGTGGAGTGTTTAAGTTAACAAGAAGAGCTTGGAATGATTGTTTTAGCTTAGCCTATGCAGCCGGTTCCCACGGTTCCCTCAAATGAGGGATCCGTCTAGGCTAAACCTAGGGATCCGGCTATCAGCAGTCAAAGAAAAAGGAAGATGATGTTTTGTAAGGTCTAGTACCTACACATCTTGAGTGTTTTCAGTCTTCTCAGGTGTCTTAAATGATATGAGATTTAAATGATCAAGTGAAATAAGTGAGGGTAGCTAATGATTGTCTTTTATGGAAAGAAATAGGGTTTTATGAGCACCAATGGGTGATCAATGATGACACTAAGAAATTTAAGAGTGTCAAGTGGAAATGATCCTAGAGATCAGATGGTAACTTAAAAGAAACTTGGAAAAATCCTTAAAAATCATAAGAAATGAAAAACTAGTTTTTGGCCTATTTAGTGGTAAAGATGACTAAAATCAATTTGCTAAAATTGAGAGAAATGTCAAGCTAGGTGTTTTGAGATGAGATAATCAATGTATGAGCATTGAAACGTAAATGTGGTGAGTTTTGATGAAATGATAAATCAAAAATACCTTGAAAGTGATCCTAAGTTAGTTATGATGTCATGCAATGGGTCATGGGTTATGGATCAAGCTCCATGGGTATGGGTCATGGACATTGGGTTTTACCCAACAATATTTATTGTATCTAGTCAAATGAGATCACACTTAAAGTTGTTAAAATGAGATCCAACTAAAATTTGAAAAGTGACACATTCCTTACAACAAAAACAAATTTTTTATTAAATACAACTAAAATTGTTAAAGTTTCGATAGATTCTTTTTAAAATTAACGAAACCTAGATGATACACTTTGATTAGAAGTGTAATGTGTATCAGGTTTTTGTATGTGTATCAGGTTTTGAAATATTTAGTAGTGTAATGTGTATCAGGTGTATCACTAATCAAAACTCATGTATCATTTGGTTATTAGTTGCTAAAATGTTAATTTGTATTAAAATATAATTTTTTTTGTGTATTATTACTAAAATTGTTATTTATAAATGTTTCAGTGGTTTTTTAGACTTGATCTTATTTTTACAACTTTAAGTTTGATCTCACGTTAACTCTCCCCTATATATATATATATATATATATATATATATATATATATATATATATATATATATATATATATATATATATATATATATATATATATATATATATATATATATATATATATATATATATGTGTGTGTGTGTGTGTGTGTGTGTGTGTGTGTGTGTGTGTGTGTGTACATTTCCATATTATGTAAACACTAGTTGTTATACATATGCATTTCTATAAGATGTAAACAATATTACTTCTTTAGTGCTTTATATGAAAATGTAAGTGTGTTAGTAAACTATTGGCTCAAGCCATTTACGAATTTTATTTGTTCGTTAAAATGATTTTACGTTTGTTATCGACAAAAGATTAGAAGATCGTAAAATATAAATAAACGTTTTTACGGCTTATTTGTATTAACAAAGTGTTCAAGATAGTGGGCTAGCAGGAAATGAATTTGTTCAAGAAGCATATCAGAATCTCCAAGAATCTCTCAAACAAAGAACTGATGACCACGTGCTCCTGGAGGAAACAAAAAATTCATCTGAAACCCTTTCTTCACTGAAAAACCTTGATATTGATTTCTCCTATAGTGACCAATTCCTAGATGACAAACTGTCGGATACTGAAGCTGATAAACCAAAGGAAGAAAAGAAAGTTGTATCTATGTTTTCTGTCACCATTCAACAGGATACTTCGACCATTCCACCAATGACAGTTCCTACACCAACTCCCTCAGTAACCACACCATCAACTGTACTTCCACCACCCGTGACAACCGAAGCTACTACAACAAACATCTCCACAACAATCATAGATGCAACTGAAACAACAACACCACCACCATCACCACCCACAAGCAAAACCGTCAAACAACAACTGGACAAGGCTCTACAACGTCTTTAGGCCCTCGAGAAGCAAAAACTATCGGAAAAAGTTAAGCATCACGATCGTCGACTATCAAAACTGGAACAACTCAACTTTGACTATGAAGTGGTTAATGCTATTGAAGCTGAAGTTAAAGAAGCTGTCGAATGGGCCATGAAAGCTTCGTTGTATACAAGGTTTAAAGACCTCCCTACATCAGATATGAAAGTGATTCTCCAACAAAGGATGTATGAAATAGATGATTACAAGGAGCACGAAGCCCATAAGCAACTTTATGAAGCCCTTCAGAATTTGATGGATCGTGATAGCTATGTGCAGTACCTGAAGGACATAGGTGAGCAAAAGGAGAAGATATAATCTACCGAAATCGCCATCAGGAACTCCTAAACCACCACCTCCCCCTCCTCTTACTGGTGGTGCTAGTTCTTCAGGAACAGGTGGATCTTCGGGCACTTCAGGCGCAACAAAAACCAATCCACCACCACTGTTAGTGCAAATATTACGATATTTAATCTATACAGTCTCGTTTGTTTTGTTGATGACAAACATGTAACTTGTAATACATAACGTAAAATATATAAGTTACTTGTAATTATATTTTGTCTCAATATACTTTCAACACCTCTCGACGACTCAAGTCCTTGTATGCTACAACACAGGTTCGTACATGTTTGTTATGTTGCATTATGATGAAACCCCTAACAAACCATTAAACATGTTTAGTTAAATAGTTTATAAAACACTTAAGTAATTTTGGTTACTTACATTTTATAAAATACATAAACATAAGTAAATGTGTTGGGTAAAACCCATGACCCAAGACCCAAGACCCATAACCCAATGTCTAGATACATTGTACCTTGGTGGGCACTCAAGTCCATGACCCATGACCCATGATCCATGACCCATAACCCATGGGTAAAGAGGAGCGTCCGACGGATCCCTCTAATTTCCCACGGATCCCTTGGAATTACAAGGGCCAGATCCCTCCAGAAGGAATCCTTGGGGCAGAAACTTGTTTTGGCCTTTTTGCCTATAAATAGCAAGCCACTTCTTACCATTTCTACACACCTTTGCATATAGTTTCTCTCCACCATTTCTAGCATATTTAGATCATTAGGAAACATGTAAAGCACCCTCATCTCATATGATCATAATGCTTCTAACTTTCATTTGTTGTAAGCATACTCCCGAAGTGATCCTCCAAAGCAAGCCTAGAGATCTTGCATCCTTACCTACTGAAGTGATCACCCATCACAAGCATACAAGCACATGAAGATCTTCTACAACAAGCTTGGGAAACTTGTCATCTTCATTCATAGAAGACCAACTGCATCATGCTTTGTGTTCTTGATGTTTGGTTTAGGATTTCATATCCATTAGACACATTGTCTTGGATATTGTCTAGTATCATATTCTTGTATCTATAACTAGATTAGATGGTTTATGTGTTTGTTCCATAAAACACAAGGTTTGTTATGTTGGGCCACAAAACATAACGGGTGTCATAGATGTGTCATGTTGGTCGGGTAATGGTTCCTCCTTTGTAACGGAACCCGGTATCTAGCCTTGTACCGGAGAAAGTGTAGGTGACGTTGTGATAGGTTTGGTTCTACCTCGTGGAAGAACTCGGTGTTTAGCTTAGTACCAGAAAAATTGTAAGCGACGTTGTGTAAGGTTTTCTCAGCCAAGAATAGAGTTTGTTGATCTAGTGAAGTAACTCTCGAGTAGGTGACTCGGGGAGTGGAGTAGGGCGAAGAGAAGCTTCGTGACCAAACCACTATAAATTCTCATGTTGGTTTGTCTATCCTTTTACTTATCGCTTTACTTTTATTCTTGCTTTTGATACGCTTACGCAGCACGTTCGGGGTCAAAGGAACTTCCTTTTCTTTGAGCAAGTATTATAACCCCCTAGGCAGTGAACCTAATCGCTGTAGTGTAGTATTAGGGTAAGCCACGGGTATTGATATCGTTCTTTAGGGGAATAGGAATGCTAGTGAGAAATTACTACGCTAAGGTTGGGTTGAGGAAGATTATTTTTTTATCTTTTTTATGTTTTTTAGAAAATGGAAATTAAGAATTCTCGGGGTATTGGATTTGGGGGTTTTGGTATTTCTACCAATTACTTCTACTTATCTAATCTAAGGTGAGTGTAGTCTATGTCTAATTGATGTGTGCTCTTATGATAGTTAAAAATGTATTTGCTTAGATGTTATTACTCCCTAGTTATCTCCTATTGATGGTTGAATTGTCACGTCCTTATTCTTAACGCGTTGTGTTTCTAAGGTCGTAGGGTATGCGTTTATCCCTAACTCTTTGAAGTTACCTAAGGTTAATGACTACGAAGTCTCTAGGATTCATAAACTTAACACTAAGGTGATCTTTGGATGTTTAGCCTACAATTCCACTAGTAACTATAAGCTAAGGTTCAACAAAGATTAATCAAGCATTAATAACACAACGGATGACCTATTGCAATAATAGGTCAATCACAATTAAGATAAGAGACAACCAATCAATATTCAATAACTAGGTTTCATATATCTAAGCAAACACACAAGTAAATTAGCCAGACATGGGGAACATGCAATCATACACACAAACAATTGAAGACATGATTGAATCAATGAAGTAAAACACTTATCTTGTTGTAAAATAGGGTATGGAACCCTAATATACTGCCCAAGACAGCCTTGGTTTGGTTTAGGTTTTTACTCCACAAAACTACCTCTCTAAAACTGAAAAATTTCGTCTTGGCCACGTTATCATTGTGACGGCGTCACCTTATGCCTGTGACGCCGTCGCCTTCAGTCTCTGACGCCGTCTGGATCAAATCTAGGCCGTCTGAGCTGCGATGCCCTACTCTTTTAAAACCTGATGCCGTCACTTGTAAATAAGCAATTTGGCTACTGAGTCGGCGTCGCAGTTAAATGCTGACGCCGTCCCCTTCAGTTCCAGCAGCTTGAGTGTCTCGATTCTTGACTTTGGCCATTTTCTTCGTATATTCGCGCCTTTTCATCTGAATAAGTGTCATTCCAGCAATTTGCCTTCAAGAGACCTAAAAAGTGAAAAGGAACGAAATTAAGTAGTAACGGATACAAAAGTGAGCAATTAAGGGCTTACATGACCCCTCAAAAGTGTACCTTTTAAATCCTTATCAGCTTTATATTTTTTATTGTCTATGTGGTTGATGTCTATGTTTGTGATGCATACTTGGTCTTTCATATAGTCATAAACTATATTTATCACTTTACATATTATGACACGCTTGATAAAGAAAAATAAACCGGACTAATAATGGTGAAACTTGATTTATAATGAACCATTAATCTTGCGGAATATTATGTGATATTAAGGGGTTGGCCTTACATGCCGTAATGCGTTAAATGCATCCTCGCGTCGAGATTAGCAAATGCGATGGTTTATACTATATTTGATACAAAAGTTTTAAGTTTGAAATGGAAACGTATTCACCCCCCCCCTCTACGTTTTCACAATTGGTATCAGATCGGGTTGGCTCTAGTTTTTAAAAACAAATGGTTTTCAAAACTAGTAAGGTCCTTGTATCAAATTTTTTGGTGAAGTCAAGCATAATATGAAAAGTGTTTTGCTATTTTTTTTTTATCTTTGAAGTTTTGTTGTTAGATATCTTGTTAATCAAGCTTGAATAAAGATTAAAATGGGTAATATAACTTCACTAAAAGTCTACAAAGGTCAAACCTTTTCGTCGGGTCAAAACATGCATTTTTGTAAATCTGTGTCAGATCCGCGGATCCCTTTGCTATCAAAGGGCGGATCCCTTTTGGAAGGGATCCGGCGGATCCGTGGTATAGATGATTGTTTTGTCAAAATTTCAAAAATTCACAACTAATTAACCGTAAGTCCGTAGAAGTCGTGCCACCTATCGTTTGAAAGTTATTTGAGTCTACTTTCATTTAAAAATGATTTCAAAAACTGATTCAAAACAAAAATTTACAGAATCATTGATTTATAATAGAAAGTCATTTTTCGGTCATAACTTTTGCACAAACTTTTGATCTAATTAGAGACGAATGTTTTCGTCTTTGAAAAATAGTGTGTCTTCTTTTGAAATCAAGGTTTTGATCATATTTATAAATATAAAAGAAACTAATCAAGCTTGGTATACATTTTTATATTTAACAAAAGCGATGAAAATAACTTTCGTATGCGATGCTAAATGATTAATTGTCTCACCTTGCATTACTTGATTATTTTCTTATCTCAAATAGTTTTTGTAATTGTTTGTTTGAATAACATATTCAGTTTCCTCACCTTGCTATTCATTCTCTTGTTTGTCGATTTAGTAATCTTTTATTAATCATTGTGCTATTTGAAGGAGTGTTTGGGATAACATCTAGGTGTGTCGAAAATGTTAGTTTAAATACTTAGATAAGTCATATAAGTTGAAAAAATGTTTAAAACATGTAATATACTAAATGGCTTCTAGTTGAGTTTGTCATGTGTGCAAATGTTTTATGTGCTTATATGATTTCTTGATTTCATATTTCTACTTGTGTCATTTTCTAAAAACAACAAGAATGTACATCAGATCATAACCTACACTTGTGTTGATGATGTACTCTCCCATTTTCCTTTTCATGATCACTTTCCAAGCTTCATAGTAGGATTGACAACTTGATTATTTCATCCGATATACTCAAGTAAATTATTTTGCAAGGCAAATATAATTGTTCATATCCAAAAATCCAAACTCGAGCTTTCCAACAACATATGTTGAACTAGCTCATCCAACCATTTTTGTTCACCATATGGACAACTTTTAATTTTTTTTAAAACATGACACCTTCGTCACCTTAGTTGTTTCAAGCATAATATTAATAAAAATGAAGCAAAGTATCATCATTGTTACTCTTCGATAGGCCATTGTAGGAATATAAATTTTCCTAACTTGAGAATGAATACTGGAGAACTTATTGCACTAGAAACTCAATTTGACCTAACGGTTGAATTGCTTCCTTGATAGAAGTTGGGTATGTGGAATCGCCCGCAAAAATGGTCGTGTTTAGCCGTAATTAAGCACCACTAGTAATAGTCTCATATTCATTCTCTCACTTGAGAAATTTATACTCCTATGTTTTCCTAAAGTAAGTTTACAATGGAAATACTTTGCATTGTCTTAGGATTACTAATCAAACAAGTTGTAAAATTAATTTTTCTTTTAAGTTAATCACAACCACTTGCCTCATCAAGCGATTATCTTGCTTTGATCGAGAAGAGCTACATGACTTCATGGACGAAGCTCATTGTATGCTAATCACCATCCGTAATGACTATACATAGTTCATTGCTTCCGTTGACCAAAACAACCTTCTAAAACAATTCACTTTGTTAGGATCCTATATTTATTGTGTTGATGATTCGGGTGGTCTTGGATGATGGAAATACATGTTAGCCATTTGAGAGAGAAAGAGATGAGAGGGTGTTTTCTTGGTAGAGACTTGCTTCACAAATGTAAGCTTAGATTATGAGAAAAGCACCACCCCTTCCATGGATGGAAGGGGTATTTATAGTAACATACAAATACGTCCTCCTATCGGACTGTGGATCAGGCATACAGTGGGTAAAGATCCGTCCTTCCTCCACGGTGTTACACTAAACTAATCTACGCTACTAATTAACTAATAAACTACTAAACAACGTAAATAACTACAAGTCTACGAGCTAACATATGCTAGACCATAATTGGGGTGACCGACACTTTAACATGGAAATTCCAATTCCTAACAATCTCCCCCTAAGGGAGGTCACCCCATGAAATACATTTTGCATCCTAGCATTCAATCTTTGTCTTTAGTTCTGAGCTCGTAGACTTCAATTCTTCAAATTCTGCAATCTTTGTGCTTTAGTAGCGATTCTTCAAAGTCCGCACAGTTTTGTACTTTAAGTGGAGGTCTTTGAACTGATCCACATCTTGATGATCTTTAAGCTTTGTTTGAGATCATCAGCCACAGTAAATCTCTGAATCACCCTTTATTGTGTTGCTATCATGTGATGTTGTGACTTTTGGACAGACATGCTCACACTTTTGAATCATGACATCTTTCCATTAGAGTAGCGGAAGCTTTACTGGTTCATGATATTTGCAGCAGCGTAGCAGAAGCATAGTATAAAAATATCAGAGCCAGGTTATGTTGATATGCACCAGCCATGATTTCTTTAATTAAGTGTGGATGCTGTGAGCATGCGGCTTTGGATTGACTCCTCAATTCTGATCAGCTACAACCGTCCAAATGTACATGCAAACAACAGTTAGCAATAAAACACACGAAAGTGTCTTTGATCACTTTCGTTGAATTGAGGTACATGGCCCACGGTTCCCCGGTGATCAGTACAAGTACTGCTTGTGATCAGGTATAATTCCAAAGAATCTCCTTGGCAGGGTTTCGCAGCTGTTCTAGCTGTTCTCAAACCGGAATGTCTCAAAGAAGACAACACGGAGTGAGTGAACCAGCGAATTGAGATTAACTGATTGATGAAAGATTGATTTGAAAAACAATCACGTATTGCTTGAAGAAAGAGTTTTGCAATACGATGAAGGTTTTATGAGAAAGATCAATTTTCAATGAAAATACCTTTTGTATTAGAAAGTGAGTACACATTCGATGTGCTAGAGAAAAGAAGAGATTTACACATCGAACGGTTTTTCCAAAAGTATTTTTCAACCAGAGATACTTTTTGTGTTTGAGAATGAATACACATTCGACGTGCTAGAGAAAAGAAGGTTTTCACATCGAACGGTTTTTCCAAAAGTATTCGTCAATTCCAATCCTGGACCAAGGTTGATTCATGAGTGAATCGCCCCATTGTTTCTATCCAGTTGTCACAAGTTTGATCTTTAGAAAAGATCTCACATGTCACCCACCAAGAGCTTATTTGATGTTGGCTCTAGAAGGATTTCCATCTTCATCGTGAATATTTAATATATCACTCGGATGTTCTGGCAATACCACAAGGGTAATGCGTAGGACTCTCAATATATACTAACTTTCCACATTGTGTGAAACAACAAGTCTTCATTAATTTTGTGTCCTAATGAGATATTGTGGATGATCTCTTGGCTCTAGACTCAATAGTGCACATTTGGTTTCCTATGCCGGAGATTAGGGAGAGGGTCTCCTTCTTCAATATCAACAATCTCTAAGAGAAAGTCGATAGATAATGTCGGTTCCCCGTGAGAATGAAACAAGCCCTTTTAAGAGGAACTTGAGTAGCTTGGGAAGTTTAGTGCAGTGCGTCACTGGGTCCATGACGTCTTGTCTTCAATACCGGCGTTACCTTGGTAACCACCAGTAGCATATGTATTGAACCCGGTTACTGCCATAAGGTTGAATTATTGGAGGGCTATTTCTTTTCACCCTTTTTAACATTTAATTCTTTTTCATTCTTCAACCTCTTCTCAGTCCGCACTCTTCCCATATTCACATTTTTCTCCTTTTTTCATCATACTTAAGGATTTCTACACTATCTAGTGGATTGTCCCTGGGTAGATCCCTCCGGCTCTGGCGGGATCGTGGGAACGAATACCTAACCTAACCATCCTTATAACTCCATTCATAAAGTAAAAAGGTCGGTCTTTTGGTACAGTTCATTGCTTCTCGAAACCAATTGAAAAATCATTTGGAAAATCAATCAAGGTACTTGTGATATAAAATCAAAGCATTTTGTACCTTAATAGTTTTGATCTTTTAGAAATGCTCTCCCTCAACATGTGCATATGATTTTATAAATTGTTTAGCACATGGAGGCAAGAGTTCTTTTGAAATAAATTCTTGATCACAATTTCCTATGGAAAAAGCCATTTGATTTTCTTTGGTAAATTCTCCCCCTCAATATGTGCATAGGATATATGAAATCATTTTATCACATAGAGGAAAGAGTTCTTTTGAAGCACAATAACGATCACACAAGCCATTAAGAAACCATTCGCTCCCCCTCAATATGTGCATCAATATATGAAAGAGTTTAACACATATTAGAGAGAGCCAGCACATTGAATCAAATGATCACCTTTTATCAAATTTCATATTAAATCACAAATTCTCCCCCGATCAAAAATATCAAACCCTTTGAGATTTTGGATCCCAAGTGATTTAATAAGGTTTAGAAAACATGGGAGAAAATGCGTCTGGTTTAAATACTCTTCTGGTTTTTGGTTAAATGCTCCTCCTCAACATGTGCATTGTATATTTGAAATCGTTTGGCACATGGAGGTAGGAGTGTTATGAAACAATTACCCTTTAAAACCTGATTTGAGATTTAAATCACGATCTCTCCCCCGATCAAAAATTTCAAACCAATTGAGATTTTGGATCCCGATTGATTTAAATCATTTAGAAAATTTTGGGAAAAGACGTGGCAATATTTAATTTTGAAAAATGACTGATAAGGATCAATTTAAGACATTAAAGATTGTTAGTGTCAGGTATGATAGTTTTTAAGAGATCTTTAAGTAAAATAAAACAATTTCACAATTAAACAAGAACAGAAAAAAATTCATTTTGTAAGATCTTTGAGTTTTAAAGAAAATCATACCATGACATAACATTAAATCTTTAGATCACCACATTTTAACGTACAAACGGACTTGATAGATGAAATATCGTTTGAAAATATTTAATTTGAAATCACTTAAGATTTGACAGAATAAAGTCCGGTTGATTTCAAAACTTTGAATCCGATTTATTTTCAAAACAATATTTTTCCATTTTCAAAACAATATTTTTCAAAGTTTTACAAAAATGGTATCCCTGCACAAAGATACGTTAGGTGGTTAAGCTGCTTTTGTTGTTGTTGCTATAGGGTTTGGAAGAAAACCATCTGCAGATGCAGTGAGACTTCTTTCGTTGCATTTTTTTCATGCCAACTCTTCATAGAGGTCCAATTAAGCTCAGTTTCTTCATTTGATGATGAAGAAAACCATCTGCTGATGCAGTGAGACATCTTACGTTTCATTTATGCCAACTCTCCATAGAAGTCAAATTAAGCTCCGTTTCTTCATTTGTCAACCCAAGATATAGTTACCCTTTCCTTTCGGCATCCAATCATCTTCATTTGTGGGATCCGGATTGGGAACATTCTTTTAAACCATGTTATCTGCATACGTTAGTGAACACAAATAGACATATATAGTGGTCGACAACACCCAAACAACAATCGACTAATAAAAGTCAATTCAACATATCAATCAGATCATAAAAGGTATGGGAATAATGTTTTCATCAATCTATAATCATCTAATCCTAACAATCACATCCTAGAAACCTATTCCTTCAACATAGGCAATTATATTTTTCCAGATAAGCACGTAGGATGATAAAGAAAGTCCGTTAGAAGATGTAAATTTGAAAAAATTCTCCCCCTCAATCAATGACTTATTTTCTGAAAAGGTTAAAAGCATGGAAGTCATTGATTGAGTTTACAAATTTTATAAAAACTCTGAATCTGATTGTTTTTACAAGCAACTCGTTTACCACCATTTTGTTAAAACAAATATTTTTCTGCAGAATTTTAGACGGAAAAATATTTGAGTAGGAACAGCAGTCCTTCGACATACTTTCCTCATTTTGTTTTTAGGATAAGTGCTCGAAATATTTGAAAATTGGTTTAGCGCAGCACTTTCCTTCCTTGAAGAACGGGTTGCTATCAGAAATAATAGCAAGCCATAGTTTTAAGCACGGGTTACAATCTGAAGTAACTGCAAGCCATTGTTTAAGACATGTTTAGAAAGAAATATTTACACCTCCTGCTCGAACTTCCTCTAAAGTCCGGTGCCATTATTGAATGAAATTTCTAAGACCGCAGATGTTATCGATACCAGAAGACATGTCATAAGAAAAACTTATTTTTGGTATTTTTAAAATTTTCTGATTTTTATGGGTTTTTGATGGTTTTATATTTTTCTATTTTCATTTTCTGAAAAATATATACAAAGATAGAATAGATGATATAGTTTAAGAAAGATGATGATACGAGTACCGAGATAAGGATATCGAACAGCCCCGTTGTAGAAGATAGAAGTCATCATCTCTTAAACATTCACCACCAAAGCTTCCGAAGCTCCAGAATAGAAGATAGAACATGAGCCTTTGAGAAAGAGAGACTTTGGCAGCTTCCCCCCAAACCGAAAATCCATTAGATGAGCAGATTCGAAGCTCTATTTCAAGATTGCCTTAGCCAGGTGCACGAAGAAGCACACCATTATCATAAATCCCGCTGCTCCATTTAAGAATGATAATCGAGGTTCTCCGTTCGGGGTTATATCATCCAATAGAAGAACAGAAACGTTTCATCCCACACTTAAATAATCTTCTCATATTTCTTTTCAACTGACGTCTGAAGCGATCCATTCCAAAAGGTGTCAAGAGAACAATTCCCCCAAGTAATTGAATTGATGCAATCAGTCTTTTTGTATAATGCTCAAGAACTCTCCCGAATACACATCATGAGGGTAATGAAGAACACCTCCCCAATGTTCACATCTTTCGTCCCTGATGATTGTGTATGAAGCTCAAGAACCCGAAGTACACCAATATCCAAGAACTCTCCCGAATACACATCATGCCCGGAGAGAAAACACCTCCCCAATGTTTGTGGTAAACAATGGCTTTCTTCCCTGATGATCGTATATGAAGCTCAAGGACCCGAAGTACACACATTCTCCAAAGAGAGAACAACCGATAACATTGAAGAAGCAGGCCGAATCACTGATTATCTCTGCGGATGACAATCTCTGCGGATGTCAACTCCGGAATAAGTGATTATATCTCTGAATCACTGATTAAGCCCTCAAGTGAGACAGCTGAGCGCCCCTAATGTACACAATTCTCTCTCCCCTGATGATTGCGATAACATCGAGATCATCAGTGTACCTCTTATATCTTTAGAAACTTTCTCTAACATCACTTCCCCCACATAGTTGGAATAATAACACTAAACGCCTTGATGAGTAAAACCTTGAGTTTCTCTGCGGTCATGACATTCATCTTCCCGGGATATCTTCAATCACTTAGAAGAATTAAGTTCATCAAGTTTACTTGCCATGAGTCAAACCTTGAGTTTCTTTGCGGTAATAACATTTGTCTTCCCGGGATATCTTCAATTACTTAGAAGTATTAAGTTCATCAAGTTTACTCGCGTTTAGGTGCTTGTCTCCTTCCCCCTTGCTGGTTTTGACACTTCAGAATCAGCAACATATTATAAGCCCAAATACTTGAAATATTTTGAGAAGAACATCATTAGCTCAAATATATTTGTGAGAATCAACTTGCTGAAGAATGTGAGCAAGTCTAATTGGGGATTAAATTTGACTTTTTACACTCCCCCAATTAGTGCTCTCCCCTAAACCGACAATCTGTTTGATAAATGCCCAGATTAAAAAGAAGTCTTTGGATAATCAAATGCAACTCGTCTTTAGTCTTCTAACATGCAACAGAAAATGTAGAACCGACTGTAGACTCGACCTTCTTAAAGATTGTCCAATTGGGGAATCGAAAGTCAACATCTTCAA
The DNA here is from genome assembly GCA_019973895.1 of Chrysanthemum seticuspe. Lineage (NCBI taxonomy): Eukaryota > Viridiplantae > Streptophyta > Magnoliopsida > Asterales > Asteraceae > Chrysanthemum > Chrysanthemum seticuspe. The sequence continues at coordinate 181,967,565 of BPTQ01000004.1, forward strand.
CTCACCAAATGCATTCCCGTTAACTTACAAATAGCAAATCCCCTTAAATCATGTTGAAACGTTAGATCTTGATAGATCTTGAGCACTCGCAGATCGTTAGTATTGCTTATGTAATCACAAACAAACTAATAGACAATCTCTACGACTTATATTCTTTAGCGGAAATCAAATATAAGTACGAACACAAATAACTAAGAACACGTTGATCCTTTATGGATCTTTATATTACTAAAACTTTGTTTTTCAACTCGTTACCTTCATCATACTATTGTGTTCCTTTTATAGACAAGGAACCCTAACTTGTTTCCTAAGAAACGTATAATAATAAAACTAAATAAGATATACACAATAACTTCCTAATAAAGCTCATGCATATCCTAACTAACTATTGAAAACACGGAATAACTATTTCCGCAGAAACAAACTATGCTCTATATAACTTCAGCAGATTCTGTTCTTCAGCATATTCCTTGAACTTCAGCAGAATCCTTTTGGTAGAAACTTCAGCAGAATTCTAACTTAGTAGAATTCCCAACAATCCTCCCCTAAACTGGAATTTGACTTGGTTAAGTTCCAGTTTCTTGATAGATCTTCAACGCTTCAGAGGATTGTTCACAAACATCAGCAACAAAGAAACAAAACAATGACACCTCGATGATGACAAAACTTTAAAGATACAGTTCTTTGCAGCAACAAATGACATAATGTACATCACATCCAGTTTAGTTTCATACTATTCTCATCACATCCAGGTGTGTTAACTCCTGTGAGAGGTGAATCATTGAAAATAATGGATTTGATGTCTCTTTACCAATAGCCATTACTACTGGAGTAGCCAAATGTTTAAGTTCGAAAACTATGGTACACTGATAACCATCTGATTTATTAGCAAATCAGCAACCATGAACGGATTTGAAATGTCTTTACTTGTAGCCGTTTGCTCAAGACTAGTCAATTCTTAGGATTGGTGAACTAATTACCAAATATGGTATTCCACTGCCTTTACCACAAGCCATATACATGTGGGCTAGTCAATTCTTGGATTCCAAAAAGGAATAAACCATGGTGAATTGATGACCATACAACCCTCAACAATTAAGCATGGGTGGTTGCAAACCCTATGATTTTGAGCAAACCATTACAGCTATCAACAGATTTGATGTGTCTTTACCAAAGCTGTACCCTTTGGACTAGCCAACTCTTTGATATACACAAGGCACATCTGGTGAGTTAAAAACCATCAATAGTATACAACAAAACTGCAATAAAAATTAGACAAACCAAAAATATACAAACATTTTTTTTAACTAATAAAGAAATAACACAAAACAAATATATTACAAACTATACACAATACCATAATCAAGATGATGCTTTATGTTGCAGAAGTTGAGTCTTAATGATTCCAACACATTGTTCAGCAAGCAACTTATCATTACCAACTGGATCTGGAGGAACTTCCAACTTCTGTCTAAGCATTCTTTCCATCAGCCTCACAGGCAAGGGATAAATCTTATCAGCAAACATACAAACAGTAATCCCACCCTTTGTCTCCACCACATGCACACAAGGCAAAGGATAAAATCTCCAAGTCTCAACCTTCCATTGATGTGAATTCTTCCAAATATGATACCCTTTACCATTTGGAGATTGAGAATCAAACAACACTTGAAAGTCACCCAACAAAAATAAACCAGAACCCTGTGGTGAATGAATAGCATAATGCTTAGTAACAATACCATACAGAGTATTCAAATCTTGCCTATCCACCAGATGAAGTATTTCCTTCAAGAAGTTGAACTTCATAGTAGTATAATCCAGACGATAAATAGTATTAAGCTCCCCATCAGTCAATGTCCAATTAATCAACACATCATGAGATCCTTCAGGAAAAACAACAACAGATCCTTCTTGAATAAAAGTTGAATCAGCAGCTTTTAGATCCAAAGAACTACCTCTGAGAGACTTATGAATCTTAGAAGTATACGTCCCATATGATCTCACAGATCGCCTTAAAGTAGTGTGACTTCGTTTAGACATTCTTTTCATTCTCCGACCAGGTATATAAACCTCCATAGATGGTACATCCTCATATACTTTAGGAACATCTTTAGCATGAGTGGAAGAAGTAGAAGTAGACTTAACTGGAGCAATACCTCTCAATTTATACATTCTCTCAAGTATCACTCTGGCCTTCTTAGCTTTAGCAGCTGCTCTTTCAGCTTTCTTACCCATATCTTCTCCTTCTAGATCAATTAGCACTCTAACCTTCTTAACACTAGGTAATGCTGTAGAAGAAATAGTTTGTGGTTCAGGAGATTGAACCCTTTCAGCTGAAGGTATAGCTGCAGTAGATGCTTCAGGAGTAATAACAGGAGAATCCATCCTTGGTGGAACATCATCAAAATTATCTACAATCTCAACTGTCTTAGACCTCTTTGCCTGTGGAGCCTCTGAATGAACATCACTTCTCTTTTTAGAAGATGATGCAGTCTGCTTCATAATCCTTTGATACATTCTATGCAAATCATCATCAGGTAAATTCCAGACTTGCCTTTTCTTCAAACCAGAATTAAAGATAGCAGAACTCTGATAAAGTACAATAGATCTCATGTATGCTTTCTTTTGAGCTTCAGTAGGTGGTTTTTCCCTTTTTGCTTTATTCTTTTGAGCAACAAGAGCTTTCTTTTTGTCAGCTGCCTCTTGTTTTCGTTTTCGTCCAAGATTGACCATTTATGCAACAAAAGTCTCACTGTCAAAGTTTGCACCTAATATACTCTGAGCAAGTGTAGGATTTGAAACAGCTTGCTGAGTATAAACATCCCATTGTGCATCAGGAATCTGAGTACGCAAGTCATCCAGTTCTCTTCGTCTCTCAGGAGTCAAATTTAAAGTAGACTCAGCTGTAAGCTTTTTAGCCAATTCATCACTTTTCTTCAACTCTGCACACTCAGCTAACATTCTTTCTTGTTCTTTCATCTCTTGTGCACTTACCAGATCTGGACCAAGCTCATCTTCAACCATTACTTCTTTCTCTTTATCAGCAGATATGTGAACACCATCAACTGAAGAAGTATCACAAGTAGGAACTTCAGAAGAAACATCCAAATCAGCATCAGAAGAAACATGTTGAGACAGATCTTCAACAGGTGTGGAAAATACATCAGCTACTGGATCCAAAACAAAACTTCTGCCAGCAAGAAAAACTTCAGACTGATCTGCTGAAGGTGTAAAAGCAGGTTGTGCTTGCACTGATGAAGCTTGACCAACTTTAAGAGCAATATCTATCATAGGAGTGTCAGCAACAATATGCTCTTCAGCAATTGCAACATCCTCTCTTTGCAATATATCCTTGCTCAAAGATTGTCGTCTCCTCTGTCGAGTAAACAAAATTGGCTCCTTTTGCTTTACTGATTTAGTAACCATGGGAGTAGATTGTTGAGCCACATTAGCCAAAATATCCAGTGACTTAAATTGAGAATCCACTTCCTCCTCATCAGAAGAAACATCAAGCTTCCTTCTGCTATAATTCCCAAGTTGTTCCTCCAAACTCTTAACTTTACTCTTTAACTCCACAATCTCACCACCAAGTGAAGTTTTAGTCTCTGCAAGCTCCTTTTTGAGATCAGCAACCTCAGCCACATACCTGTTCACTAGAGCATATACAGATGTAAGTGTAATAGGGTCCTCAGCTCCACCAGCAGATTGTTCAGTGGTAACGGGAGCTTCATTGGACCTTTCAGGAGAAACATGTTCATGCTCAAAATTATCTGAACCTTCATTAAATGGTTCCCTTAATGGACTAGGTGTGGGCAGTCTATTAACTTCATGCTCAACCTCATTAAAGGTAACATGAATAGGTGGTGGACTAGGACAAGGTCTAGGACAAGGTTGGTCAGGAGCAACATGAGATACTTCAGCAGTATTAGAAGGGCCCTCATCCATAGCAACTGATGGATTACCATCAGCAGCAACAGTAGTAGAGGGTGGAGACCCAACAACATTCCCTTCATCAACATCCTCATTACCTTGAGGCAACATAACTGCTAGCAAAGGATGATGTTCCCCCTCATAATTAGTTTTCATAGAAGCAAACAGTTTAGAAGATAAAAATCCTATGGGACAAAAGGCTTGGGCTTGGGTAGTAATGTCCAAAATCATTTGCAAAAACCTAGGGTACATCAAAAACTTAAACTTTTTCCTATGAATATTTTCAACCATATTCTCAAAAATAAACCTAGAAAAATTATAAGTTAACCTCTGAGTAAGACAAACAATACCACAACCTAGTTGAGTAGAAAACTGGTCCCATCCTCCTGATTTATTGCTGATACATTGAAGTAAAGTATGTACCAAAAACCTCCACATAGGGCAAAGTTGATTCTTTAACCATATGTCAGTTCTTGTACCCTGATATCCAATCGCTCTCAGCCCAGTAAGTATCTCCACCGAATTAGAATGATAGACTCCATTCGCATCATCCAAGCGAAGCTTTCTTCTAATCAACTCCTCTGTCACAACATACTCTGTCCCGTCAACCATCGCAACAATCTCTGTGTCACTCCGTTTCGAAGCAGATGCCCAAAATTGAGTAACCAATGATTCATATATCACAGTAGGAGAATGCGTTAAAGCATAATGAATCTTGGATCTCTTCAAGAACTCCACCAATGGTTCATACAAATCATCACCCTTAGCTTTTCCCAGAAAAGCAACCTTGTTATGATCTTTCTTCAATTGAAGCGCCATGAGAAATTGAAAGAAAGAATGAGTTACGTTTTAATCAACTGAAAGTGTGTTTAAATCGAATGAAGTGGGAATCAGTTAATTTTAGACGAAGATATGCGAATAGGGTATAAGTAGAAGTTTCCCAAATTTTGGTCAAATTTATTAAGTTGTTGACCAAAGTGACGTGTAATGCAACTTTTACCAAATTTAAATTTCAACTTCAGTAGAAACAATGGTCATTCTGCTGAAGACTTTCAATCAGCAGAAACAAATCACGTATTCAAGAAGCTTCAGTAAATATCTTTTTACTGTTTCACCCAACTCGCATTAAATCTCATTAAGACTTGAAACCGTCTATAAAACAATCCCCAATGCACACTTATCTCTCATCAATTACCCCCAAATATCTTCACAAACCCTAATTTCTCCAAAAATCACAATCAACCATAATCAACCATGAAAAACCAACCAGAGGTTATTGATCCAACCTCCTCTCCATCAACATCATCATTTAGTGATGATTTCCTTCAGTTTTTCCCATGTCCACATGACCCTCGACCTTTGAAGTCCCCATTTCTCAGTTCTTCTGATGATGATAGTGTAGTGAATCCAAGTGCATCTTTTGATGACTCTAATGACTCCTACAAGGAGAGAACATCATACTCCCAACCTTTAGCACCTCAGCCTCAACAAAGGCCCCGTGCCGAAAGAGAGGTGGTTCTCGCTCTTCCTGCGCCATGGTTTGGTGCTTCATCTCATATCGTATAAGGGAAGGGGATAAGGAAGATGGATTTATTGCTTTTTGGTGAAACCAGTAGATGAAGCACAAAGGACAATGTGTATTCATCTTCATCATCTTTGGTTTCCTTAATCCATCCTTTCCATTTTGATCCTTAGCATCTTCGTCATACTGGTCATGCATATCCAGCCATAAGGATAGAAGATATAGGCTAGACGATGATAGGAGCTAGTATAGGTTAAGTAGATCATGTATAGATATGATCATGTATTTCCTTATGAAGTTGATTGTAAGCTGCAAGCTGTAAACTGTTTCTTGAATGAATGAATGAACAATTAACTTCAGTACTTTTCTCTTCAGAAGAAACAAATAGCTCACTCCAGTATTTAGCTTTCAGAAGAAACAATCTTTTAAGCTTACTTGACCATTCTCCAATGAACCAAACTAGATAAACTTTAACTGAAATATGCAATCTGCAAAACAGTCACAGAGAAACACACAAACCAAACCAAAACAAACAAAACTCACAATACATTAGCTGGTTAGTGTTAGAAAATATACAAATCAATATACAAAGTTTTACAACATAAATCCTCCCCTGAGGCATATGCCTCCCCTGAGGCCTATGCCTCCCCTTCAACTTTGCAGTTAAGGGTTAAGCATACCAATATGGACCACAAGGTGTTGAAACCTTGGTCCATCAAAAGCCTTTGTTAACAGATATGCCACATTATCATCAGTGTGAATTTTAACCACTTTTATCAAATGTTTTTCATATGCATCTCTTATAAAGTGGTGCCTGATTTCAATATGCTTAGTTCTACTGTGAAAAACTGGATTTTAACAATGCATATGGTACTTTGATTATCAATAAAAATTGTGGTGTTCATGAAGTTATACCCATAATCCAACAATTGATTTTGTATCCAAAGAACCTGTCCACAGCAATTTGCAGCAGCAACATACTCTGCTTCAGTAGATGAGGTAGCCACAATAGTTTGTTTCTTGCACTGCCAAGAAATCAATCTCTTTCCAAGGAATTGGCAACCTCCAGTTGTGGATCTCCTATCCAGATTTGCACCAGCATAATCACTGTCACTATATGCTTCCAGCATAAAAGGAGACTCTTTTGGGTACCAAAGACCTAAATGGGGTTGGCCATTCAAATACTTAAAGATCTTCTTGACTGCATTCAGATGGGAAGCAAGTGGAGTGACTTGATGTCTAGAGCAAGCACTCACAGCAAATGTAATATCAGGCCTAGAAGCTGTTAGATACATCAATGAACCAATCATAGATCTGTATAAATGAACATCCACAGGTAGATCTGGTTCATTGTTTGTCTTTGACTTTGGAGCTTCATAAGGTGTTGTGGCAGTCCTGACACTCTCCATACCAAACTTCTTCAAGATGTCCCTCACATATTTGTCCTGACTGATAAAGATACCATCAGGTTTCTGCTGAACTTGGAGACCCAAAAAGAAAGTAAGCTCCCCCATAGCACTCATCTGAAACTCTCCCTTCATTAGCTCCTCAAACTCCCTGCACCAAGCTTCTTTAGTGGATCCAAATATGATATCATCCACATAAACTTGCACAAGAATAATGTCTGTGGAATTCTTCTTTAGGAAAAGTGTTTTATCAATAGCACCTCTTCTATAGCCATGCTTCAGTAGAAATGATGAAAGCCTAGCATACCATGCTCTAGGTGCCTGATGTAGTCCATAGAGAGCTTTAACTACCTTATAAACATGATTTAGGTGATCTGGATCTTCAAATCCTTTAGGTTGAGTGACATAAACCTCCTCTTCTATTTCACCATACAGAAATGCACCTTTAACATCCATTTGATACACCATACCCATGTAAGATGCATAGGCCAAGAAAATACGAATGGCCTCAACTCTAGCAACAGGTGCAAACACTTCATCATAATCAATCCCCTCCTCTTGTCTGAACCCCTGAGCCACTAATCTTGCTTTGTTTTTAATCACAACACCCCTTGCATCTCTTTTATTTTTCAATATCCATTTGGTCCCAATTGCATACTTCCCTTCAGGTAGTGGGACCAATATCTAAACCTGCTGATTTTGGAACTGTTGCATCTCTTCTTGCATTGCTTCAAGCCAGCTTGAATCATCCAGGGCTTGAGTAACACTGGTTGGCTCCACTTGAGAGAGAAAACAGGCAAACAGACAATGCTCAAAATCTGTATGATTGTCCCTTTGCTGGTTTGAGACATAAGAGATAAAAGCTACTTGACCATATTTAGAACTTGTTACAGTACCCCTAGTTCTAACAGGTGCATTAGGATCACCAATAATATTGGACTGTGGATGAGTAATGTTGATCCTTTTAGTAGCAATGGTGTTGACATAAATGGAGGTATCAAGATTAGTCACAGTTGGCTCAAAATTACTGTCATAGGAAGGTGAGGTGAAGAATCCAGCTTTGGGTTGATGATTACCAAGATCTGAAGGTCTTGGAAAACGTATATAAGGTTCCCCAAAGTCTGTGGACACTCTAGTAGAAATGGGAGTAGAAACAGCATAACCGTCAGCAGAATTGGTGATGATAGGAGAAACAGGATCACTTTCAGCAGAATGGTGATTTCCATTGATTGCTTCTCTTGCAACCTCCTCAGCATTCCTCTCGGCTTCTAGATTAGCTGCATATTCTTGTTTCTTAAGCCTAGCAAGGTCCTCTGCATAGCTGGACTCATCTTCACTGTCATTGGTAGTAACTTTGGAAGTGTCACCTGAAAAATTATTAGGGGAGAAAGAAGGTACAATAATAGGATGCTCATCATCCTCAAACTCACTATCAGAATCAACATTCATGGTAGCAGCACTGTCAGTGGGTGACTCTTGTGAACCTGCATTTTGGTTAGCCACATGTCTAGAATAACCTAAATAATCAGTTAAGTAATCAAGGTCAAAAGACCAAACATGACCTTGTCCTTGAACATTAGGCTTGTCTTCTAGAAATCTCAGGTTCAAAGTCTCCTCAATCTTCTTAGTATTCAAATTGTATACCCTATACGCTTTACTATGAGCCGAATAACCCACAATATAACCCTCATCAACCTTCTCATCAAATTTAACCAGTGGATCACTAGTATTCAAAATAGTCACTTGACATCCAAAAGGTTTAAGGTAGTGAATAGCAGGAACTTTCCCATAGAGAAGTTCATAAGGTGTCTTAAAATGAGGTCTAATAATAGATACCCTGTTCAGAACATAACAAGCTGTGCCAACTGCTTCAGTCCAAAACATTGTGGGTAACTTAGAGTCTGCAAGCATAGATCTTGCTACCTATATAAGGGTCCTATTCTTTCTTTCAGCTACCCCATTTTGTTGAGGGGTTCTTGGAGTGCTATAGTCCCTTTTGATGCCTTTAGACCTACAGAGTTCTATCAATACTGCATTCTTGAACTCTGTCCCATTATCACACCTGATGCCCTTAACCTTTTTATTCAGCTGATTTTCAACAAGGGTAATAAACTCTCTTAAAACTGGAGATGTTTCATCTTTTGTTCTCAGAAAGAACACCCAACAAAACCTGCTAAATCCATCAGTGATTACCAGACAAAAGTATTTGTGATCAATACTGCGTACTTGAGTTGGACCAAAAAGATCCATGTAAAGCAACTGAAGAGGTTCTGAAATAAGGCTCACTGCATTAATTGCTTTGCAAGAGGCTCTGTGTTGCTTTCCTTTGTTGCAGGCAACACAGTTATGTTCATTGGTGAAAACCTTTGAAGGAAGTCCTTCAACAAGACCCATTTTAGATAGCTTGTTAATGGTCGTGAAGTTCACATGAGCCATCCTTCTATGCCACTTTGTAGACTCATCCAGAGATGCTTTAGCCACCAAACAAGTTAAGTCACCTTCTGGTTGAACATCATTCAAGTTGAATGTGTATAAATTGTGAGTACGAGGAACTCTCAGCAAAATTGATGTATCTTCTGGAAGTTTGAAGTCTTTAGACAGCACAAGACATTCATCCTCAGAGAAGAGTACTTTGTTCTTTATGTCACAGATTTGTGAGACTGAGAACAAGTTGAAGTGTTGTAGTTCCTTGACATAATACACATTCTCAAAGTCCAGTTGAGGTGTTTTGATGGTCCCTTTCCCAGTGATTCTACCATCACTTCCACCAAAAGTCACATTGCCTCCTCCTTCTATGGGTACAAAATTATGCATCATATCTCTGTTTCCTGACATACTTCTTGAGCAACCACTATCAACAATGCCAACTTCCTTGTGCTTAAGAGGATGATCCTACAACAACAACAAAAATATATACAAAAATTAGTACACTATTGAGGCTCAAGTCATTACTGACTTGAACCTGCTTTGTGGATCTTTAGATTGAGGCCATGTAGATTTATAAGATCCACTATTGTTCTTGGGTTTCCATTGAAATCTAGGTCCCTTTTGTGTCCAAGAACAATCTGTTGAGGGCTTCATAGCAGTATTCCTATAACCCTTCCCATCATTCATTGAGTCAACATATCCAGGCCAATAACCATTTTTAAAATATGAACTTGTCGGTTGCACATATGGTCTAGCAACTGAGCTTCTCCAAGTAAAAGGAGGAGATGCATAGTTTGCTTATGGAACATAAGGTGGTATAGCATTAACATTAGTCCACATTGGTCTAGATTTCCCAGCACATACACCCATTCTTTGTTCATGAAAATCACAATCCTTAATTAAATGAAATTTACTTCCACACACAAAACATGTCTTCTGTTTAGAAGATTTATTTAACCCAAAAGATGTTCTATTACAAGCAGAAGTATTCAAACCAAAACCATGAAAAAAATTGTTTTTAACAGAATTATTATTCAAAGAATGAAAAGACAAGTCTTCAGAGGAAATTGTCTTGGAAGAGGATTCCTTAGCAGTAACTCTAATAGGCTTGAAGGTAGGCTTGGGTGCAGGCTTGGGTGAGGACTTGGGTAGGTTTGACTTATCACTTGAATCACAGCTGTCATAAGAAGTAGACCATTGATCAGAAGATTTGTCAATGTCAAAGCAAGAGACAAAATCATTAGATGAAGAATCAGGGTCTGGCAAGTCTTTTGACTTTTTGCCATACAGATGATGTGATCCATCAAAGTCAACAGTAAGGGAAAGTGTAGGATCGTAATATTTATTGTGTTGATGATTCGGGTGGTCTTGGATGATCAAAATACATGTTTGCCATATTTTAGAGAGAGAAAGTAGAGAGAGAGAGAGGGTGTTCTTGCTAGAGGTTTACACAAATGAAAGATTAGATTAAAATGATAAGAAGCACCACCCCTTCCATGGATGGAAGGGGTATTTATAGTTACATGAGAAACGACCTCCTATCGGCCTGTGGATCAGGGATACAGTGGGTAAAGACCCGTCCTTCCTCCACGGTGTTGCACTATGCTAAACTAGACTAATAACTAACTAATAAAACAGTAAATAACGTAACTAAACGATATGTCTACGAGCTAACTTATGCTAGATAATACTTGGGGTGAGCGACACTTCACTATGGAATTTTCTAATTCCTAACAATCTCCCCCTAAGGGAGGTCACCCCATGTTTTACATTTCGAATCCTAGCATTCTATTTTACCTTCAGTCTTGAGCTCGTAGACTTTAATTCTTCACTTTCGCAATCTTTGTGCTTAAGTAGTGCAACTTCAAAGTCCGCATTGATTTGTACTTTTAGTGGAGGCCTTTAACTGATCCACATCTTTGATGATCTTCGAGCTTTCATTGAGATCATCAGCCACAGTAAATCTCTGGATCACCCTTTATTGTGTTGCCATCATGTGAAGTTGTGACTTTTGGACCGACATGCTCACACTTTTGAATCATGACCTCTTTCCATCAGAGTAGCGGAAGCCTTACTGGTTCATGATATTTGAGCAGCATAGCAGAAGCATAGTATAAAAATATCAGAACCAGGTTATGTAGATATGCACCAGTCATGATTTCTTCAATTAAGTGTGGTTGCTGTGAACATGCGGCTTTGGATTGACTCCTCAATTCTGATCAGCTGCAATCGTCGGGGTGTACCTGCATACGACAGTTAGCAGTAAAGCGCACGAAAGTGTCTTTGATCACTTTCGTTGAATTGAGGTACACGGCCCACGGTTCCCCGTTGATCAGTACAAGTACTGCCTGTGATCAGGTAGGATTCCTAAGAATCTCCTTGACAGGGTTTCGCAGCTGTTCTAGCTGTTCTTAAACCGGAACGTCTCAAAGAAGACAACACGGAGTGAGTGAACCAGCAAATTGAGATTTACTGATTGATGAAAAATGATTTGAAAAACAATCGCGTATTGCTTAGAATAAAGAGTTTTGCAATACGACGAAGGTTTTATGAGAAAGATCAATTTTCAAACAAAATACTTTTTGTATTAGAGAATGAGTACACATTCGACGTGCTAGCGAAAAGAAGAGATTCGCACATCGAACGGTTTTTCTAAAAGTATTTTTCAATCAGAGATACTTTTTGAATTTGAAAACATAAGTACACATTCGACGTGCTAGAGAAAAGAAGGTTTGCACATCGAATGGTTTTTCCAAAAGTATTCGTCAATTCCATTCCTGGACCAAGGTTGATTCACGAGTGAATCGCCCCATCGTTTCTATCCAGTTGTCACAAGTTTGATCTTTTGAAAAGATCTCACATGTCACCCACCAAGAGCTTGTTTGATGTTGGCTCTAGAAGGATTTCCATCTTCATCGTGAATATTTTCATATCACTCGGATGTTCAGGCAATACCACAAGGATAATGCGAAGGACTCTCAATATCTACTTACTTTCCACATTGTGTGAAACAGCAAGTTTTCATTAATTTAGTGTCCTAACGAGATATTGTGGATGATCTCTTGGCTCTAGACTCAATAGTGCATTTTTGGTTCCTGTGCCGGAGACTAGGGAGAGGGTCTCCTTCTTCAATATCAACAATCTCTAAGAGAAAGTCGATAGATTATGTCGGTTCCCCGTGAGAATGAAACAAGCCCTTTTAAGAGGAACTTGAGTGGCTTGGGAAGTTTAGTGCAGTGCATCACTGGGTCCATGATGTCTTGTCTTCAATACCAGTGTTACCTTAGTAAACACCAGTAGCATATGTATTGAACCCGGTTACTGCCCTAAGGTTGAATTATTGGAGGGCTATTTCTTTTCACCCTTTTCATATTCATTTCTTTTTCATTCTTCAACCCCTTCAGTGCTTACCGAGACTTCATAACTAGAACCTTGTTGGGTTTATTCCAGTACTAGCTCTGTCTCAGTCCGCACTCTTCCCATTTCTCATTTTTCTCCTTTTTTTCATCATACCTAAGGACTCTACACTATCTAGTGGATTGTCCCTGGGTAGATCCGTCCGGTTCTGGCGGATCATGGGAACGAATACCTAACCTAACCATCCTTATAACACCATGCATAAAGTAAATTGGTCGGTCTTTTGGTATTGTTCTTTCCTTCATGAAACCAATTGAAAAATCATTTGGAAAAACAATCAAGGTACTTGTGATACGAGATCAAAGCATTTTGTACCTTAATAGTTTTGATCATTTTAGAAATGCTCCCCCTCAACATGTGCATATGATTTTAAAATTGTTTGGCACATGGAGGCAAGAGTTCTTTGAAATAATTTCTTTGAAATAATTTCTTTGAAATAATTTCTCTGAAATAATTTCTTGATCACAATTTCCTTAGAAAAAGCCATTTGAATTTCTTTGGTAAAATTCTCCCCCTCAATATGTGCATAGGATATTTGAAATCATTTTATCACATAGAGGCAAGAGTTCTTTTGAAGCACATCCACGATCACACAAGCCATTAAGAAACCATTTAAAACTCAATCAAGGTACTTTATGTTAAAACATAAAAGCATTTGCACCTCGATAGTTTCTTTTCATATAAAATGCTCCCCCTCAATATATGCTTCGAGATTCGAAAGCGTTTAGCACATATGAGAGAGCAGCCTGCACAACTGAATCAAAACGATCAACTTTTATCAAATTTCATTATTAAATCACAAATTCTCCCTCGATCAAAAATATCAAATCCTTTGAGATTTTGGATCCCAAGTGATTTAATTAGGTTTAGAAAACATGGGAGAAAATGTGGCCTTGTTTAAATACTCATCTGGTTTTTGGATAAATCCTCCTCCTCAACATGTGCATTATGTATATTGAAATCGTTTGGCACATGGAGACAGGAGTGCCTATAAAGGACTAAAACCAACTCCATTAAAACAGATTTGAGATTTAAATCATGATCTTTCCCATAATCAAAAATTTCAAACCTCTTGAGATTTGTGATCCCAATTGATTTAAATTATTTAGAAAAATTTGGGGAAAGACGTGGCAAGATTCAATTTTGAAAGATAAGGACCATTATAAGACATTAAAGATTGTTAGTGTCAGGTATGATAGTTTTTAAGAGATCTTTTAAGTAAAACAAAACAATTTCACAATCAAACAAGAACAGAAAAAATTTCATTTTGAAAGACCTTGATTCTAAAGAAAAAATCATACCATGACATAACATTAGATCTTTAGATCACCACTTATATTGTACACACGGACTTTTATGAAGAAATATCGTTTGAAAATATTTAACATGAAATCACTCTCCCCCTCAATCGATGACCGAAGTCGATAATTGAGAGACTTAGGTTTTGATAAAATGAAGTCCGGTGATTTACAAAATTAAGTCCAATAATTTTCAAAACAATATTTTCCATTTTCAAAACAATTTAATCAAATTAATTCAAAATTGTTTAAAAATGGTATCCTGCACAAAGACACGTTAGGTGGTTGAGAAGCTTCCGTTGTTGCTGTAGGGCTTGGAAGAAAACCGTCTGCAAATGCAGTGAGACTTCTTCTTGCATTGCATTTTGAATGCCAACTGAGGTCCAATTAAGCTCCGTTTCTTCAATCACTTAGAAGAAAACCATCTGCTGATGCAGTGAGACCTCTTACGTTGCATTTATGCCAACTCTCCATTGAAGTCCAATTAAGCTCCGTTTCTTCATTTGTCAACCCAAGAAATAGTTACCCTTTCCATTCGGCATCCAATCATCTTCAATTGTGGGATCCGGATCGGGAACATTCTTATAACCAATATACCTGCATACGTTAGTGAACATACATACAGATATATAGTGGTCGACATCACCCAAACAGCAATCGACTAATAAAAGTCAATGTAACATATCAATCAGATCATATAAATGTATGGGAATAATGTGTACATCAAACTCTAATCATCTAATCCTAGCAATCATATCCTAGGCACCTAGTCCTTCAACATAGGTTAACATCAATTTTAATTAAGCATATTAGGATAATTAAGAAAGCCCGTTAGATGATATAGATTTGAAAACATTATCCCCCTCAATCAATGACTCAATTTGTGAAAAGTTTAAAAGTGCTGAAGTCATTGATTGAGTTTGCAGATTTAATAAAACCTCTGAAACTGATTGTTGTTAAAGCAACTCATTTTACCACCATTTTTGGAAAACAACAAATATTTTTCTGAAGAATTTTAGATGGAAAAACATTTGTGTAGGAACAGCAGTCCTTCGACATACTTTCCTCAAAGTGTTTTAGGATAAGTGCATGAAATATTTGAAAATTGGTTGCGCAACACTTTCCTTCCTTTAAAAGAACGGGTTTCTATCTGAAAAAATAGCAAGCCATAGTTTTAGCACGGGTTACAGTCTGAAGTAACTGCAAGCCATAGTATTAAGCACGGGTTACAGTCTGAAATAACTGTAAGCCATATTTTTGAGACATGTTTAAAAATAAATATTTACACCTCCTGCTCGAACTTCATCTAAAGTCCCGTGCCATTATTGAATGACATTTCTAAGACTGTAGATGTTATCGATACCAGAAGACATGTCTTGAGAATACATATTTTTTGGTCTTTTTCAAATTTTCTGAATTTTTATGGATTTTTGAAGATTTTATAAGTTTCTATTTTGTTTTTGCTGGTTTTATATTTTTGTATTTTGTTTTTCTGATAAATATTTACAAGGATAGATAAGATGATATAGTAAAAGAAGATGATGATACGAGTACCGAGATAAGGATATCAAGCAGCCCCGTTGTTGAAGAAGAAATCGTCATCTCTTAAACATTCACCACCAAAGCTTCCAAGGCTCCAGAATAGAAGGTAGAACACGAGCCTTCGAGAAAAAGAGACTTTGGCAGCTTCCCCCCAAACCGAAGATCCATTAGATGAGCAGATTCGAAGCTCTATTTCAAGCTTTCCTTAGCCAGGTGCACAAAGAAGCACACCATTATCATAAATCCCGCTGCTCCATTTAAGAACGATAATCAAGGTTCTCCGTTCGGGGTTATATCATCAATAACAATAGCAACGTATCATCCCACTCATAAATAATCTTCTCAAATTTCATAACCACTGAAGTCTGACGCAATCCATTCCAAAAAGGTGTCAAGAAACCACTTCCCCCAAGTAGTTGAATTGATGCAGCCCGTCTCTCAGAATAGAGCTCAAGAGCCCGAATACACAAGTAGATTTCCAAAGAATAAATGATACAACCACCCAATGCACATTTATCTTTCCTGATGATTGTGTATGAAGCTCAAGAACCCGAAGTACTCAAATGCCTCCTCACTTGTGTGCCTCTTTTATCTTCAGAAACTTTCTTTTACATCACTTCCCCCATGTCGTTGGAATACTAACACTAAAAGCCTTGATGAGTAAAACCTTGAGTTTCTCTGCGGTCATGACATTTGTTTTCTCGGGATATCTTCAATCACTTAGAAGTATTAAGCTCATCAAGTTTACTCGCCATGAGTCAAACCTTTAGTTTCTCTGCGGTAATAACATTTGTCTTCCCGGGATATCTTCAGTTACTTAGAAGTATTAAGTTCATCAAGTTTACTCGCTTTGTGTTTAGATGTGTGTCTCCTTGCCCCCTTTCTGGTTTTGATACTTCAGAATCAGCAACAAATATAAGCCCAAATACTTGAAATCTTTATGAGAAGAACACTTGAACTCTTGTGAGAATCAACTTGCTGAAGACTCTCTCTGACTATTTTTTATCAACCCTTATGTAGACAATTTGAAGTGACCACTGATGAAGAAAAACCGATATACCCTACTTGAAACTGAAGTCAACTTCCCCACATTTGTATCTTAAGCTTGCACCTAATGATGGAAGAACGGTGTAGAGAATTTATGCTTCAAGCAAATCTCTAAGTACTCACTACCCAAACAAAGTATGAGACATTAACACCTCTTGCGATTATCCACACCGTCATATGCTTGTGACACTGAGTAAAACAAAGTAACTCCTAATAGTGATAGTTAACCAGGTCTTCAACCATCCACCTCGACTGCTGGTAACTAGATAAACCAAGTCTTCAACTCAAATTCTTAAGCCCGAGCAAGTTATCAAATAAGAACACGCCTTTGTGAAAGTCAACTTCAATCTCAAATAAGTGATAAATGATTAACTCCGAAGTAATCAACTTGTGTCAAATGTCCAATACGAGAAATAGTCAATAACAACGTCTCGAGGAGTTACTGCTAAAAAATATGAGCAAGTCTAATTGGGGATTGAATCTGACTTATACCTCTCTCCCAATTAGTGCTCTCCCCTAAACCGACAATCTGTTTGATAGATGCCCAGATTAAGAAGAAGTCTTTAGATCGTTAAATGAAACTCGTCTTTAGTCTTCTAACATGTAGCAGAAAATGTAGAACAGACTGTAGACTCGACCTTCTTCAAGATTGTGCAGTTGGGGAATAGATAGTTAACATCTTCAACTCACACCAAAAAGCATCCCACCAAAAAGCATCCCAATTAACTTACATCTTGCCAATCCCCTTAACTAAAATCCCTCCCAATCAAACAAGAACATAAAGATGTTCATCAAGGAAATCAGCAATCAGGCCGCAACGAACACACAAGATGGTAACACCAAACTACCAATCACATCAAACAAGAACAGAGAGATTGTTCGGAATCATCATGTTGATGTATACGTGAAGCATTAACCGGAAGCACTTAGTCGATAAACTCATCAATCCGAGTGAAGATGTCAACCAACGGCTCTTAGAAGAACAACTCCATGTGAAGATGACCCGATAATAAGAAGCTTAGTTCTTACATGAGTTAGGAGCTGTTTGACCATATATTCTCAAATATTAATCAATCATGCAAAAAAAAATTCACACTTATTCTCCCCCTCAAGAATTGCATACGTAGATGCCATTCTTGATTAAATAAGTGAAAATCATCCGAATGTTCTATTCACACTTCTCTCCCGCAAAATAAGCACGTGATGTCGCCATCTTCATTATAATCGAGCAAGTGGAATGAGAAAACAATCAGTGGTAGCCCGGTTAACTTGATGACTGAAGCGCATGGAAAAAGTATGAAGCATGTTGATGAGAATGGTCATAATAAGAAGATTTCTCTTCTTCAGAAGATAAAGCGCACTGACACGTACACTTTTCTTTTCTTTAGAGAACGAGGCATGAACTGTAGTGTTCATACGTCATTATGTTGAAGTACGAGGCCTGAACTGATGTGAACAGACGTCATAAGAAGATTTCTCTTCTTCCGAAGATAATGCGCACTGAAACGTACACATTTCTTTTCTTTGGAGTACGAGGCATGAACTGCTGTGTTCATACGTCATAATCTCTCTCTTTTCATCATCTCTTTTGGCAAAACATGTAATCAACCCCATTATCATTCAGTAGGCTCTTTATCGTGACAGCTGATGGAGAAAACCCGATATAATGAATTTGACCCTGAAGTAAACTACCCCGAACTCGTGACTTAAGCTTGCACATATGTAACAAAGAGCGGTTCCGATTTCCATTAGCATCTCTAAGTACTCTCTATGTACTCTATACTCTTCAACCAACCAACCATCAAGTATAAGACGCACATTACCTCTTGAAAATCCACAATTGAATGTGACACTGAGCACTACAACGTAACTCCTTAAAGTGATAGTTATTTTGTAGTGGTATGAGCCCAATTCCCCCAAGTGGTAAAAGAAAAGGTAAAAGACACCCAACAATAACTAGATTTCCAAGTCTTCGTTTTTGATAATAAGCTCGAACAAGGATCATGAAGAATCTTCATCCAACCATCCCCGATACCTTCAGATACTAAGTACACTCGCCCGTGATATTTTACTTCAACCTCAAATAAATAATACTGAATTAACGCCGTTGTCACATCTTCTGATTAAAAGCTCAAAACTAGCCTCCTTTGACATTTAAATGAAATTTGATAATGGTTTCATCCCGACCATGGTTACAAGCACGTAACCCCACAAAACCATAAAATAACCAAACTGCCATGACGAATATCCAAACACACATCCAATTCATGAAGTACACCCTTTTATCCCTTCTTCGAAGCAGAAACCGTAGCACCAGCATCAAATGAGATCCCGAAATACACTTTCCTTTCTCCAGGATGGTTCCATCATTACGGGATTTTACAACTCTATGGTTTAAACCAAGAAAAAGATTCTTTCGCGGGATTTTACAAAACCAAGAATAAACCGTAAGATTGATCCGGAAATGCACTTTACTATTACCAGGATGTTTCTATTGTCACGGGATTTTACAAGTCTATGATTTAAACCGAGAAATAGATTCTTTCGCGGGATTTTACAAAATCAAGACAAAACCGTAACCAATGTCAGCTTGAATGTGTTATGACCACTTTGGTTTCGGTGAATATCTGTTTTAGGGGAACATGCATCGGTTCATCAACTGTTCATAATCCAACATTAGCAAAATCATCAACCATCCAATCAACACTTTGGTAAACACATCATTCACGCATTCTGTCGGCTATTGCAGTGACAACAAGGAGAAGTAAACCCGATATGCCAAACTTGATCATGAAGTGAAATTCCCCAGATTTGATACTTAAACTTGTACTAAACCTTGTAAAGAAGAAACGGTGTACCCAATGTACAAAACCTCTTGACATTCTCAACTGAGTGAGACACCGAAGTGATAGCTACGTTATGGGTTAAGTGAGAAAGAATCACAAACGCAACTAAATAGTCAAGTCTTTATCACCTTCTATAAACGCCCAAACAAGTCATCTTCGCGGAAGAATAGAAAGAAAGAAGATGAAATAAGTAAACCCGCCCGGAAACACTTACTTCAAATCCAAATAAGAAATATCGTACAACAACCCTGAAGTCAACTTTGTTCAACCACTAATTCAAGCCGCAACACAATATCCTTTGTGAAAATGTAGAAACCAAAGTATCAAACCCATTACACAAAAATCTCATCATAATACCCAATCTCATCATCGAATCTCACAAAATCCAAAACTCATAGGATCACATCAAATATTCACACCCCCAAGTCTGGTCTAACACAAGTCCGAAATTAGCCCACTTGATTTATATTCTATCCAAATAAATCAATTACAAGCTCACGTAGAATATAAACACAAGATGCCCGATTCATAAAAATATTATACCCGATTAATACTTCAATATCCAACAACCGAAAGAAATCCTTAACCTCATCCAACATCACACAAATAATCAAAGCATGCTCGTTAGTTCATTAATACACATGAGGCCCATTAAAATCACACAAACATCTGAAGACCCATATAAGCACCACGGCCCATGAGATACAATATCAGCCCACGTGACCAAAATCAAATACTGAGTTAACACTTATATAACCCTAAAAACGTGGACAATAAGTACCCAAGTTAACACTCATTTTGCCCTAATCAAAACATCAGCCTCCCTATTTTCAAAAACCCTAATCCCTCTCAAAATAATCCGCCCCCATAACTGTTTATTTCCTCTGAACAGCATCTCACCACTTCCATTATACATTCAACACAAACCCTAAAAAGTGGACGCCTCCATCATTCACTATGAATCGTTTTCAAACACATCTCAGCCACAGGGATGGTAGTGGGATGGCCACAGGGATGGCTTAGTTTATTTCGACATCAAGAACCTTTAACGGGCAAAGATTCACAGGTAGGCAAAGGTTGTTTGATACATCAATCGTTTTTATCATCATTTTCATTATATTTGAACCGATTGAGAGGACGAATGATACCTAAAATAGGTATTGTTCAACCTCAAGTTTTTGGAAAATATCATAGATTATTGATCGATGATGGGTTGAGATGTGTGAATGATCTTTCATGGTCGGATAACATTATAGGCACACAAAAATCTGAGATCTTTTAAAGTCTTGCTAGAGGTTTACACAAATGAAAGATTAGATTAAAATGATAAGAAGCACCACCCCTTCCATGGATGGAAGGGGTATTTATAGTTACATGAGAAACGACCTCCTATCGGCCTGTGGATCAGGGATACAGTGGGTAAAGACCCGTCCTTCCTCCACGGTGTTGCACTATGCTAAACTAGACTAATAACTAACTAATAAAACAGTAAATAACGTAACTAAACGATATGTCTACGAGCTAACTTATGCTAGATAATACTTGGGGTGACCGACACTTCACTATGGAATTTTCTAATTCCTAACAGAAAGGTCAACAGGCATAGGTATTCCTCTAATAGATCCACGTACTGCATGTAAATCACCTTCTTTTACAATGTTAGCTAATCCTGCTGGTGTTGATTTACGTGTGTCCTCTCTAGCTTCTAGTCCTACATATTTCTTAAAGCCTAAACCTACTGAAGTATTAGGAGTTTGACTAGAATAGAGCTCTTTAGCTAGATTTAGACCAGATTTTAGCCAAGAATTATGTCTAGCTATTTCCTTATCTAATTTTTCTTTCAACACACTGTTTTCAGACACCACATCAGCTTTCAATTTCTCAGACCTTTTTAAGTCATTTTGAGTACATTCTAGATCACTTTCTAAGACTCTAATCTTCTCATCATAAGCTATTTGATTCTTCTGAAACCAAACTTTTTGTCTTTCTAATGTTTTTAAAGCCTGTTTATAAGCTTCAACTTCAACATAGCATTCATTATATTTAGGTTTCAAAATATCATAGGCTTCCTTAAGTTCATTATAACGTTCACTACAACCAAACAAACAATTTTGTACCTGAGAGAGACCCATCAAGGCAATTTGATCATGCCTATCCTCTGAAGTACAGCATGCCAGCAACCCAATATTATCAGCACCATAACTTTCATCATTCTCCTGATCATGCAGCTTCCAGTCTACATTAGTGTCCATAGTGACCATAGCAACTGAGGATCCAGTCTTTGAAGTGCCAGCATCCCTCTGATTCTGCTGATAAGAAGAATATCTCACCTCCTCACCAGACTTCCTATCTTTGCACTCTCTGGAGAAGTGACCCATCTGATGACATGTAAAGCACTTGACCTTCTTTTTGTCAAACCTTGCTGGATCTCTTCCCTGAAATCCAAACTTCCTCCCAGCCTTACGCTCAAATCTCTTGATGTCCATAGAGAGCATGGCCACTTGCCACTTTAACTTCATCTCCTCCAACTCCAGTGGGTCAACCTGATCAAAATCCTCATATGCAAGTTCCTGCTGAGGATCATAATCAGCAAAGAAGGATCCAAGCACATCTTCCATTACACCACTAGATTTAGAGTGAGAACTTGATGGAGTGGTAGTGTAAGATGATGATGAGTAAGTGGGACTTGGAGCATGAATCATCTTAGGGGTAGAGGCCCCAACAAATGATGTGTGACTAGCAGTGGAGGATGAATGGAAAGGACTTCTCACATCATGCTCAAGAGCTTTAAGTTTGTTGTACAACTCATCAAAAGTAAGCATATCCAGCCCACCTTTAGTTTTGAAAGCAATGCTCACTTGTAGCCAGGATTGAGGTAAAGATCTCAAGAACTTAGAATTACAATCATCATTATCTGGCTTTGCCTTTAGCTGATTCAACTGGCTTAAAATCTTGTGAAATCTGTCATAGCCCTTGTGA
The DNA here is from genome assembly GCA_019973895.1 of Chrysanthemum seticuspe. NCBI lineage: Eukaryota > Viridiplantae > Streptophyta > Magnoliopsida > Asterales > Asteraceae > Chrysanthemum > Chrysanthemum seticuspe. The sequence continues at coordinate 181,989,979 of BPTQ01000004.1, forward strand.
ATTCCTTCCTCTTCAGAGACTTGAAAGTCTTCTAACTGTTGTCTAAGCATCGATTTTCTCATTCTCCTAGACTCCTCATTCCCTCCAAACTTGGCCTTAATAGCCAACCATATATCCTTAGCATCCTGCATGAAGTGAAAATCACTCAAGTGATCCTCAGGAATAGCTTGAAGAAGAATCGTTTTCACTTTGATTTCTCTCTGAACCACCAGTAACTCTTCAGCAGTTTTAGGAGGGACGAAAGTAATGTTACCATCAGCATCTGTGGTAGTCCTCTTCAAACTGTTTCCCTTCCTTACAATCTCCCACATATTCCAATCAATGTTGGAAATCCAGTTTTGCATCTTCATTGCCCATAAATCATATTCTTCCTTCTTTAGGTAAGGAAACTTAGCGTTGCTGTTCGAGAGACTTAGTTGCTGCAGATGGGTGTTGTTTTGGTTGTTGGTGACATCCATACCGTCATCTGATCCAGGCATAGTGAATGTTGTTTAGGTTGTATGAGTGATTAGAAAATATTGTTCTTAGTATCGTAGAGACTCTCTCGAGGCTCTGATACCACTTGTTGAAACGTTAGATCTTGATAGATCTTGAGCACTCGCAGATCGTTAGTATTGCTTATGTAATCACAAACAAACTAATAGACAATCTCTACGACTTATATTCTTTAGCGGAAATCAAATATAAGTACGAACATAAATAACTAAGAACACGTTGATCCTCTATGGATCTTTATATTACTAAAACTTTGTTTTTCAACTCGTTACCTTCATCATACTATTGTGTTCCTTTTATAGACAAGGAACCCTAACTTGTTTCCTAAGAAACGTATAATAATAAAACTAAATAAGATATACACAATAACTTCCTAATAAAGCTCATGCATATCCTAACTAACTATTGAAAACACGGAATAACTATTTCCACAGAAACAAACTATGCTCTATATAACTTCAGCATATTCTGTTCTTCAGCATATTCCTTGAACTTCAGCAGAATCCTTTCGGTAGAAACTTCAGCAGAATTCTAACTTAGTAGAATTCCCAACAAATCAAATCCCTCCCAATCAAACAAGAACAGAAAGATGTTCATCAAGGAAACCAACCCCGCAACTGGAAGCATTTTGTCATTTAATCGTACCAGTTCGTGTGAATATGTTAACCAACGACTCTTAGTAGAAAACTCCATGTGAAGATGACCTGATAAGAAGAAGCTTGGTTCTTATATGAGTTTGGAGCCGTTTGACCATATATTCTCATAAATCAATCAACCATGCAGTAAATTCACACTTCTTCTCCCCATCAAGAATTGCATACGGAGTTGCCATTCTTGATTGAATAAGTGAAATCATCCAAAAGTATTCAATTCACACTTCTCCCCCGCAAAATTAGCACATGATGTCGCCATCGTCATTATAGTTGAGCAACTGGAATAAGAAAACAATCATCGGTAGTTCGGTTCACTTGATGAATTAGCGCATGGAAAAAGTATGAAGCATGTTGATGAGAATGGTCATAATAGAGAAGATTTCTCTTCTTCAGAAGATAAAGCGCACTGACACGTACACTTTTATTTTCTTTGGAGAACGAGGTTTGAACTGAAGTATTCAAACATAATTATGTTGAAGTATGAGGCCTGAACTGATGTGAACAGACGTCATTATCTCTCTCTTTTCAGCTCTCTTGGTAAAACATGTGATCAACCCCATTATCATTCAGTAGGCTCTTTGTCGTGACAGTCGATGGAGAAAAACCCAATATAATGAATTTGACCCTGAAGTAGAATAACCCGAACTCGTGACTTAAACTTGCACATATGTAACAAAGAGCGGTGCCGAGACTTCATCCACCATTGAATCTCTAAGTACTCTATACTCTTCAACCAACCAACCATCAAGTATAAGACGTACATCACCTCTTGAAGATCCACAATTGAATGTGACACTGAGCACTACAACGTAACTCCTTAAAGTGATAGTTATTTTGTGGTGATAAGAGCCCAATTCCCCCAAGTGGTAAAAGAAAAGGTAAAAGTCACCCAACAATAACTAGACTTCCAAGTCTTCGTTTTTTGATAATAAGCTTGAACAAGGATCTTGAAGAATCTTCATCCATCCATCCCCGATACCTTCAGATACTAAGTACACTTGCCCGTGATATTTCACTTCAACCTCAAATAAATAATAGTGGATTAACGCCGTTGTCACATCTTCTGGTTAAAAGCTCAACTTTAGCCTCCTTTGACGTTTTAAGTGAACTCTGATAATGGTTTCATCCCGACCATGGTTTAATGAGCATAACCCCGTAAAACTTTGAAGTAACCAAACCGCCATGACGAATATCCAAACACACATCCAATTCATGAAGTACACTCTTTTACCCCTTCTTCGAAGTAGAAACCGTAGCACCAGCATCAGAAAAGATCCCAAAATACACTTTCCTTTTCTCCAGGATGGTTCCATCATTACGGGATTTTACAACTCTATGGTTTAAACCAAGAAATAGTTTCTTTCGCGGGATTTTACAAAACCAAGAATAAACGGCAAGATAGATCCGAAAATGCACATTACTTTAACCAGGATGTTTCCATTGTTACGAGATTTTACAAGTCTATGATTTAAACCAAGAAATAATTTGTTTCGCGGGATTTTACAAAATCAAGACTAAACCGTAAACAATGTCAGCTTGAAAGTGTTATGACAACTTTGGTTTCGGTGAATGTCTGTTTTAGGGGAACATGCAGCGGTTCATCAGCGGTTCATTATCCAACATCAACAATATCACCAACCATCCAATAAACACTTTGGTAAATACATCAATCACGCATTCTGTCGGCTATTGTAGTGACCACATGGAGAAATAGACCCGATATGCCAAACTTGATCATGAAGTGAAATTCCCCAGATTTGTTACTTAAACTTGTACTAATCCTTGTGAAGAAGAAACGGTGTACCTAATGTACAAAACCTCTTGACATTCTCAACTGAGTGAGACACCGAAGTGATAGTTACGTTGTGGGTTAAACAAGAAAGAATCACAACCGTAATTAAATAGCCAAGTCTTTATCACACTCAACAAATGCCCAAACAAGTCATCTTCGCGGAAGGGTAGAAAGAAAGAAGACGAAATAAGTAAACTCACCCAGAAAACGTCACTTCAAATCCAAATAAGAAATACCGTATAAACAACCCCATAGTCAACTTTGTTCAAATATCAATTCAGGCCGAGACATAATATCATCCGTGAAAATGCATAAACCAAAGTATCAAACCCCATGACACTACGAATCTCATCATAATACCAAGTCTCTTTATCACAATCTCATAACCAATCAAATCTCTTCCACACGTCTCATCATCAAATCTCACTATCAAAGTACATATATCCGATTCAGTTTAGAGAAACCCATCTATCCATCATCCAAATCCAAGCCATTACCCAACATACTCAAGCATAGTCCAAACCCATTATCAAACCAAAACATATGATCCAATTACAAATCTCACTTGGTCCAACTCTCAACACATACAATGGATCCACACAACTTACTAACCTCTTGTTACATAAATTCCATGGCACAACGTTCAAATGAAATTGTATGTCAATCACATATAATCTCGTTATAATAAATTAGTATCACATAAACTCCCATTGTGATTTTCTCATATAAAGACCAAAGCCTAAATTGTTTATCTTACGTACATACTCCACTGTATAAGCAAATCCAAGTGATAACTAGTCCATATAAGATTATTTCGGCGCATTTTGAATCCAAGAGGAATCACACGTTCACCAAACACTCAGGCCCATTTCTTTAAGCAGTTTGACCCATCCATCCACCGGATCTCATAAAGATACAACCCTAATAATTAGGGGTATTTAAAACACACAATACTCACTTATCATAACCCTAAACATAAACATATCAGCCCCCACTTTTCTTTTCTTTTTCTACCTCCAACGCCTCAACAATATTCTCAGATCAAAGTTAATGTTCAAAGAAATAATCCTTCCATCATCACCTTATCTCAATTGATATCCTTCTTTACTTGTTGACCTCGCCACAGAGATGGCTAGAGGTTTTGAGTCATGGTTATGTCACAGGGATGGTTTGACGACAATACCACAGGGATGGTTAAGGGTTTTGAGACAGCCACAATAACTCACTAATGTTCACAGGTAGGTTTTATTAATTTCAGTCCGTTATTGTTACATAGTACCAACGAACGTGAGGAAAGGAGATAACATTTATTTGTTGTTTCCTTTTCCTTGTCAAGTTCGAATATATCCTTAAGTGATGGTTTCCAAAGAGATCTATGAGGTACAAGTTCCTTTGTGAATAGATCAAATGATATCTATGTGTTTCAGTAACCACTCACAAAAGGAACAAAGCTGAGATCATTAACATGTTAGTTTGGGTCGATATTTGATGATTTTTGTTCTCCTCATGTGATTGGCCCTTGTGGCTTAATGAAACCTTGAAAAACATTGAGAGACAAATCTGAGATCTTGCAAGAGTCGTTGGTTATGATCTGTGATGTATCTTATCTCATTTTTGTGTTTAGATGGAATGTTCAGTACCAAAAAGTGAGATAAAACTGAGATAAAAAAAGTTTGGGTCGAGTCATGTTAGATTGTGAGGGTCTTGGGTTGAGACTAGGATAGGGTCTTGTATTCGATTGGTTTTGGATACTTGGGACTGATGATGGTTGTTATACAAACTGAGGTCTGATGTTGGTATTAGGTGAATGGTATAGTTTTGAGGTCGAGTCCAGTTGTGGTCACGGTCAAATTTAGATCTTCTTATTCTTCCTTTCTGTTCATGTCAAGTCGCTACCATATTTTGGAGTCAAGTCGCTACCATTATCATAACTCGCTACACGACTCAAGTCGTTACCATGAGTAAAGACTCATGGCAAGTCGCTACCTTACAAATCGCTAACTTGTTAAATAACAAGTCGCTAGCTTCCATTACTTGACATAAGTCGCTAAATGGTTTAGTCAAGTTGCTACCATTTTAAAGTCACAAGTTGCTAGGCAGATTTAGACCAACTCGCTAGCATGAAAAACAGCAAGATTTGACCATTTAATTTTTTTCCGGTGATGTTTCCGACCAACTTCATATTAACCCGGAAAAAGTGACATAAAAATCTTACTTTTTGCCATGTTTGACCACAAATGAAGACCACATTAATTGACTTATGACCACAAGATACTTCACGAATTGATACCAAAACAGTCTAAAAGATGAAGACAAAAACAATCCGTTTAGACAAAAACTTGACACAAAAGCAGATACTGTTAAAAAATCCTTTTGACTATCAGGACATATTGTTTTTAACCAAAGAAAGGATACAAAGAATCAGTAATAACTTGTTAAAAACAGTTTTCAGAAGTAGTAAGCCAAAAATAATATTATTCCGACCATTCACACGATGTAAAATCAGTTAAACAAAAAACAAAAAAAAACCACCATAACCATGATACTAAACCACACAAATCAACACAACACAATAACCATGGCTCTTGATACCAATTGTTAGGATCCTATATTTATTGTGTTGATGATTCGGGTGGTATTGGATGATGGAAATACATGTTAGCCATTTGAGAGAGAAAGAGATGAGAGTTTGTTTTCTTAGTAGAGACTTGCTTCACAAATGTAAGGTTAGATTATGAGAAAAGCACCACCCCTTCCATGGATGGAAGGGGTATTTATAGTAACATACAAATACGTCCTCCTATCGGACTGTGGATCAGGCATACAGTGGGTAAAAACCCGTCCTTCCTCCACGGTGTTACACTAAACTAATATACGCTACTAATTAACTAATAAACTACTAAACAACGTAAATAACTACAAGTCTACGAGCTAACATATGCTAGACCATAATTGGGGTGACCGACACTTTAACATGGACATTCCAATTCCTAACACACTTTTTTAAGGACGCATATACATGTGTTTCTTACTCTTTAAATACCAACACATAGGCAAACATCTTTTAGCCAAAACCAACTCACAAAACGGTACTTGCTTCAAGCCTTTCTAAATCCAACACTTACTCTTCTAAACACAATTCCTTCATCTCCACAAATAACAACTCCACCTTTTGGATCTAAAGATAGTCTAGATTGTCCTAAACTAGCACCTCACAACTCTTTCTAGACACATACCTTGCATGTCATTGTTAGTGTAAATGATTTACTAATCTAGACCGTAAATCTGTTTTGGGCTTCTTGAATAGTGCTTGTTAAGTTTGTTAAACCTTTGTGTTATTTGTGAGCTCAATCTCATTTGGTTCCCTATATGTTTTTTTTTTCTACTTGCACTCCTTGCTATGCTTAACTTTTATATATGTATACTTGCTATAGAAATCATTAGTTTCAAAATTCGAAACATAGAGCTAAATTTTACAGCTATTCTGTTAAGAAAATTTGTCTCAAACGCCGGATCCCTTAGATATAACTAGACGGATCCCTCAAGTGAAGGATCCGTGGGATCCGGGTGGACAGAAGTTCCTTTTTAGCCTCCTTGCATCAATCCAACCTTCCAGACTTTATTGGACTAGTTAAACATGCCTCATTAGGATCACTTAAACTTTCCTTAGGCTTAGTTGATCTCACATTCACTCATAAATGACTTAGGATCACATTCAAAGTATTTTTGATTTATCATTACTTCAAAACTCATCATCTTTCCGCTACAATATTTACACATTGTTCCTCTCAACTCCAAACACCTAGTTTGATATTTCTTTCAATTTTAGCAAATTGATTTTGGTCATCTTTACCTTAAAATGCTCCAAAAACTAGTTTTTCATTTCTTATGAGTTTTAAAAAATTTTCTAAATTTTACTTTAACCACTATTTAGTTCCTATAACCATTCACCATCCTCAAAACACTTATTGTCATCCATGATCACTCATTTGTGTTTCTAAAACTCTTCCCCACAAAAGCCATCATTGACAAATCTCACTCATTAGTCTTGACCACTTAGGTCTCATGCCATGTAAGACACTTAATAGACTGGGTAACTTAGGAAAGGTAGGTGCTAGACCTTGATAGAATCCAATCACCTCCTTTTTCACCTCATCTGTTAGTCGGATCCCTAGACTAAGGCTAGCCGGATCCCTCTAGTGAGGGAACCGGGGAACATAAGGTTCATTATCTCTTTAGATAATCATTTCAAATTTCCTTTTTCCACTCAAGCACTTGTTCAACACTTAGGATTGTCAGTTTCTTATATGTTTATAAATTAGTTGCATTTATATGATTATTAACATGTTCTTTCTTTTCTTTTCATGATATTATGTGAACAATTTCTTCATTTGTATAAATGTTTTCCTTTTGTACTAACTCATTTGGATTCTTGTAGGTTAACAATGGTCGATTTCATCATCAAGTCAAGTTGTGCTCATTCGCACATTTTTTTTATTCCTAATCTTGCATCATCCTAACCATCTTACTCCACTTTTGTCAATACTCACAAAGTCATCATGTCTACCACCTCTATTGAGTCATCAACCGAGTCAAAGAGTCACCTTGATACCTTTCATCACCATCCCTAGCTAATCTTGAGTCTCTTTATTCCCTAGTAAAACTTGACCTCTCATCACCTCAAACCACAAGCTACTTGTGTCAACCACATTCTACAAGTGTCTCACTACCACTACAATTCATGGTCACTCAACCATCCTCCACAAACATCTATGTTGTCAAAATCCAACTGAATTTTGTAATGAAATGCGTCTCATCCCCAAATACATTTATTTTCTCATCTTGAACTACCACAATGATGCAAGTAGTAGGATTATTCTCTTTTTGACACTAATCTTTTCTTTGTAGGTTCATATATATACACTTTGATGTGTATGGGATTCTCGTCTATATATGGATGAAATTTTACACTAATTTTTTTTGTAGGTTCACTCATATACATGGGTTTGTATATGGCACACTTGTCTTCGGACAAGGTTTACTTATTTTTTTTGTAGGTTCTTCTTGACGCCCTCGAGCTAGGGGGAGCTTCCATCGAGCATTTACAAAGTGCATCATATAACTCGTCCAACGACGAATATATTTTTTTTCACTAATTTTTTGTTTTGTAGATTTTCAAAACACACTAGGAGCACTTGACGTCCTCAATAGAGGGGAGCTTTCGTCAAAGCAAAAACATTTCAAATTTTGCAATACTTTCGTCTTAGCTTCCTAAAATACTTGACGCCCTTAACAAGGGGGAGCAACTGTCAAGGGGGAGCATGCACACATTTATTCTTCAAAATTCCTTTATGTTTCAACAAAAGGGAGATTTCTTTCTCATCATATATTTTTCTTTTTTATTCCTTAACACTAACCTTGATGTAGGTTAAGCCTCAAAAATTTGATCCATTGAGCAGTTGGCAATAATGGTTATAATTCAAAGGATCTTTCTATGTATTTTTTTCTTTGTATGATTCTCTAGGTTCCTCTTAAAGGCGAGATCACCACCTCTTGAAGACGTGCAAGCTCAAGGTCATGAGTTGCTAAGCTTCGTCATCATCAAGACCACTGAAGTGAATCTTGTTGATAATTCTTCTCTTCCTCCATTAGTGTTTCGTGTTAAAGGTATTGGCGTGGTGTGCCAATTGGAGAAATAAGTTATTTTTTTAATTTAACTTCATTAGGGATGATGCAAACTCGCCATTCTTGGGAGAAATTAAGTTTAAACTCCAAGGACACACCCTTTTTGTTTCGACAAAAGGGGGAGAAGAGTGTAAAAGGAGAAGGTAATGTATAGGAAGTACGGACACAAGTAACTTTGACATTTTACCTATCTATTACGTTTACATATATTTTGTCATCATCAAAAAGGGGGAGATTGTTAGTGCAAATATTACGATATTTAATCTATACAGTATCGTTTGTTTTGTTGATGACAAACATGTAACTTGTAATACATAACGTAAAATGTATAAGTTACTTGTAATTATATTTTGTCTCAACATACTTTCAACACCTCTCGACGACTCAAGTCCTTGTATGCTACAACACAAGTTCGTACATGTTTGTTATGTTGCATTATGATCAAACCCCTAACAAACCATTAAACATGTTTAGTTAAATAGTTTATAAAACACTTAAGTAATTTTGGTTATTTACATTTTATAAAATACATAAACATAAGTAATTGTGTTGGGTAAAACCCATCACCCATGACCCAAGACCCATAACCCAATGTCTAGATACATTGTACCTTGGTGGGCACTCAAGTCCATGACCCATGACCCATGATCCATGACTCATAACCCATGGGTAAATAGGAGCGTCCCACGGATCCCTGTAATTGCCCATGGATCCCTTGGAATTACAAGGGCCGGATCCCTCCAGAAGGGATCCTTGGGGCAGAAACTTGTTTTGGCCTTTTTGCCTATAAATAGAAAGCCACTTCTTACCATTTCTACACACCTTTGCACATAGTTTCTCTCCACCATTTCTAGTATATTTAGATCATTAGGAAACATGTAAACCACCCTCATTTCATATGATCATAATGCTTCTAACTTTCATTTGTTGTAAGCATACTCCCAAAGTGATCCTCCAAAGCAAGCCTAGAGATCTTGCATCCTTACCTACTGAAGTGATCACCCATCACAAGCATACAAGCACATGAAGATCTTCTACAACAAGCTTGGGAAACTTGTCATCTTCATTCATAGAAGACCAACTACATCATGCTTTGTGTTCTTGATTTTTGGTTTAGGATTTCATATCCATTAGACACATTGTCTTGGATATTGTCTAGTATCATATTCTTGTATCTATAACTAGATTAGATGGTTTATGTGTTTGTGCCATAAAACACAAGGTTTATTATGTTGGGCCACAAAACATAACGGGTGTCATAGATGTGTCATGTTGGTCGGGTAATGGTTCCTCTTTGTAATGGAACCTGATATCTAGCCTTGTACTGGATAAAGTGTAGGCGGTGTTGTGATAGGTTTGGTTCTATCTTGTGGAAGGACTCGGTATCTAGCCTTGTACCGGATAAAGTGTAGGCGACGTTGTGATAGGTTTGGTTCTACCTCGTGGAAGAACTCGGTGTTTAGCTTAGTACCAGAAAAAGTGTAAGCGACGTTGTGTAAGGTTTTATCCGCCAAGAATGGATTTTGTTGATCTAGTGAAGTAACTCTCGAGTAGGTGACTCGGGGAGTGGAGTAGGGCTAAGAGAAGCTTCGTGACCGAACCACTATAAATCCTCGTGTTGGTTTGTCTATCCTTTTACTTATCACTTTACTTTTATTCTTGCTTTATATTGTTTATTGTCTATGTGGTTGATGTCTATGTTTTTGATGCATACTTGGTCTTTCATATAGTCGTAAACTATATTTATCACTTTACATATTATGACACGCTTGATCAAGAAAAATAAACCGGAGTAATAATGGTGAAACTTGGTTTATAATTAACCATTAATCTTGCGGAATCTTATGTGATATTAAGGGGTTGGCCTTACATGCCGTAATGCGTTAAATGCATTCTCGCGTCGAGATTAGCAAATGCGATGGTTTATACTATATTTGGTACAAAAGTTTTAAGTTTGAAACAGAAACGTATTCACCCCCTTCTACGTTTTCACAGCCATCTACTCCACTGTCATCAAGTCAACCTGGTTCCTCAGCTGGTCAAGGTTCTCACATGACGGCTAAAACCTCAGCCCATGCTGCCTGGACCACGGTTGACTCAAGGTTCACACTGACCTTCTCTTCCATTCCCGAAGAACAAGAAATGCATGAAGAATCAACTTTTGATCAAGAGTCTGATTTAGAAGAAGAAGATGTTTCCACCAGACACATTCCTCAGGTAACTCGTAACGACGATTGATGGAAAACATTTATGGGAGAAAAGAGTGCTAAGTCATCCTGGTCTGCACCAACCAAGGAAATGACTCAAGACTGGTGGAAAGAGGAACGACCAGCAACTCCAGAGCCTTCATGGACTATTCATGCGTATGATCTTATCACTCCTGACAACAACTGGGTGAACACCATCACAACAAACCATGTGGCCCCTCCCTAGGAATCTCTGCTAAACATAACAGGGGATATGGGAAGCTTTATGAAGTGGTACTGCGAGAGGAAAGGAATTTCAAAACTCACGCCAAAAGATCTGGAAGGCCCAGTATATGAGATAGTAAAGGCCTTTCATCCAGATGCTACTCACTTAGAGTACCAAATGGAGGAGTGCTACAAGTTGTTGACGGATCAAGTAGACGACAATGTGCTTCAATTCAACATCAACAAACCACTTCCTCTAGGTGGTGAACCTAGTCAGATAACCATCCAAGCAGACTTCTTCTTCGACAGATATCTGGATTATCTGCGTATCGGGAATCAAGGAAGCAGACCAGCTCTTTCAATCTCAAAAATGAAGGTTGCCAACTATCCGAATGCTGGTCTAGAGCAAATGGCCCCAGATCAGTTTTGGGCAGATAAAGAATATGAGTATGACGTTGCTGCCTCAAATGGAATCTCACATTAGTGGTTCAACAAGAAGCGGTTCTACATTGAAAGACACGGTGCGGAGAAGAGTCGCAGGGCTGTTCGTTCAAAATTGTGAATCCTAAGTGTTGTCAGTGTGGAGATCTTCCCGATGTATGGATATGATTATTTGAAGAAGATTGTCCTCCGAAGAGCATATCTGAAAGACTATGTAATAGAGGAAGACTTAAAAAATCTGTATCCCAATGACTTCGAAGATCTGTATCTGTTGACCCTTCAAGGCCATCTTGATCACCTGCCCATTCGTGAAAAGAAGTCTCTTGCTGTAGCAGTCAACCTATGGATTAGAGGCTTAGTGATTCGACAAAGAGTTGGTGACTTTCAGCTTGGCATTGAGAGCTACCAGACTCAATTCAACCTCACGAAGCCTCGATGGGAAGCAATAGGATTGGAATACAGGCATGACTACTCATTAATTGATTCTCCAAGAGCAGTTGTCTTCACTGACAAATATGGGACAAGGATGCTCATGAGGCTGTGTGAGCTGTACAAATTCAGTGATGGTACTCTTCGTCAAATAGAAGAAGCTCTGGATTACCAGGTTAAGGAGTACAAGCTCAATATGAGACAAGGAGTGAGTACAAGGTTTTGGACTAAACAAGACGTGGAAAGGAGTGAGGCTTTTATTGCTGCTATTGGGAGAAGGCTCAAGACTTGGAGAATCTTTCGAAGTCTGGAAAGTTTTGTGGGCGGAAGAATTCGGGATGGGCACTACAAGCTTCTGCAGCGAACTGGATAATATCCTTTCTGTGGTTGGTTATTATTTTGAACTCTAATGTGTGGCGTGGTGATTGTAATATGAACAATTAACTATATAGTATATAGTAGTGTTAGGTTTTTGGCTTGTAGTCTCCCTCTCATATTAAGGGGGAGCACTGTAATGTTTATTAATAGATCAAATAAAATTAGACCACATTTTTCTCCAATTTCTCAAACATATTTAAATCAATTGGGATCCAAAATCTCAAAGGATTTGAAATTTTTGATTGGGGGAGAAAATGTGATATAAATATGTAATCTGATAAAATGTGATCTTTTATGACTCAAATGTATAGGCTGCTCTCCCATATGTGCCAAACATTTTCAGTTATTGATGCACATATTAAGGGGGAGTATTTCAAAATCCTTATAAAACTGTCAAGGTACTAAAGCTTCAATATTTTATCATAAGTACCTTAATTGATTTTAAATGGTTTCCTTGGCAATTGTGATCGTGAAAAGTACTTCAAAATACTCCATCATCCATGTGCTAAAGTATTTCAAAATTCATCATGCACATGTTGAGGGGGAGCATTTGTAAAATCTCAAACGAACATTTCTTCCTTTATGTGCAAAATAATTTCAAAAGCCTACGCACATGTTGAGGGGGAGCATTTACGAAAAATAAAAAATTATTAAGGTACGAAATGCTTTGATCTCGTATCACAAACACCTTGATTGATTTTCTAATTGATTTTCATTTGGGTTCAAGCGGAAAAGAACTGTACCAAAAAGACCGACCAATTTACTTTATGCATTTGAGTTATAAGGATGGTAAGGTTAGGTATTAGTTCCCACGATCACGCCAGATCCAAAGGGATCTACTCAGGGACAATCCACTAGTTAATGTAGAAGTCCTTAGGTATGATGAAAAAAGGAGAAAAGTGAGAATAAGGGAAGAGTGCCGACTGAGAAAGAGCTAGAACTGGAATAAACCCAACAAGGTTCAAGTGATGAAGTCTCGGTAAACACAGAAGGGGTTGAAGAATGAAAAATAAATAAAAAGTGAAAAGGGTGAAAAGGAATAGCCCTCCAATAATTCAACCTTAGGGCAGAAACCGGGTTCAATTCATATGCTACTAGTGGTTACTAAGGTAACGCCGGTATTGAAGGCAAGATGTCATGGACCCAGTGACGTACTGCACTAAACTTCCCAAACCACTCAAGTTCTCTTAAAAAACTTGTTTCATTCTCACAGAGAACCTACAGAATCTATCTACTTTCTCTTAGAGACGGTTGATATTGAAGAAGGAGACCCTCTCCCTAGTCTCCAATATAGGAAACCAAAGTGCACAATTCAGTCTAGAGCTAAGAGATCAACAATAAATCCCATTAGGACACATAGTTTATGAAGACTTGTTGTTTCACACAATGTGGAAAGTGAGATAATATATTGAGAGTCCTACGCATTATCCTTGAGGTATTGCCAGAACATCTGAGTGATATGTAAAATATTCACGATGAAGATGGAAATTCTTCTAGAGCCAACATCAAACAAGCTTTTGGTGGGTTACATGTGAGATCTTTCCAAAAGATCAAACTTGTGACAACTGGATAGAAACAATGGGGTGATTCACTCTTGAATCAACCTTGGTCCAGGATATGAATTGATGGACACTTTTGGTAAAACCTTTCGATGTGCTCAAAATTGTTTTCCAGCACATCGAATGAGCATTAATGTTTACAAACAAAAGTATTTTTTAGTGAACTTTGATTTAATTCATAAAACCTTCATCGTATTGCAAAAACTATTTATTCAGCAATACACGATTGTTTATCAAATCAATTTCTCCTCAATCAGTGAATAATAATTCGTTGATTCACTCACTCTGTGTTGTCTGCTTTGAGATGCTCCGGTTTGAGAACGACTAGTACAGCTGCGAAACACTGTCAAGGAAATTCTTAGGAATTCTACCTTATCACAGGTAGTATTTATACTGATCAATGGGGAACCGTGGTTCTTGCAACCATATTCAACGAAAGTGAACAAAGACACTTTCGTGTGTTTATTGCTAAGTGTCGTTTGCAGGAACTCCCGATGATTGCAGCTGATAGCTGATGAGACGTCAATTCATAACCGCATGCTCACATTTCCAAATCATACTTGAAGATATCATGACGATTAAAACATAGAACAAAGCTTCCGCTACTCTGATGAAAAGACGTCATAATCCAAAACTATGAGCATGTTAGTCCAAAATTCACAACATCACATAATGGCAATACTTTGAAGGATGAGCTGGAGATTCTATGTAGCTGATGATCTCAATGAAAGCTAGTGATCATGTAACAAAGAAACGTTCAAGCTAAAGACCACTACTGATATGCAAAGCTGAACTTAAGGAATCTTCAAAGTCTACGAGCTCGAGCATGAAAGATTAAAGATAGAATGCTAGGATTCAAAATGTAATTCATGGGGTGAACTCCCTTAGGGGGAGATTGTTGGGATTTAGAAAATCCATGTTAAAGTGTCAGTTACCCCAACAATAGTCTAGCATAAGTTAGCTCGTAGACATAATGTTATTTAGCTATTTTACAGTAGGATAAGTAACACCGTGGAAGAAGGACGGGTCTTTACCCACTGTATGCCTGATCCACAGCTTGAAGGAGGGCGTAGTCATATGTATAAATAACCCTCTCCCCACAAGGGAGAGGGTTGGATGTTCACAAGTTAATCTAACCTTCCTTTTGTTTCTCTCTCTACAAACATCCCATCTCTCTCTAGAATATACATGACTCTTGGCTTATTTGATTGTGGTGTTATGATATCAAATATCTTACAACTTATATGAACTAATGTTCCGCGCAAGATGCACACCATGCAGTCTATCTCTGGCGGATTTTGAGTGCCCAACCACATGAAAAATAATGAATTTAAAGAGATTTAGGTGCCCAACCACGTTGATATATTGTTATTGAAAATGTGTTAGATGTGGAAGCTTCCTAACTTATGTTACACTTGAACTCTGATAAGGATTTAAAACGTACACTTTTAAGGGGTCATTTAAGCCCTTAATCGATCATTTTTATATCTGTTACTGCTTAATTTCGTTCCTTTTCACTTTTTAGGTCTCTTGGAAGCAAAATGCTGGAATGATGCTTATTTGGACGAAAAGGAGTGAAAACGTGAAGAAAATGGCTAAGTCAAGATCGAAGACACTCAAGCTGCTGAAACTGAAGCTGACAGCGTCCCAACTAAAGGGTGACGCCATCCCTCTCTACGGATTTAATTAAAATACATCTGACGACTCAGTAGACTTTTTGCTAAAATACACCTGACGGCATCAGGCTTTGAAGAGGAAGGGCGTCACTAAGACTTTTCATCTCAGACGACCCAGATCCAGAATCAGACGACGTCCCTACTGAAGCCCGACGGCGTCACAACTACAACGTGACGTCGTCCCAACGATAACTTGGCCAAGACGAAAACCCTAATGACGGCGATCAGACGGCGTCCCACCTATATGGCGACGCCGTCGCAAGTGTAAAATTATATATAGAAATCGAATTTTCAGTATTTTAGGAGGTAGACTTTTGGAGTAAAAACCCTAAACGTTTGTAGTCCGACTTGGACAGTATCTTAGGGTCCCAAACCCTATTTTACACATCAAGATAAGTGTTTTACTTCATTAATTTCATTATGTCTTCCATTGAATGTGTGTATGCTTGCTTGTTTAACATGTCCGGCTAAAGTTCTTGTGTGTTTGCTTAGATCTATGAAACCTAGTTGTTAATTATTGTTAGGTTGTCTCTTATCTTAATTGTAATTGGCTTAAGAGTGCAACTAGGCTATCGTTGTGTTTAATGCTTGATGAATCTTTGATAGTTTATGAATGACTTAGTGGATTTCGTTTACTACACTCAAGGGTGACTTCAAAGAGTTAGGGCATAGGCACACCCTACGACTTTAGGAAACACAACGCGTTAAGAATAAGGACGTGACAATTCAACCTACAATAAAAGATAACTAGGGAGTAATAGTATCTAGGTAAACACATTTTTAATCATCATACGAGCACACATCAATAGACATAAGACTACCCGTAGAATTAGATAATTAGATAGTAGAGTAATCGGTAGAAGTACCACCCCCCAAATCCAAGCCCGGAGATTTTACCCTTAGCTTTCTAAAAAATATAAAAAGATAAAAAAAAAAGAATCTTCCTCAACCTCAACCTTAGCGTAGTACACTTCTTACTAGCATTCCTATTCCCCTAGAGACGATATCAATCCCCGAGGCTTACCCAATATTACACTACAAGGTTCACTGCCTAGGGTGTTGAAAAACTTGCTCGACGAAAAGGAAGTTCCCTTGACCCCGAATGCGCTTCGTACGCGCATCAAGTTTTTGGCGCTGCTGCCGGGGAATAGAATAGCTAGTTAGATTTTTATCTCGTTTAGGTTCCCTTGCTTGATTCCTATCAAGTAAGATTTTTTCTCATTTGTAGCTTGTAGTCTATCCCCCTTCTTCGTGACTTTGTTAGTAATCCCATCACTTTTTATCATGGAAGGTGATAACCCGCCACCACATCCACCACTTCCCATCGACCCACCATTCATTGACCCGCCAAGAGGCCGTACTCTTGGTGAATACTCTAGACCGAGCCACCAAGGCTATAGGAATACCATTGAGCTCCCCGATCAAGCTCAAACTACAGCCCTGCAATCCAACAGCATCCGGTTGGTGGAAAACGGATGTGCATTCCATGGACTTCGTTCCGAAGATCCTAATCAGCATCTCAAGGATTTCCTTAAAATCGTTGATTCCATCGACCTTGATGCTACCACACGGGAGACCACGCGCTTGCGTCTCTTCCAATTCTCTCTAAAGGACCAAGCTAGTAATTGGCTTGAGCGACTTCCCGCCGGATCCATCTCAAGTTGGGATGATCTCACCACTCGTTTCCTTGCCCAATTTTTCCCACCGGGGAGAACTACCAAACTTAGGAATGAAATATTGATGTTCCAACATCGTCAAGGTGAATCTATCTACGAGGCATGGACTCGATTCCAGGACTTACTCCATAAAGTCCCTCATCATGGCATCGATCTTTGGCTTCAAGTCCAAATCTTTTACGATCATCTCAACTTCTCAACTAAGCAATCCATCGACCAAGAAGCCGGTGGCAAAGTTAGTGATCTCACCGTGGAAGAATCATGGGGTACAATGGAGGACCTTGCCCTCTATGACAACGAAAGTTGGAATGACCCTCGTGAGTTGCCCAAAACCGTCAAGGCAATCTCCTTGCCTCCCATTGACTCACAAACTTCCAATCGTATGATGCTCGAACTTCAAGATCAAGTCAAATTCCTAATGAACTCCTACGAGAATCCTAAGTCTTCACACCAAGTGAGAAAAATCACTCTACCTTGTAAGTTATGTAGTGGTCCTCACGACACTCGTGATTGCACAAGACTCCCCGAACAAGCTTTTGCGGACTACGCCTCTACGCGTACCGACGAAGCAGGAGAGAAGTGGTACACTTTCAATCCCGAGCAAAACAACTTAGGAAATTCCTATAACCCCTCATGGAGAAATCACCCTAACCTTAGGTGGAGCCAAAACTCAAACCCGCCCCAAAACTCTTCTAGTCCACCCAATAGATCCAACCCTCCAAATACCGGGAATTCCACTAGTCTCGAGGCAATGGTGTCTTGGTTCATGTCATCTCAAGAGGCTCGACTGACTAAGCTTGAAGTCGATTTCAAGCAACGACAAAACGAGATGACAACCAAGCTCGACGCCCTCTTGAAAGCCTTCAATGACCGGGAAATTGGAGCACTCCTGAGTGACACTATAAAGAACCAAAAAGTAAATTCGATTTCATCGACTTCATGTTCTTGCTCACCTTGGGAGAGTGCATATCCATGCCCTTCACACCTGAAAGTTCACTCAGTCAACGCCATCAACATGGGTTCTAAGCGATCCCTCATGAAATACCAAGGACCCAAACCAATGGTCTATCCAACTCGTGAGAAACTCATCAACCAAGAATCCAAACCTAATCTAGAAGAGGAGTACAAGGAACTCCACCAAGAAAAACCAGTTCTTGAAGTCTTGACTCATGCGCCTTATTATAATGCTTTAAAAGAAAAATATGAGGAATAACTAAAATTAGGAGAACGTGGGTCCGCATTTGTGCAAAATAAGTTACCTAAGAAGATAGATGATCCCGGGCTATTCATTCTTCCGTGTAAACTTGGAAATTCCAAATCTTTCGACACTTTAGCCGACTTAGGATTAAGCATCAATATTCTTCTGTTGTCCCTCCATAGAAGCCTTAACCTAGGTAGGATAGAACCAACGGAAACCATCTTAGGTCTAGCGGACGGAAGTATTGTATATCCGGTAGGGATAATAAAAGACATGGTAGTACACGTAGGTCAATTGACTCTTTTGGCGGATTTCCATGTGCTAGACATGAATAAAGACCCGACATGCCGACCATCTTCCATGAGATGATGTATAGACTATGTGGATGACATAGTAGTCAAATCCAAGACAAGGGTTGTCTGGTTCGATCGTTTAGCGGCTCTTTCTAAGAGACGGGAATGTAAATAGAAAACATCCCCTGGGAAAGCCTCACGGCCTGGTGGTCGGCGTAGATTTTTTCTTATTGACTTTATTTACTCGCCTTTACTTTAGCATGTTGTTAGTAGAAAGAGGATTCTTAGCTACCGCTAGTGCCATAATTGATTGTAAGATGTCTAAGATAGTGGTAGGAGAAGGGAGTGCTAGGTCAATTTATGATGTCAAGAAACATATCTACTACAAAGAGGAAGAAATGCCCTACGAGATCATGTTGGATAGAAAATCATCTAGATATGGACTTTGGACTAATAAAGATTTTGTAAACTTTCTTTTCGTTTTGTCGTCAATTATTATTATTATTATTATTATTATTATTATTATTATTATTATTATTATTATTATTATTATTATTATTGCTGCTATAACTTTTTATTTTATTATTATTTATTATTTGAGTATTTTTTTAATTAACTTTTAGTTGTTTCTATGAATTCTTATATTGTTATTTTGTATTTTTTCTGATAATTTTGAATTAAAATATTAAGGTATTATTAGTTTCATTGGAAAATGTTGTTGGAAAAGATAATTTATATATTTGACTACTTTTTTGTTTTTAAAAAATTTGAAATAACTACAAAATAATTTAAGAGTTATGATGGTTCATAACTAACTAGTTTGTTTATCGATAAATTAAAATTCAAAAATTAACTCAAACCAATTTAATGAAGAAAAAAAACCGGAACTGAAAAAACTGAAAAATAAAAAAATAATAAAAAGTTTACAAAAGTGTTAAAGAAAAGGTAATAAAAAAATAAATAAAATAAAAAGTTATATACAAAGTACTCAAATAATAATATTAAAATAAAAAGTAACTAATAATAATAATAATAATAATAATAATAATAATAATAATAATAATAATAATAATAATAATAATAATAATAATAATAATAATAATAAATTTTCAACCACAAGAATGAAACATGCAATTCGACCAAAGCACAGGGACGATATTTGCAACGTACTCAAATAATAATAAAATATATGAAAAAATAAATATACCCTTCAAGTTAACGGTTAACTACCATAATTATTAGTAAAAGGACCAAACCCGTAATAGGTCAAAAGTCACAAAGACATAACCCGCTGAAGAAAAAAGCACATGAATGAAACCCGTGAAATCGAACAAACCAGAAGGATGATTTATGTAATCATGACATAGTTTGTGATTATATCACTACAAGAAAAACTGGATTTAGTGACAAAAGGTATATGGTCACTATCAGTATAAAATCGGTCACTAACACTGCTTAGTGACCAAAACCCGGGTGGTCACTTTTCGTCACAATAGCTCCGTCACTATTTTTATTAGAGACCAAAAATTAAAAATTCGTCTCTAACCAATGACCATATTACAGTGGTCACTATATTTGTGACGATATATTCGGTCATTAATTTTGGTCACTAAGAGGTGAAGGTGGTCACTGAATTGATAGATAGTGACTGAGAAAGGTGGTCATAAAAGTGGTCACTGTTTTGCTAAAGATAACAGACCCGTTAATACACCGTTAACTCCCATCAGTGACCATATGTGTGGTCACTTCATATTAATTTAGAGACAAACCGGTGGTCACCACCTATTTACTTTTAAAAGTAAAAAGTGGTCACTTAAACGTACTTACAAAACGATTTAGCGATTTCACAAAATATATAACTGCACTAAAAATTAAAACCACATAATTTAAACAACAAAGATATCAAATTACTTGTGATTGCATAAACATAAAAGATTTTTTTTCAACATATAATTTTTTTATCTCGCTAAGCATAATGTTCAAGTGTTTAACATCGTGTTTATCTAGACTACTTATAAAGAATTTATTAGTAATAAAACACGTTTGGAATCACATCCACCTCACTCTTGAATCCAACTGAACAAAACTTAGCACCAAACGACCCGTCATCCAACTCGCTCTTGAATCCAACTGAACCTTTAGTCACCCTACAAATAATGCAATAAACTCAATTAGACATAATATTATGATGTGAAATCTGAAACTGTTTGTACAACTTCCAGTAAGCAGATTCTAAACTTATTGTCAATGGACCGATTTGGGTAATTTTATCTCTAACGGGTTGGATATGTAAAAGAATAAAAATTAGCCTAACAAAGATAACGTGTCAAAATATGAAAACTATAAACTGAAACATCAAGGCGGTTCGTGTTATTATCATAGGCATACAATCGTTAATATTCTTATTGAAAACTATAAACTGAAACATCTTAGCAGAGATATCTATAAATATTAGTATTATAATACCAGAAACTAATATCTTCGAATCTGTGAATTTGTAACTTTGGCAACCATACTTCAATTTTGGATATAAATAACTCAAAATATGAAAAGCTGAAATACAGGTCACATGATATGATGGATAAAGATGTATCATCTGCTACACCAATGTCAAAGTACTCAATTATACTGTGTGGCATACAATAGCAGATCAACTTTCTAAACAGCACAATACACGAGCCTTCACTTAAAATCTCTCACTGATGTACTATCGTAAACCAAACAGTTTTCAATCGCTAGATGTTTGTCTTTGGATATTGCACCTGAATTATCTCTTTTAAGGAAATCACGAACTGGGGGGGCTAAGGTAGGAACAAGGGTGAGACCTTTTTGGACAGAGAGGGGTCAAAAAGACTAGTTATACCTCAAACAAATAGCATAAGATTAAGTATATGATGTTAACTTACAGAATTTTGAGATACCAATGGAAAAATAGCATAAGACTAGATGTCCAGCATTTGTCATCACCTCAAACATCCGGTCTCTGAATCGCCAATGGAAAAAGCAATTTGGTTGACAAGAATGATTCAGCATATCTGCAAAAATAAATGGTTGAAAACTAGTAACAATGTAATAATTGCATTGTGGATTAATGATAAGATAACATAAAGAAAGTTACCTGCATAAGGTGCAAACATATTTGCATCTTGAACTAATGAACCGACTCTTATTCGGTAGTTGATATGTCTAGTTTGTGCCATACTAACTGCCCAAATAAATCTCTCTGGATCTCTAGCAAGTCGCTTTACTTTCAGGGGCATTGATGAGGGCTGAGGACACACACAAATGGATATGACAGTTACGTTTTAAAAACAAACAACAAGAGATATGATGAAATATGAAGGTGGCATGTCAATTTAAAGTATGGATCAAATTGAGTGGGGTCAGGTCTGTTGATCCGGAAACACAATTTTTCCATTTTATAAAAATTAAAAATAATTTATAACACAAAATATGAGGTTGGATGCATTGAATAAATAGGTTCGAGACTGCCACATCCAACGTAACCTATCACAGATATATCCGCTACAAAAAGGACTTCGAAAGTACCCAATTATTTTCCCAGAATTCCATGACTCGTGCTTTCTCTTTTCTCATAGTTGAAGCCAGATTCTCATCATGTAGCTCCTTCAGGTCATCCTGCAGCATACCCATGGAACAAGCTTATAAGACTGATACAAACATATATGGCTTTTTAACAAGACTATGTAAAATCAAATGATTAGAATTCAAAATCAGATCAGTTGAATGAAAATCAATTTTGGCATTATATGGTCTCATCCATTCTAACAAACTCAAAATCAAATCAATGTGATGCATGAAAGAGTTGACTACTAACATACTATAGTTTGGAAGCATTTTAAATATGTACAAACCTCTCTAGCTAGAAGCAAGCTAGTGCACTCCTCAGCACTAGATAAAAAATCACCATAAAGTTGCCAAAAATTCTTGTCGTGATCGAATGCATATAAAAGAAGACATGCCATTCTTAGGTCCCAATCTGTCTGGCAAAAAAATTCAAATCACCAAGTTTAACGGTTTGTTCAATACAGCACAAAGAGAATGTGATATCGGGTACCTTTCATTTCTCCTTTCGGGTTGACAATAACACCAGCGTTATCTGTTTAACAAAGAAACAACACATATTAGAATCGATAACATTTTATTGAAACATTAATAACATGTTGTACCGGCCAACAGAAAGCAATTGTAGAACTCAGATGTATCAGTTGTAGGCTTAAAAAGAGCTTAAACTATAACGAATGACTACAAGTTGATTTTCCAGACGTGTAACAGTATCAAACAATAAAGATGATAAGATACTTGACTAGTCCGGTTACATTTCCCATTAAACAGAATAACCAAAAACTAATGACACAACCGAATCAACCCATGACATTAAAGAAACTAGCCTAATTAATGAAAGTGAACAGCAGTAGTTGCATATATTTCAAACTGATGAACCATAGTTTCAGGTAACAAATACGTAACTAGAAATTAGTACTGCAATCACATTTATCATAAATGCCAAGCATAACAGGGTTTACATGCATTACAAAAAGTTGATATACATGGAGCAGATGAGTGCTTGAAGAGCATGAGAACATCTGTAACGATAGGCTTGGTTAATTTCCCAAACGTGTAACAGTATCAAACTATATGTTAGAAAAGATACTTGACTAGTCTGATTCTAGTTCACTTAAACAGTCAAAACAGACAAAAAAAAGCTACATGAAAGTCTTCCTATGAACTACAAAAACAACAGAGGTAAACATACTACATTATCCTAAAAGCCATCACAAAAGCCTACATGGAGCAGATGAGTGCTTAAAGAGCATTAGGACATCTGTAACGATAGGCTTAGTTCATTATCCAATATCATAACATTCTTATCTCCATTAAGCTAGACTTACCTATATGCAAACTTAATACTAATGCATTGGCAGATATGTATAGACATGTTAACGGTTACTCCGGAATACATAAGGGCAATTTAAAAACCAATATCTGTCGATTCAAACAGTAAGTGATAAACTAGCCAGTAGATGCGAAAACATAACAGCAAAACTTCCCATTTCTGCAACTGACCGGCAAAACTAAACCTAAAACTTATTACTTCATTCTAAACGACAAATACTACGCAATCTAACGACAAATATTACGCAATCTAAAACTTATTCTCTAATGGACATTTCATCAAACACCTTTCGTGCACAACCTAAACCCAAGCTTCAAACCATAGCCGCACGTAACATACCTAATTCACCTCTATCGCACTATAATAATATCACAAATAACCATAACTAACACCTAATTGAATTCAGTTGAAAAGTATACCTGAGAGCAAAATCACACACAACGATTGAGTTGAAAACTAAACCATAACTAATACACATAATAACATAATACCTCAAATCGATCAAGAGTTGAGTTGAATTTGAAAATATCATAATCACCGATTAAACAAACACAATACCTCAAATCACATAATAGCAGGTATGACTGAATGTGGTGGTGAGCGACGGCGGGCGTGGTGGTGAGCGCGGTTGTGGGAGACGATGGGAGAGATGGGGGCGTAGTGAGAGACGATGGGAGAGATGGTGGTGAATGACTGAATATTCTGAAATGTAAATATTTTTACTTCGTAAAAAATCTGAGTCTATCAAATTACGAATATATTTATGAATGTTGACAACTGGTTTCATTTGTCCAGGAATACATGTAAGAGTTAAAAAATATTTTTACTTATTAACTTTTTTATATAAAATGTAAATATTTTTACTTATTAACTTAATTTTAGTTTTAATTTTATCAAAGTTATTTAGATAAAAGAAAAAAGTATACAATATAACAAAATTTTACGAATAATCAGTATGTCTTAAATTGTCAGTGTATTTATATCATATTAGAAAAGATATATAACTTTAGTATATAATATTGATACATTATCGTTTTTCAGTTGGCTTTTAAATTGAACAAGTTTAAATGTACATTTTTTTTTTTAAATTTTGGTAATATTTCATTTTAATTATTCATCTTGCGGATATTTAAAGATACACGACCACTGATTTTCGTCTCAATATTTTATAAATCAGTGACCACCAACTTTGGTCTCTAACTTGAAAACCTAGTGACCACTAATATTTGGTCTTTAAAATTTAGTGGTTCGGGTTAAAGTTTAGGGTTAAGGGTTTATGTAACCACCGTTTTCCGTCTCAATATTTTATAAATCAGTGACCACCAACCTTGGTCTCTAATTTGAAAACCTAGTGACCACTGATATTTGGTCATCAAAAATTTAGGGGTTAGGGTTAAAGTTTAGGGGTTAGGGTTTATGTGACCACTGTTTTTCGTCTCAATATTTTATAAATCAGTGACCACCAACTTTGGTCTCTAATTTGAAAACCTAGTGACCACTGATATTTGGTCTTTAAAATTTAGGTGTTAGGGTTAAAGTTTGTGTGACCATTGATTTTTGTCTCAATATGTTATAAATCAGTGACCACCGACATTGGTCTCTAACTTAGAAACCAGTGACCACTACTTTTTGTCTTTAAACTTAAAATACCTTTTTCGACAGTGACCACCACCTTCGGTAACTTGTTGTTTCACTGAAAAATGGTAGATTTACGGTTTTAGGGACTATGTGACCATTATTTGTCGTCACTAATACTTGTCATTGTGACAAATTAGTGACCATAATTTGTAACGGTCACTAATTATGTGGCAATGACGAAAATGCAGTGACGACAATTATATTGGTGACTAAACTATGATAATAGAGACCAAAGCATGAGTGGTCACAAAATAATTGGTCACTAAAGGCACTTTTTCTTGTAGTGTATATTGTGAGATATTTAGTTGTCGTTTAAAAAAAAAAAAAAAAAAAAGCCGAAGCAATATGAATCTATGGCCGGTAGAAATTACTTCCCATGTAATCAAGTTAACTAAAGGTGTTCCCTCGGTCTTTTTTGAAGGCAAAATGCTTTTAAAGTCTCTATATAAACATCATCTAATTTATGTGCTAAAACATCCCACACGTATCAGATATTAAACTCACTTATAGCTTCCTGATCAAAATGAGTGCCCCGGACTTTCAAGGCGTGGTGAACCCAAGCATGACACTCGGGGAATCTGACACGCAATGGGTACAACCACCTCCGGACTATCAAAACATGGCGTATCATAGCTACACGGGACATAGTCAACAACGTACGATACCAGACATGAATGAATTTGATGCTCGACCTCCAGACTTTCAAACCAAGGGATCAAACTCAGTACCTGGTGGCGCCAGTGGGTTGGGTTTAACTGATAATCGATCGGTAGTTAAAGCAGCACCAGGTCTGGAAGGTGTTGTTCATGATAACCTATCTGGAGCTAACTTAAGTTCTAAAACTACTAGTACTAGTTATAAGGAAGCTCCTGGATACACCGGCATAGGTCCACAAAATCAATCTAAAGTAGATGAAGAATCTGCTAATACTACGCCGGTTAATCAACAAGACGTTGTGGGAATCAGTTTGGTTGGAAGGAGGTTCAAGGACGTCAACCCGACTGCATACTACGTCGAAAAGAATAATTAAAGACAATTGCTTTGATTTCTAATGTTTACAGTCTGTACTTGTATTGTTTCTGAAGTTCGATGTACGTGTAAGTTTGTGGTAAACGTGCCAATAATTCAACCAAATGCATGTGATTTCACCCGATGTATATGAAACTTCCCAAAGTCAATATATGATGTTTATGATTAATAATTTAATTAGGTAACAAATTATTGATCTAAACTTTGTTAACCAAAATGTTAAAAATTGTGCCCTAATCGGGATGTCATGGTTGAAATGCAAACTCTATATGATCCCGTTGAAACCAAAGCAAAGGACGTTAAAGGCCGAACCTACGCGCCGAAGTCTAGGGGAGCCCACTCGAACATGGCGTTGCCTCGTTGAGTCATCTCCCTCTTTGCTGACGAGTGAGTCTCTCCCAATAGTGTAGCCATTAGTGATATTGTTTGGGAGCAAATATGAGTTTCAGACGTATATGAATTGTCAGTTTCAATAATACATTTGACACTTTGGTTGAAAAGACAACATATCATATTCGATCTTAATTGCGTTAATTATAAGTAGCGATCTAACACATTTATACGTTACCCCCTTCATTTAATATGCTTTTCTACTATTCACCGTGAAGATACGGCGTAACCTTTCCCAAGTATTACGTCGTAACCTGCTTAACGAGAGTTTTATTTGGAGGATTATTGAAGTTACGGCGTAACTCTCAACTCAAGTTACGCCGTAACTAGGATCGTGCCTATAAATACAAGCTCTAATTTCTGCATTTCACATCATTCACTCACAATTCAAAGTCAGAGAACGTGAAGAGGGTTATAAAGGCAGATCATTCGGAGCATACGGCGCCATCTTCAAGGGAGGAATCACTCCATATCGATAAGCATTAGCGATCATTTCTATCTTTTACTTTTGATTCATGTCTTTCATTATGTTAAACATCAAATTCTTTGTTTCTTTTAATATGATCGACTCAGCACCTTTGGTGCTAGTCTAGTTATAATTCCTTAAAAATATTGTTTATATTTTCATGCTTCTGTATAATTGTTTTTAATGTATGCATGCATAGTTCAGGTGTAGTTACCCTAGCTTCGGTAGTTTTAAAATGCGGTCGTATCTAGTTGCTTAAGAGAATTGACCAACTGACCCTAAGTAGTTAGGTAGAGTTGGAAAGGGTAGGAATTGACTAATTGACGACTCTTCCTCGCTTGTGCGAACTGACCAAATGATCACCGGTCGTCCGGATGAACTTAAGAAGTTAGGGATGAGTGTCTAAGAAGCTAGCGCCCGGGCACTCATTATTTCAAATCTTTCATGTAGGGTACTTAATGACTTGGCTTAAGCGACTAAAAACCACTCGACTCCCAAGGGGTAAACCTTTGACGTCGGGTAAGAGCCTTTGTTGATAGGTAAGGACAAATTGACCAAATGTTGTCCTAGCGACTTAAACCCCCACTTGAATCAATTGGAAGTAATAAAACATGAACATTACACGATAGGATGAGTAATTAGGTTAGCACACTTTCCCTCTATTGATCACAACCTCTATTTATTTTACGCTTTTATTTCTTGTTTCTTAGTTAATTAATCATTTCTACCTCAAACCAGTTAAAACCAGTGACACATAAACTTAATATAGAATCCACTCACATAGCACTTGGGACGACCTCGGCTTTACCGATTACCACACTACACACGACCGGGTACACTGCCCGTGAGTGCATAAGGTGGACCATAGGTAAACGAGACAATTATAAATATTAAAACCTGGTCAGAAATCCTACATCAAGTTTTTGGCGCCGCTGCCGGGGAGCTATATTAGGATGTTTTTTGTTAATTCTTTTATTAAATTTTTGTTTTCTCACGATTTCCTTTAAGTTTCAGGTACCATGGCGGTTGTGGACATTGATAACCTCACTCTCGAGGAATATCTTGCTATGACTCGAGATGAACAGGGACCGGGACTTGTTACGCCAGCCATTGCTGACGACACTTAGTTTGAAATCAAGCCACAATTCATGAGGGAGCTTCGTGCGAACCCCTTCTCCCTGGAAGCATTGCCGATGATGCTTACGAGCACGTGAATAACGTGGAATACATTGTCAGCCTATTTAAAATCCCAAGAGTCTCTAACGATGCAGTCATGTTAGGCGTGTTTCCCATTTCACTCACTGGAGCTGCTAAAAGATGGGTCGATAGATTGCCCTCCGGGACTGTTAATACATGGGCTCTCCTAAAAAGGTATTTCATTCAAAAGTACTGCCCTCCGTCTTGGACAGCAAATCAACTCGAGGAGATCCATAATTTCAAGCAGGAAGGCGATGAAACGTTGTACCAAGCTTGGAAAAGATACAATGAACTCTTGTACAAGTGCCCTATTCATGACCTTAATAGCCATCAAAAGGTAAATGTCTTCTAAAAGGGTTTAAACATCTCCTCAAGACAGATGCTCGATTCGCAGGGACCAATTCCTGGAATCACTCCTACAAGAGCTTTGGAGGCTATTCAAAAGATGGATGACCACTCTCATAAGTGGCACAACGGAGGAAGCAATAGAAGCATAAGTGGGAATACGGAAGGCCTTGCAGCAATAAATAATAAACTTGAAAGTATTGGTAGGGACATGAAGTAACTGAAAGAAAATGTGCACTCTATACAAGTTGGTTGCAATAATTGCAATGGAACTCACCTTGCCAAGGAATGCCCATTTAAAGAGGAATTCAAGAGAGTTGAAGAGGTAAAATATGGGAATGGTAGGCCGTTTAACGGATATAATGGTAACGGAGCTAAATACCGTGAAGGACGCCCGGGATATTATACGAGAATCAATAATAATCCTTCTAAACCAAGTCTTGATGAGTTGGTGCATAAACACATCAAAGAATCTACAAGAAAAAAATGACAGGTTCAAAGAATGGATGGTCAAAGTAAAGGAAGACACAGATATGAACCTACGGAACCAGGATGCTGCAATCAAAAACCTCGAGACCCAAATTGGGCAGCTTGCTAAGAATTTTGGGACTAAGAATGATGAAGTTGTTACATGCAAAGCCGTGTTTGTACAAGATAAGCCGGAGGAAGAGCAGCGTATCCCTACTGTTACAAATGACCTTTGTGGGATTAATTACTTACAAGAAGATGACGGATCTGAAGATGACGAAAACTTGTTGTGCCAACTTCCCGAAAAGGAACTTTATCAAGAAAGTTTTCTGTTGCCTTGCACTATCGGTAGCCTAAAAATTCCCGCTTTAGCTGATTTGGGAGTTGGGGTAAATCTTATTTCCACTTCATTGTTTGATACCTTAAAAGTAACTAATTTAAAAGAAACAACAATGATGATTGAAATTGTTGATTCTTCTAAAGTTGTACCTCGGGTGTTGTTGATAACGTTCTACTAAAAATTGGCAAATTCCTCTTTCCTACTGATTTTGAGGTTATTGACATGGGCAAACGGGAGCATTACAACTTAATTGTTAGGAGACCCTTTTTATCTACTTGTCACGCTCATATAAAAGTTTTTGAAAAGAAAATATCTTTAAGGACTGAGGGGGGAACGAGTTACTTTAGACATGAATGAACAATTAAAACCTTATATGGAATTTTCAAAAAAGGTTGACGTTGTCAATATACCATTACCTGACCCACCTTTATGCTATGAGCTCGGGACTAACAATTGTGAACAAGATGTTGATAGTTGTAAACAGGAACATGGAACAATTGATCAAATTAGGGACATCGATAAAGCTCCGGATCTTAACAAGAATTACTGCATTCTTATAGTAGCCGAGCATGACGGATCTATGAAAGCATGGCCCACGTGTAACCCTTTTCGCGAATATTGTAACGGGGATATGAATATGGAAGAATGGACGTGCCCACATGAGATTGAGAGACATGACATAAAGTTTGAGAATATATCCTTTCAAGATTAGTACAAAGTTAGATTTAGGGACTCGAATGTCAATACAGGTTTGATCAAATGGCTAAAGCTCGATTACGATGAATATCATCTTCAGGATACGAAGATCGCTGATGAAGGATCAACCATGAATACCGAAAATGACTATGGAAAGTCGTGTTTATCATTCAACGAATGGCTTTTGCAGAAGTTTGATACCTGCAGCGTTGGCAACACAGTCAGAAAAAAAGTTTTTGCCGAATGGATGAGTGATTGTTGCCAAGAAATGGAAGAAGTTGGCCAGGTTCGAAGGCCACTGTAAAGCCCCATGGCTTCGAGTCTAACTTAAAGACTAGGTAATAAAGAAAAGTGCTCTTTCGAGAGACAACCTGAATTATCCTTTTTATTTCTTTTATTTCATTTTTTGTTGGTTTTTGTGTTTTTAACACTTTTGCAGGAATTGGAGATGAATTCACATGTGATTAAAACGGGGACCTGTTATGTCCTGAAGTTACAGAGTAACTCAACCATGTGGTTACGCCGTAACATATCCTCAATACCGATTCTCTCTAGGTTATAAACCATTACGGCGTAATCCCATTTTATGGCTACGCCGTAGCAAATCCCCAGTAGCTGATTTCCAGGTTTAACCACAATTACGGCGTAACTCCTCTAAAGGGTTACGTCGTAATTCTCCTACAGTCTTAATTTTTCCTGTATTAATGCAATAACCTTGTATTAGTTTTAAATGAACTTTGTAGGTATGTTCCCTGTAAGCCCTCACGAGACTACACTCGTCCACTTGGGATACCAAGTGGTTTAAAAGGCTTGTTGCATATGCTAAATGCAACCGTGATTCCTACGAAAGTGAGTTAGATTTCTTTTTCTTTTTCTTTTTCTTTTTTAGAATTATGCTTGTTGGTTAGTGTGATTTCAGGGAATGAAGTTTGCTCGTGGATGCTTAAGCGAAGGCACGATTCTCTTCGTGGACCTTCTTTCTTTTTAGGAGCAACTTTCAGAGAAGTTCTCGCTCTAATTCTACTTTCTCTTCACATTTATTTAACGTTTAGCACAAAAGAGACTTTGTACATCTCAAGTGGGGGGACGAGAGTAGAATTATTACTTGAACTTATTTGCCCTCGTTTTTCTGTTTTATTTTGAAAAATATGCCATTTTTAAAATTTTGACATGTTTTTCTTAACCTAACTAGATTAGACCTTAGCCGAGCACATTATAACCCTTGATATTTTATGGTGAGATTAGCCTTATCCGTTTCCACTTATTTACCCAAATGCACCAAATTATAAGTGTGCCAGTAGCTAGTAAACTTTAGAACTTGGCATTTGCATCATTTCGAGAGCATAGACGAGGTATGTTGAGTTCGCTTAATGTATATGGAATAATCAGTTTGAGAAGGCAATATTTTTAGGATTATCACCCAAATGGCCTATCCTTGTTTGTCTATCGATTAGTCACCTCGACTTTTCGACCCCAATGATAAACCCTTTTGTTGCACTCGCCTTTAGTGCAGGATACCCCTAGATACACCCGTCTGAGCCATTTCTTTCATTTTGTTCACCCAATATGTATTGTTTCGTTACACCCATTCACCTTAGCCTACCGTGTAGTCAATTTGTGATCGGAAAATCATTGTTTGCCTAAGTTCAAGGTTCAAGTAGAGAGGTTCGGAAATCACGCTTTCGTAAAAGACTTATATTTGAAGATCATTGAAGACCCCCCATATTCTCATTTAATGTTCATCTCAAGTGGGGGGTGTTATGTTTTTAGTTATGATTTAAAAAAAAGAAAAAAAAAAAGAAAAAAAAAAAGTTTAGTTTATTGTTTATTGTAAAGTGAAATGTTATAAGCACTATGATTGGAGCTCATCAAAGATTAAGCATCGAGGAGGCCACCTCGGTCACATTTGAAGAATTGAGTTGGTAACTATCACGCCAACAGTTGAAGAACAGGTAATGTGCCCATCATGACGTCCGCTAATGGCACATCTACTTGTTATATCATGATCCGGTTTCTTCACCTTAAAGCTTGAACTTTGGATGAATGGTAGGCGGTGACAACTTTGTTATAGGTTAAGACTGTTTGTTTCGTTACTTTTATTTTACACCCATTATTTCCCATGTCTTATCCTACCCTTTTAGTCATGAAGCGTGTCTAGGTGATGAAGCGAGCAATCTTTGTTGTCTTGGCCATGGATTTGGTCATGTATCATTGATTTTGTCCACTTTACCGTGACACATTAGTAATGACATGTCACCCCTTACCCATGTTGTTTCCACTCATATTGCCTTCAAGAATTGTTTAGTCCTTAACTCTAGTGGTGGAGATTTGTGTAACCGCCAAGCTTATGATAGAATACATGCTATGACTGTGCTTTGAGTGATCACCCCGAAATTGACACTTAGATTAGATGAGAGAATTTGAGTGTTTTGTTCCCAATTCGTGAAGTGTTCGGCTTTGATTTATTATAGCATAAGGGATTTTAAAACTTATATCTTTCAGGTAATGGGGGATATCTTTTTATAAAATTTTCTAATAAGGTCTACTTGAGGGCAAGTAGAGTTCAAGTGGGGGGGGGGGATATTTGATACATCAAATAGTCCTGACTTTTAAGTGTCAATTTCCCCCGATAAATGCTCGTATTTTATATCATTTATATGGATTTACACTTGTATTTCTTTATATTTCACTTTCAGGTAAATTATGAGCATTAGAGCTTAAGAGAAGCGGATTTGGAGATTTTCTTAACGGATTATGATAGTATGCTACTCATGAAGAAGCTACGGCGTAACTTATTCTCTCACATTACGCCGTAGCTAGTACTCTATCTTGAATTGCCTACTCAACAGCAATTACAGTGTAACTCCCAACTAAGGTTACGCCGTAATCATCTAGGTCAAGAAATATTTCGCGCCTCCATCAACTACGCCGTAACTCCTCACATGCATTACGCCGTAGTCCACCCAAAAGAGTTATGTATTGAAGATACGGCGTAACCTTTCCTAAGTGTTACGCCATAACCTGCTTAACGAGAGTTTTATTTGGAGGATTATTGAAGTTACGGCGTAACTCTCAACTCAAGTTACGCCGTAACTAGGATCGTGCCTATAAATACAAGCCCTAATTTCTGCATTTCACATCATTCACTCACAACTCCAAGTCAGAGAACGTGAAGAGGGTTCCAAAGGCAGATCATTCGGAGCATACGGAGCCATCTCCAAGGGAGGAAACTCCATATCGATAAGCATTAGCGATCATTTATATTTTTTACTTTTGATTCATGTCTTTCATTATGTTAAACATCAAATTCTTTATTTCTTTTAATATGATCGGCTAAGCACCTTTGGTGCTAGCCTAGTTATGATTCCTTGAATGTATTGTTTATGTTTTCATGCTTCCGCATAATTGTTTCTAGTGTATGCATACATAGTTCGTTGGTAGTTACCCTAGCTTTGGTAGTTTTGAAATGCGGTGGTATCAAGTTGCTTAGGAGAATTGACCAACTGGCCCTAAATAGTTAGGTAGAGTTGGGAAGGGTAAGAATCGACCAACTGACGACCCTTCCTCGCTTGTGCAAGCTGACCAAATGATCACCGGTCGTCCGGATGAACTTAAAAAGTTAGGGATGAGTGTCTAAGATGCTAGCGCCAGGCACTCATTATTTCGAATCTTGCATGTAGGGTACTTAATGACTTGGCTTAGGCGACTAAAAACCACTCGACTCCCAAGGGATAAACCTTTGACTTCGGGTAGGAGCCTTTGCTGATAGGTTGTGACGAATTGACCAAATGTTGTCCTAGCGACTTAAACCGCCACTTGAATCAATTGGAAGTAATAAAACATGAATATTACACAATAGGATGAGTAACTAGGTTAGCACACTTTCCCTCTATTGATCACAACCTCTATTTATTTTATGCTTTTATTTCTTGTTTCTTAGTTAATTAATCATTTATACCTCAAACCAGTTAAAACCAGTGACACATAGACTTAATATAGAATCCGCTCACATAGCTCTTGGGACGACCTTGGTTTTACCGATTACTACACTACACACGACCGGGTACACTGCCCGTGAGTGGATAAGGTGGACCATAGGTAAACGAGACAATTATAAATATTAAAACCTTGTCAAAAATCCTACATCAATGTGGTTTCGCCAACCTTCCAGGAAAAGAAAGATTCTAATCGGTTTGTTCCTATGTAGCGGTAAGCTTAAATCCCATGAATTCGACCAAAAAATCAGAAACCATGATTACCAAAACTAATATAAACCAATATAATTTTCGGTTAAAAATAAAGCAATCTTTAATAAATAAATAAATAATATGCATATCTAGAAACTTGAAATATCTAGAATGATTGGATATCAATATATTTTATGTGTTGTGAGTTTTTAAAAAGTGAACACAATCTAAAAAGTCTAAAAGTTACCATATGATAACAAGTATCTCCTCTTATTTTTGTTAGATTATTTTTTGATATTTCTATTCTTAACTAATGAACATTATAATTTTTTAAACCGATTCAATGATTAACATTATGATTTTCTTTTTCTAAAAAATTAATAAACTGATGAATAGTATGATTTGTTTTTTTAAAACTGAAGAACACCGTGATTTTCTTAAATGATAAACTAATGAACATTATTATTTTTTTTAAGGTATTGATGAGCATTATGATTTTTTTTAAACTGATGAACAACGTGAATTTTTTAGTAAGCTGAAAAACAATTTTTTTTAATTATTTTTTAAACCTTTGATTGATGAACATTCTTTTTTTTTCAAATTGATGAACTAATGAACAACGTGATTTTTTTTTTAAATATTGATAAACAATACTAACGGATGAAAAAGATTAACTGATGAACAAGAAAACATCAATGTCTATGTTGTTCATCAGTGTTCATCATAATCTATGTTCTTCATCAATATGTTTCCGCAACATACTTTATTCATCAAGGTTTTTCATCATCAACTTGCATCTCTAATACATCTACACCGTAACTACCCTAATCAATATTGATGAACAACCATTTTTCAAAAGATCCTCTAAATTTATACTAATAGCTACAATCTTGTACGCTAAAAAGAGTAGGTAATAAATTAGCAAAAATCGATAGCCACAAAAAAACTAAATTAATTGATGAAAGCTCACCCTTAATAGTTAAGACACCACTTTCTGATTCGGTCCCCCACACACCACTGGCCCCCCTCCCCTTTCATTTTCTCTCTCACACACTAAACACACATTTACTCTTCACATGTATATTATCTTTGTGATGCTGATATAATAGTCGTATATCATATCATTTCAAACAATTAAAATTGTGTACTAAAACTAGTTGCTTTTCCTTCACTTCAAACTTTTATTAATTTTTATATAAAATGGTACAGTTTTTGCCAACTGTTGTTGTCGGAAAAAAAAAAGTGTGTTTACACCTAGACAGTGTGTACGACGGAAAAGCGTGAAGAAATGTGTTACCAGTTTGTTGAAGATTAAATTGAGAGTTTAATTTCATCGTCGAAAGCGGGGAGTTCGTTTACAGCGTTGTTATGGTCAAGCTATTAGACTCTCTGGTGGCGGTACTGGATGTTGGTAACTTGAGTTTAGTTTTATTAGATTAATGATTTATTATTATGTCAAAGGATTATTTATTAGGTTAAGTGTGTATGTTTGTGATGTGAAGTGAGTATTTGTTAGGAGTAGGATGAGAGAGAAAATTGGAGATCTAGATCCAAAATCAACGGTAGGGATTACTTTTTATCGTAAAGTACCGGTTCTATTTGGTACAAAACACCAACTCTGCTGAAAAAACAAGGGACATATAACACGACCGGGTCACGGTGTTTCCCTCAAAGTATCAATCGGGTATTTGGGACCTTGAGAAAAAAAGAAAACAATGCCAATACAAATTACTAAGGGCAGCAATGACATGAAACCCGACCTGAGATTGATACCAAAATTAATAGTTTCGGGTTGAGTCTAAATAGGTTTTGCATCGGTTTCTGGTTGACTCATCTAACCCGTTTATTAAATAGGTAAGGTTCAGGTTGAGAATATGTTAAATGAGTTGACCCACCAACCCATTTAATTTTTTTCATAAATTAAAAACTATACATATTTTATTTTACGGGTTAAATTTGTTAAACGAGTCGACCCACAAACCCGTTTAACCTGTTTAACCCATGTAATGTGCCAACTTGTTTAGAGAAACGGGTTAAATGGGTCAACCCGAAACCCGTTAAACCTATTTAACCCGCCAACCCATATATATACACGGGTTAAATAGGTCGTGTTCGGGTTATATGTAAACGGGTTATGGTTGACATGGATGACCTGATTATTTAAAGGGGTTTTAAAAACTTTTTTAATACGGTTTAACCACTACAATAACAACTGTTTAAATGCGGTTTTAAGAACTGTTTAATTACGGTTTTAAAAACTGCAATAACAACTGTTTAAATACGGTTTAACAACTGTTTAAATATAGTTTTAACAACTGTAATAACAACTATTTTAATAAGGTTTTTACAACTGTTTAAATACGGTTTTAACATCTACAATAACAACTATTTAAATATAGTTTTAACAACTATTTAAATATGTTGTGTGTTTTGCAGATAATATGTTGTGTGTTTTGCAGATATAGAGTACGAGAGAGAGAGAGAGAGAGAAATCACCACATAGGAAAATCTTTGAGAGAGAGAGAGAAACCAGCACACACAACTTTTTTTTTCTTTTAATTTGCGATAGATTTGAAGGGGAAGACCGAGATGCGTGTGGTGTGTGTGTTTGTGTTTTGTGGGCTATGGATCTTGTGGAAGGGTTC
Source organism: Chrysanthemum seticuspe (assembly GCA_019973895.1). Lineage (NCBI taxonomy): Eukaryota > Viridiplantae > Streptophyta > Magnoliopsida > Asterales > Asteraceae > Chrysanthemum > Chrysanthemum seticuspe. The sequence continues at coordinate 182,026,984 of BPTQ01000004.1, forward strand.
TGGAATCTGTGGGAGAGGAAAGCATTTTATTTTTTGGGTTATTGTACATTTCACTGTAGCTCCACTCACAAAATCACTATAGATGAAATATTGTAGCAAAAGCACTGTAGCTAAGGCCACGCCTTTTCTTTTATATACATATATACATACATATATATATATATATATATATATATATATATATATATATATATATATATATATATATATATATATATATATATACATATATATATAGAGTAGGGATCCAGTGAGAAGTAAATTAAAATAAGAAGTGGTGAGAAGTGACCAAAATCACGCATTTGAGATGCAACGACATGCATTAGATGCATTTCTATTCATATAGATGCAACATCTTGAGTTTCGAAAGTTAATTTGATGTATAGATGGTGCAAATTGATTTTCATGATTTCGGCACATGCAGAGGAACAAAAAATAAGAGAAATCATGAAATACATCTAATATACGTATATGCATCTGATTAAAAGCTAAAAAACACACTATGGTGCGTTATAATGCATCTAATATTATAGGGATCCATCTAATTTAGGTTGGTGCATCTCGGATTTGCGGTTATAATTTTTCTTATTCCTTTTTATTTTAAGTAATCTTCTTATTTGATCCTAACTCTATATATATATTATATATAAGAGGAGGCATGCCACATAAAATGTAATTTGATTTTAGTTTTTTTATAATTTTAAATTTATAAAATTCGAATATATATAATCCTTTTCCATTCAGAAAATTCGGATGTATTTTCCCAAAAAATCATGAAGATGGATTCGAACTTGGGTCTTGAATAATACTTCAATGCATCTTTACCACTACACCAACTCATTACTTGTGATTTATTTTGCAACTTATTATTGATAAAGGTATGTAATTTCAACATATGAAACCCTAATCTTATGTAAAACAAATCACGGTTCATTCATAGTATACCTTTTCTCCAAACCCTAATGATCTTCACTTTTTATTGTGTAGTCGATTTAGAATTTGTTTTCAGTATTCATAATTCATTATTTATCTTCATAATACTTTTTTTTATATGTTTACAAGTTTGTTTCAAGTTTTGATCATTAACTATAATTCAATTACATGCTGTGTTTTTATTTTACAGCACCAATCCAATTGATAATATTGTACCCAGGTATGCTTAATCACCATATACAATGTAATTAAAGTGTGTTTGGCATAATGTTACAAGTTTCATGTTGGGAATTATGCGAAGTAGGATTTCTACCGTCAATACTGCCGAAGGATTCTGCTGAAGTAGAAGCAGAATCTGCTGAAGAAGAGATTCTGCTGAAGTATAAAAGCCGTGCCGTGTTTCTGCTGAAGTGTGGAAGCTGACTAGGATCTGCATGCGCTTTATTATTTACATGCTAACCCATCATTATTCTTGAACTGCCCGAGGTTAGCATGGGTATTATTGTACTGCTCAATATTGTTTAATGTCTTTCCATTAAATGCATGCTTGCATGCTTAGTCGATTGAGTAGAAATAGTTTAGGGTTTCTTGTCTATAAAAGGAACTTCATAGTATGTAATAGATATACATTCGAAACATAGAGTTTCAGTTAATAAAAGATCCATAGAGGATCTAAGTGTTCTTAGTTATAACAGCTTGTATTTACATTCCGCTAAAGAATACGAGTTGTAGAGATTTTCTATTAGTTTGCTTATGATTACATAGGCAACACTAACGATCTACGAGTGCTCAAGATCTGTCAAGGTCTGTGTGTTTTCAACAAGTGGTATCAGAGCCTCGGGAAAGTCTCTACGATACTGAGAACCATATTTAACCTCACCCCCATACAACCAAAAATACATTCACCATGCCTGGAACTGATGATGAATCCGAAGTCACCAACAACAACATCAAGAACACCACCTCTATGCAGCAACTTAGTCTTTCCAACAGTAATGGTAAGTTTCCTTATCTAAAAAAGGAAGAGTATGATCTGTGGACAATGAAGATGCAGAACTGGATCTCCAATATTGATTGGAATCTTTGGGAAATTGTGAAGAAAAGAAACAGTCTGAAGAAGACTATCCCAGATCTTGATGGTAAGTTTACCATTTCTCCTCCCAAAACTGCTGAAGAGATTCTAGCTGTGCAAAGAGAGCACAAAGTAAGAACCATCCTTCTTCAAGCTATTCCTGAAGAGATGGCGCTTAAAGCAAGGTTCGGTGGCAATGAAGAGTCCAGGAGAATGAGGAAGTCCATGCTGAGACAACACTTTCAAGAATTCAATATCTCAGAAGAAGAAGGTATCCACAAGGGATACGACAGGTTTCATAAGATTTTGAGTCAGCTAAACCAGCTGAATGCAAAACCTGACAATGATGATTGCAATTCAAAGTTCCTACGATCTTTGCCTCCATCATGGTTACATGTAAGTATAGCCCTTAAGGCTAAAGGTAGGTTGGACATGCTCACTTTTGATGAGCTATACAACAAACTCAAATCTCTTGAACCTGATGTCAGATCTCCCTACCGTGCATCCTCTTCTGGTTATACAGCCTTTGTTGGGACATCTCACTCGAATATGATGATACATGCTCCTAGTCCAACTTACTTACCATCATCATCTTACAATCGTCCCACTCTATCATGCCCTCAAGCTAAAACTGGTAGTATATTGGAGGATGTTCTTCATTCATTTGTTGCTGATTATGATACTCAGCAGCATCTTGTCTATGAAGATTTTGAGCAGGTGGACCCACTTGATATGGAGGAGATGAAACTGAAATGGCAGGTGGCCATGCTTTCAGTAGATATCAAAAGGTTTGAGGAGAGGTCAGGAAGAAAGTTTGGCTTCAAGGGAAAGGATCCAGCTCGTTTTGACAGGAGAAAGGTCAAGTGTTTCTCTTGTCACCAGATGGGTCATTTCTCAAGGGAATGCAAAGATAGGAAGAGTGGAGAGGGAGCTAACTACAATTCCTATTAGCAGAATCAGAAGGAAGCTAGAACTTTAGCAGCTCTTGTCACCTTGGATGAACAGGTCAACTGGGCTGCACATGAACCTGTGAATGAGGAAGCTGCTGATACAGAGAAACTTGGATTGCTGGCAAGATGTACTTCAGAAGATAGGCATGATCAATTTGCCTTGATGGGACTTTCTCAGGTACAAAACTGTATATTTGGTTGTAGTGAAAGATACAATGAACTTAAAGAAGCTTATGATACTATGAAACCTAAATACAATGAATGCTATGTTGATAATGAAGCTTATAAACTTTCGTTAAAAACATTAGAAAGACAAAAAGTATGGTTTCAAAAGAATCAGATAGCTTATGAAGTTACAATTTGATCTAGATATTGCAAACATTAACTTAAAACGCACTGAAAAGGAAAAAGATGATGCTATTGCTGAGAACCTAGAGCTTAAAGAGAAACTAGCTGAGGAAATAGCTAGACATAAACAATGGTTAATATCAGGTGACAATCTAGCTAGAGAAATCTATAGTAGTCAATCAGTGACCTCTGGAATAGGTTTAGGTTTTCAAAAGTATGTAGGATTGGAAGCTAGGAATGATGGGCGTAAATCTACACCTGCAGGCTTAGAAAATGTTGTTAAAAAAGGTGATTTGCATGCTGTCCCTGGACCTATTAGAGGTGAATTCATGCCCACTGACCTGTCCATTACTGTTGACTTTGATGGATCACACCATCTGTATGGCAAAAAGTCAAAAGACTTGCCAGACACCGATGCTTCATCTAATGACTTTGTCTCTTTCTCTGACAGTGACAATTCATCGGATCAAGGGTCTACTTCCAGCTGTGATTCAAGTGATAAGTCAGACCTTCCCAAGCCCTCACCTAAGCCTACACCCAAGCCTGCACCCAAGTCTATCTACAAGCCTTCTAGGGTAGCTGCTGAGGAATCAACTTCCAAGACATTTTCCTCTGAAGACTTGTCCTTTAAATCTTTGCATAATAAGTCTGTTAAAAACAATTCTTTTAATGTTTCTGGTTTAAGTACTTCTACATGTAATAGAACATCTTCTTTGTTGAATAAATCTTCCAAAAGGAAGACATGTTTTGTATGTGGAAGTAAATTTCATTTAATTAAGGATTGTGATTTCTATGAGCAAAGATTGGGTGTATGTGCTACTCAGCAGAAACCTAGACCAGTGTGGACCAATGTTAATAATATTCCACCTTATGTCCCACAAGCAACTTATACTGACTCTCCTTGGAGGAGATCAGCTGATAGACCTTATGTGCAACCTACTAGCCCATTCTTTAAACATGGTTATTGTCCTGCATATGTTGACTCTATGAATGATGGGAAAGGATTTTGGGGTACTGCTGTCAAGTCCTCAGCAGGTTGTTCTTAGAATAATAAGGAACCTAAATTTCAATGGAAACCCAAGAACAATGGTGGATCTTTCTCATCTGCTAGACCTAAATCTTATGATCCACAAGGCAGGTTCAAGTCAGCAATGACTTGAGCCTCCTTTGTATACTAACATTCTTTTGTATATATTTTTTGTTACTATAGGATCATCCTCTTAAGCATAAAGATATTGGTATTATTGATAGTGGTTGTTCAAGAAACATGTCTGGAAATAGAGATATGATGCACAATTTTGTTCCTATTGAAGAAGGAGGCAATGTTGATAGTGGGCAATTTATCCTATTGGAATGCTTAACCCTTAACTGCAAAGTTTAAGGGGAGGCATAGGCCTCAGGGGAGGCATATGCCTCAGAATATGTACAGTCTTTTGTGATGTTTATTTTCTTTGTTTTGTTTGTTAGTTTCTTAGTATAAAAAAAAAAAAAAAAAAAAAAAAAAAAAAAAAAAAAAAAACTAACTTTCTCTTGCAGGTTTGTTGTATATAGTTGATGGTTTTTAACTCACCAGATATACCTTGTGTATATCAAAGAGTTGGCTAGTCCAAAGGGTACAGCTTTGGTAAAGACACATCAAATCTGTTGATAGCTGTAATGATTTGCTCAAATTCATAGGGTCTGCAACCACCCATGCTTAATTGCTGAGTGTTGTATGGTCATCAATTCACCATGGTATATTCCTTGTTGGAATCCAAGAATTGGCTAGCCCATAAGTATATGGCTTGTGGTAAAGGCAACTGAATCCATATTTGGTTATCAATTCACCAATTCTAAGAATTGACTAGTCCTGAGCAAACGGCTACAGGTAAAGACACATCAAATCCGTTTATATAGTTGCTGATTTGCTAGTAAATCAGATGGTTATCAATGTACCATAATTTTCGGACTTAAACATTTGGCTACTCCAGTAGTGATGGCTATTGGTAAAGAGACATCAAATCCATTATTTTCAATGATTCACCTCTCATAGGAGTTCACTCACCTGGATGTGATGAGAATAGTATGCAACTAATGAGTTTTGCTGTACACTATGTCATTTGTTGCTTCAAAGACCTGGCGTTTCAAAGTTTGGTCATCATAGAGATGAGATTATTATTGGTTCTTTGCTACTGATGTTTGAGAACAATCCTCTAGTACTGCAGTCTCTAAAGATCTATCAAGGTTAGGAAACTGGAACTTAACCAAGTCAAATTCCAGTTTAGGGGAGGATTGTTGGGAATTATGCGAAGTAGGATTTCTACCGTCAATACTGCCGAAGGATTCTGCTGAAGTAGAAGCAGAATCTGCTGAAGAAGAGATTCTGCTGAAGTATAAAAGCCGTGCCGTGTTTCTGCTGAAGGGTGGAAGCTGACTAGGATCTGCATGCGCTTTATTAATTACATGCTAACCCATCATTATTCTTGAACTGCCCAAGGTTAGCATGGGTATTATTGTACTGCTCAATATTGTTTAATGTCTTTCCATTAAATGCATGCTTGCATGCTTAGTCGATTGAGTAGAAATAGTTTAGGGTTCCTTGTCTATAAAAGGAACTTCATAGTATGTAATAGATATACATTCGAAACATAGAGTTTCAGTTAATAAAAGATCCATAGAGGATCTAAGTGTTCTTTGTTATAACAGCTTGTATTTACATTCCGCTAAAGAATACGAGTTGTAGAGATTTTCTATTAGTTTGCTTATGATTACATAGGCAACACTAACGATCTACGAGTGCTCAAGATCTGTCAAGGTCTGTGTGTTTTCAACATTTCATAACCAAGTTTGTGAATTCATGATTTTATTTATACAAATTGATTGATTTGTTTTCATTAGTGATTAGGCATGTCCAATACATAGTAAGCCTACTGCAGGTTATTAGTAAGGAACGTGGATTGACCCTTAATGATGTTAGCCTTGACAAACTTGGTACAACAAAAGAAGGTTTATGTTAAAAGGTAATGCATGCATGTTAATGTGTTATAACCTTTCTTTATCATTACTCTTACATGTTATTATGTTGGTCAGTATTTGAATTGCATCTATATATACTTGATTAATGAGCATGTATCTATTCGCTTCTAAATAATGCCTATTTGTTTCATGATGTGTCCACGACTTGCTCTTTCAGCTGATATGTCATATCTCTTACCGACTTAGTAAATTTACTAAGAGATAAATGTTAGTTTTAAGGTGAGCATTGAATTTCATATCTATTACAAAAGCATATACTGAAAATTACTAGGTTCTAATGCATTTGCATCTCATAAAATCTTATTAAACTATTTTATTGTGAAGATTTTAGGCCATTGTTGTAATTAGTTTTTAATAAAATTTTAAAAATAAAGAACCAGAACTGTGTAGGTTCTGTCCAAGCTACCTGAATCTGCCTATTGTGCCTACTATACTTTAAAAACACTGTGATTAATATCTGCACACTCTATTTGTTCGATTGCAAAATTTATCAGTATACTATAATCAGGTTATATCTGCATAAAAATGATAACATTTTTTAATCAAGATTTCAAGGTGCGATTTTAAATATCTTCTATGTTAGAACATTAGCTAATTATCTTTCATGCACTCTGCCTTTGTTTTTTGATAATGTAATAGGGGATTGAAAAGAAAACAGCTAAGTTGCAAGGTAGTGAGAATGCAGTGGTTGCTCGCCATGAAACTGGTCATGCAGTAGTAGGCACCGCTGTTTCCAAACTTCTTAAAGGACAACCAAGGGTCGACGTAAGACATATCTAAGCATAATTTTTTTATTAAATGTTGTCGAGTTAACAATCACGCTTCACGCACCACATATTAGATTGTGTGCGCAGTTTAGTGTATATGTCATGTTCTAGAAGAAATAGCTGCAGCTACAAGTTTAATTATTTACCATGATAAATGACAACTCTTTTTGTTTTCTTTTTAATCAGAAGCTTAGCATATTACCACGGTCAGGAGGGGCATTAGGATTTACTTACACTCCTCCAACCATCGAGAATAGGTATTTGCTTTTTGTGGATGAACTAAGAGGACGTTTGGTTACACTTCTTGGAGGACATGCTGCTGCAGAAATTATCTACTCTGGTCGTGTGTCAACTGGTGCACTTGATGACATACGTAGAGCCACAGACATGGCATACATCGTGGTTTAGTATGACAGGAAGAAACTGAGTGATGTAATGAAAAAAAGCCTACTCGTCAAGAGCACTTATATATATCTACAGCCTCCCAATCCAGCTCCAACAGAAATACAGGACTACTCAGCGTGGTCGTATCAATTTCAATAGAAGTGATTCTTATGTTTTCCGTGGCATATTCTTGTAGAAAGAAAAAGAAAACTCCTCAATTGAAACAAAGAGGTAACTGAAAAAGGAATTATATGCTTTTAGGAACAAAAGAGTGGCAGTTATCCTTACAATATACAGTTTGTATGAATACGAATTATGGCAGAATAATGTATTCAAGAGAATCTGAATGTATCATTGCAGGAAACAGGTCTTTGTCTGGTAAAAAGAGTGTTCATATGGAAGATACTGATGAACTTCCTTTCTTTACTCTACATGAAATAGCTAAGGCTACAGATAATTTTAGCATCAACAATAAGATAGGAGAAGGTGGCTTTGGTCGTGTTTACAAGGTAACTTACTAATACTTAATATGATAAGTGATTGGTGCTGAAAACACAGTCAAGCTTAATCACACAAGCTAGCCACTTGTGAATGGCTAACCGTAATAAACTTAAAACTGCTCAGAAACCAATACAATGAAGATCAGAGAATATAATGAATTCCCGGGTCGTTAAGTCCCACGGAGACTCAATGGTGTGTAAACACTTGATCAGATGATAGAATGATCACTAAGGATAGTGATCAATAAAGGTTTTGATGAATTATTACACTACTGATTGATTGGAATATATTTGGACACAGAATTGAAAAGCACAACAATCAGATAAGACAAACGTAAAACTTACGTTTAAAATACGTATACGTACAAAATAAAAAGTGAGATCTAAGAAATAAAAGACCTAAAAATATGAAAATGACATTTTTGAAAACCAAAAAATAAAAGAAAATTATTAGAAAAAGAAAATTATTTTTACAACTATTTATTTAATTATTATTAATTAAAAACTATTTTAACTATTTATAAATACTCTAAAATAAAAGAAAATACAAAATAAGGCTAGAAAAATAAAATTATGATTGAGAAAAATCTAAAATATTATAAAACTAATTTTAAAATTGAAAATATATTTTTTACACTTTTTATCTAATTATTACTAATTAATTATTATTTAAAATACACTTAATTACTAGAAAATATAAAATAAACCTGGAAAAATGAAATTTTAACTTGGAAAAATCTAAAATATGATAAAACTAATTTTAAAACTGAAAAGATATTTTTTATGCTTTTTTAATTATTTATTACTAATTATTTAATACTTTTAACTATTTAAAATTATAATAAATACTAAAAAGATTAGGAAAATTATGAAACTTTTTCTAAAAATAACTTAAGGTGACAGAAAACTAAGAAAAATATAAAAACAAGATTTGCTTATTAATAAGCTGAAAAGAAAAATCAAAAAGCTAAAATCTATTAAATAAATGCTATCACTATTTTTAAATTGATGTTTTTCTGGTTTTTCTTTTTGAAAACTACTTAACTACTTAAAATATGAAACTTTAATAAACACAAAAATTTTACAAATAAAAAATAAGCTATTTGAGTGACTTATGAGCTAACAGTGGGCTTAAAAGCTTATTATGATGAATTAAGCTCAAACAAGATCACAAACTGAAACAAAAGCTCAAATAAGATGCAAGAAGCTACAAGCTACTCAAATGAAGCTAAAAGACAAAGATAAGCACACTGATAAGCTAATAACAAACAAATAAGCACTTATTCAAATCCTAGTAACCAAACAGTCATGTGGACTTTTTCAAGGCCACAATAAGCTAAGTAAATAAGCTCACAAGCTCAAAACAAGCCTTGAGTCAACAAGCTGGCTAGGTGGGCTATCCAAAAAGCCCAAGCTCACACTGTGGGGGCCACTGTAGAGCTTGTGGTGAGCTTGTTAAAATGGTGACAGATCACTGCTCAGCTTAGACTGAGACAGTTGGTGCTGAGTAATGGGACAAAACAAAAGCTATATGCAGCCCTAGTAAACAAGCTAGAAATTGAAAAAGTAAACTTGGAACCTCAAGATGGCTAGGTTGGCTTTCCAAAGAGCCAAGAATCACAAGCTTTGACCCACTAATAAGCTCTATGCAAGCTTATCAAGTTGGACTACCCAACTGTGCACAGGGCACCATTATCAGACAAGTACTCAAAAGAAGCTAGTTAAAAAGCACTTTATAAGGTGATTGAAAGAGAACTAGTATTTTTCTAATTTATTTTAGCAACTAAACTTTGATATCCCAAAAGCTTTTAAGCTAAATCTTACTATTAAACACACAGTGAAATTATCTGTTTTAATCAAAAACGACCAAATGCAAATTTGACTTTTTAAGAAAAACTAAAAGTTTGACCAAGATGAACTTTGAATCACTACTACTCACTGATTATGTTGTTTTAAAGTGAAATAAGACTGATTTGAGTAATGATAACAACTTGTAAACATGAAAACAAGATCAATGATCATGCAAATCCAACAGTGGACACAAAAGATTAGATCAAAGATTATTTTGACTTTTCAAGAACAAGGACTGGTTTTTATGACTGAGATGAGTTATTAGGACCAAGTTAAACAAACTTCAAGCAAGGACAATGACTAGAGAACTCTTAAACACAGTGAACCAAACACCACTTTCTAAAACTGTTTTTATGATTTTCAAAGCCAAACTCAGATTCAGACCATGCAATGGATTTCAAACTTTATAATATCATTTAATGATACTGAATGAACATTAAACAACAACAATAACAACATACAACAAAGAGATAATACTTATGCTATTAAAACTGTCAAAGTGAGATTTTTATAAACTATAAATTTAAAAGAACAACCAACTGATTTTAATACTCAAATACACTTAACTAAGACTAATGAACATAAAGAACCAGAAATTACAACTACTAAACAACTACAACAGTGAAATGCAAAAAATGAACAAAAAGGCTTACAAAGGCTTCCAAGCTCAAAACTGAGAACAAGGACCAATTATCACCCCTATTAGCTTACCACTAAGCTTCTAACCCAAGGCCATCCAAAATTCACCCTGCTCCAGCTGTGAACACCATTTCCAATGGATTTTTGATTTTTCAACTATTTTATTTGTATTTTTGTTGATTTTTTTCTTTTTGATGCTAAACTGGATTTTATTGTTTCTAAAAGCTTGAAGAAGCTTTCTAGGAGCTTATGTGATCTATTTCAGTCCATACAAACAACTTACAACAACATTTGATTCTCATGAGATTTTTGAAATGAAACTGCATAAATTGAATTTGCAACTTAAAACTTGATATTGAAACTGAAAATAGTTCACAAATACTTGAAATAACTTAAACAAAGTGCTAAGAAAGCTTAAATTACACTGAAATTTTGAGAATAATAAAAACGACAATTAAAAGCTAAAAAATTACACTATCTCTTGATACAATGCTTCTCTGCCCCTCTTTATAGACTTTTGAGACTCTTTGATGACCTCTGAAACAATCCCACTTCATCTTGACCATTGAAATCATCCAGCTCATCATTTTTGACAAATGACAGTTTTGGCGCCAAAAAGTCTCATAGCAGGTTTTTGACCATTAATGGATTTTGGGTGTTAGTGGAAGTGGAGGGGGGACAAGGTAAGGAGAGGGTGAGGTGAGGCAAGTGGTGAGTTTGAAAAAGATGGAAAACCACCTCTGGTTTTTGGAATTCAGTGATATTAGAGGGAGATGAACAGTGCTGGTTTTTGGGCGCGCGTTTGACTGGATTTGACCAAGTATTAGAAACGGGGGTTGGGTTGGTTTTGGGCCAAAGGTTGGGCCAGTTGGTTTATGGATTGGATTTGTGATATAAAGAGTGTCCGTTTGGTTAAGTAGGTATACAAGGACTAGATTTGCAACTTCTCCAAACTTGAGGGACTGAACATGACATTTTTCCAAACTTATCACAAGGACCAAACTTGACAAACTTTGATAGTACAAGGACCCTTTTTGCATAAAGTTCCATTTTAAAACATCCAAGGACCAATTTTGACATTTTTCAAAGCTTAGGGACCTTTTCTGCCATTTGACCAAAGAATCATTCAAGGACCATTTTTAACAAATTAGAATATTTCAAGGACCTTGAATGATAAAATTCTTGATTTTTGAATTCCAGGGACTAGATTTGACAACTTTTTAAACTTGGGGGACTAAAACTGCCAATTTTGCAAACTTGAATCATTTTTCATCTGATTTTGATATTTTGGCATTTAAAACACATAAAACACTGATTTGTGATATTTTCATCATTTTGATGCATTTTTGAGTGTTTTCAGATGATTTTGCAGTCTAGATAGTACAAAAATGATGAGTATTTAGACACTCATCAATCCCCCACACTAAGATATTGCTAGTCCCTAGCAATGTTTTAGATCTTTAATGGATTTTAAAAACTCTTTACCAAAAGCCATCACTTCTGGAGTAGCCAATTGTTTCGGTTCAAGTAAGAACCTTGGTACAACGATAACCAAATGATTTTGAGCAAATCATAAGCTGTAAACGGATTTGATTTGTCTTTACCAGAAGCCGTTTGCTCTGAACTAGCCAACTCTTAGATAAATTATCAGTATTATCTTTGGTGAGCTGATTACCAATCATGGTTTTTCCACCGCCTTTACCACAAGCCTTAAACTTGCGGGCTAGCCAACTCTTCACTTTTTAAGATATGGTGAGTTGAATACCATACAATTTTGGGCAAATTGCAAGCCATAAATGGATTTGAGAAATCTTTACCAAGAGCCGTTTGCTCCTGGATTAGCCAATCCTTTTGTTTTTTAGACATGGCGGACTGATTACCATAAGCTGAGTAAGTGAAAAACACTTACTCCCAAAAAAAATTTTGGCCAAAAATGGGGGAATTGGGTGGATAATACATAAAATTCGTGAGAATCCCCCCCCCCCCACACTTAGAAATGAATATTGCCCTCAATATTCAAAGTACCGGCGGTTATGCCGAAACTGAGAACGTAAAAGGGAAATACTACGGCCATTATTTGAAAGAGATTTTTTTTTTTTTTTTTTTTTTTGATGACTAGATTTTATATACAACAGTGTGGGGCAACTCCCCCACACTAGGGTGGTAGAACAGAGAAAGAAGACAGAAATATGGGTGAAAACCCATATGGTGTGTGCTATTGCTTTTGATTCCCGAGTCACTAGCTTGACTCGATCCCCGCATTCATTGGTTCATGGGGAAAGTTTGTAGATCCGGGACAACCACAGGGGGAATGTCCTCTCCAAAATAATGCTTCACTCGATGACCATTCACTTTAAAATTAGGACCATCGGGTTGAGATAATTCAATGGTACCATAAGGATAAACCTTAGCGATAGTAAATGGACCAGACCAACGGGACTTGAGCTTTCCCGAGAAAATCTTCAATCTTGAATTGAAAAGAAGGACTCGATCACCAACGTTGAAAACGCGGTTCTTGATTTTAGATTCATGAATCTTCTTTGTCTTTTGTTTGTAGATCAAAGAGTTCTCGTATGCTTGATCACGAAGTTCATTTAATTCATTCATTTGAACTTTTCTGTGATCACCAGCTGTCTGAATATCGAAATTTGCATGTTTTAAGGCCCAGTATGCCTTGTGCTCAAGCTCAATCGGAAGATGACATGCCTTTCCGTACACTAGCTTGTATGGGGTACACCCGATGGGTGTTTTGTAAGCTGTACGGAAGGACCAGAGTGCGTCATCCAGCTTATCCGACCAGGATGCACGATTTTCGCCTACTGTCCTTTCAAGAATCCTTTTAATACTACGGTTGGAAACTTCCACCTGCCCACTTGTTTGGGGGTGGTATGCAGTAGAAAGACGGTGGGTAACACCATACTTTTGCATGACACGATCAAATTGGTCATTGCAGAAATGTGTACCACGATCACTGATTATCGCTCTCGGAGTTCCAAACCTGGCAAAAAGGGATTTTAAAAACTTCACAACAACTCGGGCATCATTGGTAGGTAAAGCTTTTGCTTCAACCCATTTTGACAAATAGTCAACAGCCACGAGTATGTATTTGTTACCACGAGACGAAGGAAATGGCCCCATAAAGTCAATACCCCATACGTCAAATATCTCACAAACTTGAATGGCATTTTGCGGCATTTCATTTCTTTGAGATATATTTCCATGACGTTGACAAGCGTCACAGGTTTTGACAAAATCGTGGGCATCCTTGTAGATTGTGGGCCAATAAAAACTGGAATCAAACACCTTTTTGGCGGTGTAGTTTGGACTATGATGGCCCTCGGTGGGTCCAGCATGGCAAGCTGTGAGAATGTCAATAGCTTCCTGTCCATAAACACACCGTCGGATGACTTGATCCGCACAGATTTTGAATAAGAAGGGGTCGTCCCAGAAATAATGTTTAACATCTTTGAAGAATTTGTTCTTATGTTGGGTCGACATCCCTTTCACTATGAAGTTACCCGCATGGTAATTTGCGAAGTCAGCAAACCATGGGGTAGTAGAATTTCCACGAAAAGAAACCGCATTGAGTGTCTCGAGAGGAAATGTTTCATTTATTTCCTTTTTCTTGAAAACATCTTGGTGAGGGTTTTCTAATCTGGACAGATGATCAGCAGCTAGATTCTCAGCTCCTTTTTTATCACGTATAATGATATCAAATTCCTGGAGGAGGAGAATCCAACGGAGCAATCTCGGCTTTGCATCTTGTTTTGCAAAGAGATACTTGAGAGCCGAGTGATCCGTATACACCACGCATTTGGTCAAGATTAAGTATGGCCGAAACTTCTCAAACGCATACACCACAGCTAATAATTCTTTTTCTGTGGTGGTGTAATGAGTTTGAGCTTCAGTCATAGTTTTACTTGCGTAGTGGATAGGCTGAAAATGCTTGTTTCTGCGTTGCCCTAAGACTGCACCGATAGCAAAATCACTTGCATCGCACATGAGCTCAAAGGGTAAATCCCAGTCGGGAGCAACGAGAATGGGTGCTTCAGTAAGCTTTTTCTTCAATGTTTCAAAAGCTTCAATGCACTCGGGTGAGAAGATAAAAGGAGCATCCTTTTCAAGAAGATGGGTCATAGGCCGGGCGATTTTAGAAAAATCTTGTATGAATCTACGATAGAAACCGGCATGACCTAAAAAACTCCTAATACCTTTGACGGTAGTAGGATGAGGTAATTTAGCAATAACATCTACTTTTGCTCTGTCTACCTCAATCCCATTCTTTGAAATTTTATGGCCAAGGACTATGCCTTCTTTGACCATAAAGTGGCTCTTCTCCCAATTTAGACAAAGATTAGTGTCTTCACACCTTTGAAGCATTTTATCTAAATGGGAGAGACATGTTTGAAAAGAATCCCCAATGACCGAGAAGTCATCCATAAACACCTCCATTGTTTCCCCGATCATGTCGTGGAATATGGCCATCATACATCGTTGGAACGTGCCAGGAGCATTACATAAGCCAAAAGGCATACGTTTGTAGGCAAAAGTTTCGTATGGGCAGGTGAATGTGGTTTTCTCTTGATCCTGTGGATCAATGGGGATCTGAAAATAACCCGAGAAACCATCAAGGAAACAATAGTACTCGTTCCCTGCTAATCTCTCAAGCATTTGGTCCATGAAGGGTAGAGGAAAATGGTCTTTACAGGTGGCGTCATTCAACTTACGATAGTCAATGCAAACACGCCATCCCGTAACCAATCGAGTTGGAATTAACTCGTTATCTTCATTTGTGACAACAGTTATACCACCCTTTTTAGGAACACAATGAATTGGGCTAACCCAAGGACTATCTGAGATCGGGTAAATCAATCCTGCATCAAGAAGTTTGATAACCTCCTGTTTGATAACATCATGAATTTTTGGATTTACTCTTCTCTGATGTTGAACTGCTGGTTTAAAGTCATCCTCCATCAAGATTCTATGAGTACAAAACTCAGGGTTGATACCCTTAATGTCGGAGAGTTTCCAAGCAATTGCTTGCTTGTGAAACTTCAAGACCTTTATGAGAGCAGCTTTTTCATCATTACTCAAATCTCGGGCAATAATGACGGGTAATTTATCATCGCCCTCAAGAAATGCATACTCGAGATGAGGAGGTAAGTCCTTAAGCTCAACCTCAGGAAATTCTTCAGTTTTCTCAACTAACTTGACTTCCTTGTTATGAAGCTTGAAGGGAGGGAGAGGAGGAGAAGTGTCCTGATTTAACAACTTCTTTAGAAGAATATCTCCCTCCAGATTAATCTCATTTTGATTAATCTTATCAGGAATTGAATCACTAGTGTGAGGGGTTGATGATGGATCATCATTAAGCAACTTCTCAATAAGAAGTATGTCCCCCTCAATGTCAATTGGAGCGTGATCAATTTCCCATGGAACAGAATCACTAGCCAAGTATGCTTCAATCTCATCTAAGATGAAGTCGCTTCCCTCAAACGGAGTGATAGAAGGAGTAGAATTGGCTATGATAGGTTGAGAAGATGTGGTGGGATCCCCACTCACAGAATTATGAGAATAACCAAGAACTTCTTGAGAGTACTCTTCAGAAGCAACATCAATGATATCTATTCGGTTAACCGATTCAGAATCATAATTTGCAGAGTACCTCGAAGTTTGATCAAGGTTAAAGGTGACAGCTTCATTACCAACACGTAATGTGATTTCTTGCTCAAATACATCAATGAGAGCACGGCCCGTTCTCAGGAATCCTCGACCAACAATGAGAGGAACCCGATGATCGGCATCAAAATCAACAACCACGAAGTCAGCTGGAAAATGGAACTTTCCTACTTTCACAAATACGTCCTCGGCAATGCCAAGAGGACGGGATATGGAATGATCTGCAAGCTCGAGAGTCATGCATGTAGGAGTGAGTTCCGGAAGAGAAAGTTTCTTCCATACTGAATAAGGCATCAGATTGATGCTTGCACCAAGATCTGCTAGGGCAAAGCATTCAACCATCCCTGGAAATACACAAGGTAAGAGAAATTTTCCAGGATCTCCAAGCTTTTCTGGAAGCTTCTTCAGGATAACTGCAGAGCAGTTCTCGTTTAAAGGAGTTTTTTCCATTTCAAACAGCTTTTCCTTATCGCTTAACATGTGTTTGAGAGTTGATGCAAACTTGGGCATCAGCATGATAGCATCCGCAAAGCTTATGTCAAAATGTAACTCTTGGAAAATTTGAAAAAAATTGTCCATTTGATGACTGGCTTTCTCGCGGAGCTTTTGCTCATTCAAACGTGATGGGTAAGGAATAGAAGATTTGGATTTCTGGTTTTCAACAGGAGCTACTGGAGGTTCAAAAACAACTCCTGGATTTGACTTGGGTTTCTGGACAACTTGAGGTTGGACTACCGAAGGTGGGACGTGTGCGGTACTTTGTGGGCTTGAATAATGCACCTTGTCCGTTGTATCCTTGGTAACTTGACTCATTTCTACCGGAGGAGGAGGCATTGGAGTCGTAGGTCCATTGTGTGTCTTAGGTTCACTTTCTACTACCTTAGGGAGAGAAGAAGAAGAGGTAGTAGGAATAGCAGGTCCATCATATGAAACACCACTTCTGGTTGTGATCGCCTTTGCATCGCCCCTCGGGTTAGCGATCGTGTTGCTCGGAAGTTTTCCTGAGCCCGAGGGTTGATCATTTAAAGACTTCTTAAGATCAGCAATCTGACTGACCAACAACCTGTTCATTTCATCTTGGGACTTCATGAATTGTTTCAACAACTCATCAGATGATGGTCCAGTTAGAACAATGGCGGGAGGTGGATTAGGAAAATTCTGGCCTCTATTGTTAGGAATAGGGCCTTGGTTTTGAAAATTTCCTTGATTAGGATTCATATTCCCATGAAATTGATTCCCTCGATTGAAATTGTTTTGATTAAGGTTCCCTTGATGTTGGAAACCTTGATTTGGTGCAGGATAGAAATTACCTTGGTTTTGATAACCTTGGTTCATTCTAGGTTGGTTTTGATTCCGGTTTTGCATGTTATGATTCTGGTTAAAACCGGGTGGTGCCTGATTGGTGTTAGCACGGTAGTGTGGTTCATTTGGAGGACGGTATTGATTACCTCCCTGATGTGAACTACCGACTAGAGCATTGGCTTCAAATGGACTACCATCGGTGGCAGTACAATTGTAGTATGTATGAGGACCACCACAAGTAACACAACTCTCGACTTTCGTCACTTCACCATGTGTTGGTGTCTGAGTGAAGGTCACTTTCTTCTAGTTAGCAAGAACCAAAGCCTAAACAATATCTGTGAGTTTGTCAATCTTAGCATCGGTGCTAGATGTACTCACTGGAGATGAAGAAGAAGAAGGTCCAGCATGAGACTGATATGTCTTTGCTCGGAAAGGGCGGACCTGAGATTTGTTCTCAATGATTTGCAAGGCTTCTTTGGTAGTCTTGCTCAGGAAATTACCTCCCGCGGAGGCATTTAAAGAGTCTTGATTAGTCTGGTTGAGACCATTGTAGAAAGTATCCATTTGCATTAACTCGGTAAAACCATGATGCGGACACTTGCGAATCAATTCTTTGTAACGATCCCATGCCTCCCCGAATGATTCATCAAATCTCTGAGAAAATTTCATTATCTCATTCTTAAGACTTGTAGTTCGAGATGGGGGATAGAACTCGTTAACAAACTTGGTGACTAGATCTTCCCATGTCTCAACGGAACGAGGGGGTTGTTTCTCAAGCCAATTTCGGGCTTGTCCCTCTAGAGAAAATGGGAACAGAAGAAGCTTGATAGCTTCATGTGGGACATTCTTGTACTTGATGGTAGATGCAATCTTGTTAAACCATCGAATGTGTGCATGAGGATCATCCCGCTTAAAACCATAGAATTGGCTTTGGGTTACTAGATTAAGCAACCCGGTTTTGAGCTCAAAGGTATCAGCCACGATGGCTGGGACAACAATAGCATCTCCGTAACCCTCGATGGGTGCTTGGAGAAGCTCATTCATTGGCTTGTCTTCTGCCATTTCGACAAGGGGTGGTGGTGGTAGACGTTCCTCAGTCACGGCTGAAGGAGCAGAACGTCCTCTACGTCTACGAGGAATGTTTCCAAGCTCAGAAAGTGGACTTGTAGAGCTGGAAGAACGAGTGCGCATGCACTAAGTATAAAAATCAATTTTCAAAACAAATGCGAGGCAAAACGACAAGTGAACTTAACCAATAATCACAAATGAAATGGCTTCTTTGAAAAAGGTACACCAAATCACAAGGACACAAAGGCAAGTTTTAAATCTGATGTTCGGGAACTTATTATGGTCACACCCCCAGTTAGTAGGTGTACTGCCTTGATTTGCGGCGGTTGATTTTTATGTATATATTAAGTACCACTGAAAAGACGTAGGTAATGATTTGTGCTGATGGGTTTAAAAACTTTTGGACAATATTTTTGGATCGTCTCGTTTAACCAAATCGTATCTCTTTAAGAATCACCTCAAAGAAAATACAAGATAGAAAACGTTCCGATTGTTTTGTTGTTTTATATTTTTTTGGTGTTGTTAACACTTTAGGAAAAGTGCTAATGAACTTTTTGATTTTCTTATAACTTTACAAAAAAACTTTTTACAAATGGTGGTATATGTGCAAGAATGGGTCTGAAAAAAAAAGTTTAACACACGCTAAAGCCTCCCCGGCAGCGGCGCCAAAATTTTGATTGGTGCTGAAAACACAGTCAAGCTTAATCACGCAAGCTAGCCACTTGTGAATGGCTAACCGTAATAAACTTAAAACTGCTCAGAAACCAATACAATGAAGATCAGAGAATATAATGAATTCCCGGGTCGTTAAGTCCCACGAAGACTCAATGGTGTGTAAACACTTGATCAGATGATAGAATGATCACTAAGGATAGTGATCAATAAAGGTTTTGATGAATTATTACACTACTGATTGATTGGAATATATTTGGACACAGAATTGAAAAGCACAACAATCAGATAAGACAAACGTAAAACTTACGTTTAAAATACGTATACGTACAAAATAAAAAGTGAGATCTAAGAAATAAAAGACCTAAAAATATGAAAATGACATTTTTGAAAACCTAAAAATAAAAGACAATTATTAGAAAAAGAAAATTATTTTTACAACTATTTATTTAATTATTATTAATTAAAAACTATTTTAACTATTTATAAATACTCTAAAATAAAAGAAAATACAAAATAAGGCTAGAAAAATAAAATTATGATTGAGAAAAATCTAAAATATTATAAAACTAATTTTAAAATTGAAAATATATTTTTTACACTTTTTATCTAATTATTACTAATTAATTATTATTTAAAATACACTTAATTACTAGAAAATATAAAATAAACCTGGAAAAATGAAATTTTAACTTGGAAAAATCTAAAATATGATAAAACTAATTTTAAAACTGAAAAGATATTTTTTATGCTTTTTTAATTATTTATTACTAATTATTTAATACTTTTAACTATTTAAAATTATAATAAATACTAAAAAGATTAGGAAAATTACGAAACTTTTTCTAAAAATAACTTAAGGTGACAGAAAACTAAGAAAAATATAAAAACAAGATTTGCTTATTAATAAGCTGAAAAGAAAAATCAAAAAGCTAAAATCTATTAAATAAATGCTATCACTATTTTTAAATTAATGTTTTTCTGGTTTTTCTTTTTGAAAACTACTTAACTACTTAAAATATGAAACTTTAATAAACACAAAAATTTTACAAATCAAAAATAAGCTATTTGAGTGACTTATGAGCTAACAGTGGGCTTAAAAGCTTATTATGATGAATTAAGCTCAAACAAGATCACAAACTGAAACAAAAGCTCAAATAAGAT
This sequence comes from Chrysanthemum seticuspe, assembly GCA_019973895.1. Classification (NCBI taxonomy): domain Eukaryota; kingdom Viridiplantae; phylum Streptophyta; class Magnoliopsida; order Asterales; family Asteraceae; genus Chrysanthemum; species Chrysanthemum seticuspe. The sequence continues at coordinate 182,047,328 of BPTQ01000004.1, forward strand.
GCAAGAAGCTACAAGCTACTCAAATGAAGCTAAAAGACAAAGATAAGCACACTGATAAGCTAATAACAAACAAATAAGCACTTATTCAAATCCTAGTAACCAAACAGTCCTGTGGACTTTTTCAAGGCCACAATAAGCTAAGTAAATAAGCTCACAAGCTCAAAACAAGCCTTGAGTCAACAAGCTGGCTAGGTGGGCTATCCAAAAAGCCCAAGCTCACACTGTGGGGGCCACTGTAGAGCTTGTGGTGAGCTTGTTAAAATGGTGACAGATCACTGCTCAGCTTAGACTGAGACAGTTGGTGCTGAGTAATGGGACAAAACAAAAGCTAGATGCAGCCCTAGTAAACAAGCTAGAAATTGAAAAAGTAAACTTGGAACCTCAAGATGGCTAGGTTGGCTTTCCAAAGAGCAAAGAATCACAAGCTTTGACCCACTAATAAGCTCTGTGCAAGCTTATCAAGTTGGACTACCCAACTGTGCACAGGGCACCATTATCAGACAAGTACTCAAAAGAAGCTAGTTAAAAGGCACTTTATAAGCTTATTGAAAGAGAACTAGTATTTTTCTAATTTAGTTTAGCAACTAAACTTTGATATCCCAAAAGCTTTTAAGCTAAATCTTACTATTAAACACACAGTGAAATTATCTGTTTTAATCAAAAACGACCAAATGCAAATTTGAGTTTTTAAGAAAAACTAAAAGTTTGACCAAGATGAACTTTGAATCACTACTACTCACTGATTATGTTGTTTTAAAGTGAAATAAGACTGATTTGAGTAATGATAACAACTTGTAAACATGAAAACAAGATCAATGATCATGCAAATCCAACAGTGGACACAAAAGATTAGATCAAAGATTATTTTGACTTTTCAAGAACAAGGACTGGTTTTTATGACTGAGATGAGTTATTAGGACCAAGTTAAACAAACTTCAAGCAAGGACAATGACTAGAGAACTCTTAAACACAGTGAACCAAACACCACTTTCTAAAACTGTTTTTATGATTTTCAAAGCCAAACTCAGATTCAGACCATGCAATGGATTTCAAACTTTATAATATCATTTAATGATACTGAATGAACATTAAACAACAACAATAACAACATACAACAAAGAGATAATACTTATGCTATTAAAACTGTCAAAGTGAGATTTTTATAAACTATAAATTTAAAAGAACAACCAACTGATTTTAATACTCAAATACACTTAACTAAGACTAATGAACATAAAGAACCAGAAATTACAACTACTAAACAGCTACAACAGTGAAATGCAAAAATGAACAAAAAGGCTTACAAAGGCTTCCAAGCTCAAAACTGAGAACAAGGACCAATTATCACCCCTATTAGCTTACCACTAAGCTTCTAACCCAAGGCCATCCAAAATTCACCCTGCTCCAGCTGTGAACACCATTTCCAATGGATTTTTGATTTTTCAACTATTTTATTTGTATTTTTGTTGATTTTTTTCTTTTTGATGCTAAACTGGATTTTATTGTTTCTAAAAGCTTGAAGAAGCTTTCTAGGAGCTTATGTGATCTATTTCAGTCCATACAAACAACTTACAACAACATTTGATTCTCATGAGATTTTTGAAATGAAACTGCATAAATTGAATTTGCAACTTAAAACTTGATATTGAAACTGAAAATAGTTCACAAATACTTGAAATAACTTAAACAAAGTGCTAAGAAAGCTTAAATTACACTGAAATTTTGAGAATAATAAAAACGACAATTAAAAGCTAAAAAATTACACTATCTCTTGATACAATGCTTCTCTGCCCCTCTTTATAGACTTTTGAGACTCTTTGATGACCTCTGAAACAATCCCACTTCATCTTGACCATTGAAATCATCCAGCTCATCATTTTTGACAAATGGCAGTTTTGGCGCCAAAAGTCTCATAGCAGGTTTTTGACCATTAATGGATTTTGGGTGTTAGTGGAAGTGGAGGGGGGACAAGGTAAGGAGAGGGTGAGGTGAGGCAAGTGGTGAGTTTGAAAAAGATGGAAAACCACCTCTGGTTTTTGGAATTCAGTGATATTAGAGGGAGATGAACAATGCTGGTTTTTGGGCGCGCGTGTGACTGGATTTGACCAAGTATTAGAAACGGGGGTTGGGTTGGTTTTGGGCCAAAGGTTGGGCCAGTTGGTTTATGGATTGGATTTGTGATATAAAGAGTGTCCGTTTGGTTAAGTAGGTATACAAGGACTAGATTTGCAACTTCTCCAAACTTGAGGGACTGAACATGACATTTTTATAAACTTATCACAAGGACCAAACTTGACAAACTTTGATAGTACAAGGACCCTTTTTGCATAAAGTTCCATTTTAAAACATCCAAGGACCAATTTTGACATTTTTCAAAGCTTAGGGACCTTTTCTGCCATTTGACCAAAGAATCATTCAAGGACCATTTTTAACAACTTAGAATATTTCAGGGACCTTGAATGATAAAATTCTTGATTTTTGAATTCCAGGGACTAGATTTGACAACTTTTTAAACTTGGGGGACTAAAACTGCCAATTTTGCAAACTTGAATCATTTTTCATCTGATTTTGATATTTTTGCATTTAAAACACATAAAACACTGATTTGTGATATTTTCATCATTTTGATGCATTTTTGAGTGTTTTCAGATGATTTTGCAGTCTAGATAGTACAAAAATGATGAGTATTTAGACACTCATCAATAAGCTTAATTTGAGAGATCAGGATCTTGATTAAATGTCTTGGGTGAGTAGCATAACTCTCAAACATCAGCCAATTTGTCACTTAAATTTGCTTTTTTTTGTTTGTATAGCAATTTGTAGGATCATTATTTTTATGTGTTTGATGATTCGGGTGGTCTTGGATGATCAAAATACATGTTTACCATTTTAGAGAGAGAAAGTAGAGAGAGAGAGGGTGTTCTTGCTAGAGGTTTACACAAAAGTTGAATATTAGATTATGAGAAGCACCACCCCTTCCATGGATGGAAGGGGTATTTATACTTACAAACTACACGACCTCCTATCGGCCTGTGGATCAGGGATACAGTGGGTAAAGACCCGTCCTTCCTCCACGATGTTTCACTAAACTATTTTACGCTACTGACTAACTAATTAACTACATAAAAACGTAAATAACGACAAGTCTACGAGCTAACTTATGCTAGATAATATTTGGGGTGACCGACTCTTCACTATGGAATTTTCTAATTCCTAACAATCTCCCCCTAAGGGAGGTCACCCCATGTTTTACATTTCGAATCCTAGCATTATATTGTTGTCTTTGTTCTTGAGCTCGTAGACTTCAATTCTTCATTTCAACAATCTTTGTGCTTTTGTAGCGATTCTTCAAAGTCCGCATTGATTTGTACTTTTAGTGGAGGCCTTTAACTGATCCACATCTTTGATGATCTTCGAGCTTTCTTTGAGATCATCAGCCACAGTAAATCTCTCTGGATCATCCATAGTAGTGTTGCCTTCATGTGATGTTGTGACTTTCGGACCGACATGCTCACACTTTTGAATCATGACACCTTTCCATCAGAGTAGCGGAAGCCTTACTGGTTCATGATATTTGCAGCAGCGAAGCATAAACATAGTATGAAATATCAAAGCCAGGTTATGTAGATATGCACCGGTCATGATTTCTTCAATTAAGTGAGGTTGCTGTGAACATGCGGCTTTGGATTGACTCCTCAATTCTGATCAGCTGCAATCGTCGGGGTGTACCTGCATACGACAGTTAGCAATAAAGCGCACGAAAGTGTCTTTGATCACTTTCGTTGAATTGAGGTACACGGCCCACGGTTCCCCGTTGATCAGTACAAGTACTGCCTGTGATCAGGTAGGATTCCTAAGAATCTCCTTGACATGGTTTTGCAGCTGTTCTAGCTGTTCTCAAACAGGAGCGTCTCAAAGAAGACAACACGGAGTGAGTGAACCAGCAAATTGAGATTCACTGATTAATGAAAAATGATTTGAAAAACAATCGCGTATTGCTTAGAATAAAGAGTTTTGCAATACGACGAAGGTTTTATGAGAAAGATCAATTTTCAATCAAAACACTTTTTGTATTTGAAAATAGTACACAATCGACGTGCTAGTGAAAAGAAGAGATTCGCACATCGACCGGTTTTTCTAAAAGTATTTTTCAATCAGAGATACTTTTTGAATTTTGAAAACATAAGTACACATTCAACGTGCTAGAGAAAAGAAGATTTGCACATCGAATGGTTTTTCCAAAAGTATTCGTCAATTCCATTCCTGGACCAAGGTTGATTCAAGACAGAATCGCCCCATTTTTTCTATCCAGTTGTCACAAGTTTGATCTTACGAGAAGATCTCACATGTCACCCACCAAGAGCTTGTTTGATGTTGGCTCTAGAAGGATTTCCATCTTCATCGTGAATATTTTCATATCACTCGGATGTTCTGGCAATACCACAAGGATAATGCGTAGGACTCTTAATATGTACTTACTTTCCACATTGTGTGAAACAGCAAGTCTTCAATAATTTAGTGTCCTAATGAGATATTGTGGATGATATCTTGGCTCTAGACTCAATCAGTGCTCATTTGGTTCCTGTGCCGGAGACTGGGGAGAGGGTCTCCTTCTTCAATATCAACAATCTCTAAGAGAAAGTCGATAGATAATGTTGGTTCCCCGTGAGAATGAAACAAGTCCTTTTAAGAGGAACTTGAGTGGTTTGGGAAGTTTAGTGCAGTGCATCACTGGGTCCATGATGTCTTGTCTTCAATACTAGTGTTACCTTAGTAACCACCAGTAGCATATGAATTGAACCCGGTTTCTGCCCTAAGGTTGAATTGATGGAGGGCTATTTCTTTTCACCCTTTTATCATTCATTTCTTTTTCATTCTTCAACCCCTTCAGTGCTTACCGAGACTTCATAACTAGAACCTTGTTGGGTTTATTCCAGTACTAGCTCAGTCTCAGTCTGCACTCTTCCCATTCCTCACTTTTCTCCTTTTTTCAATATACCTAAGGACTCTACACTATCTAGTGGATTGTCCCTGGGTAGATCCCTCCGGTTCTGGCGGATCGTGGGAACGAATACCTAACCTAACCATCCTTATAACTCCATGCATAAAGTAAATTGGTCGGTCTTTTGGTATTGTTCTTTCCTTCATGAAACCAATTGAAAAATCATTTGGAAAAACAATCAAGGTACTTGTGATACGAGATCAAAGCATTTTGTACCTTAATAGTTTTGATCATTTAGAAAACCTCCCCCTCAACATGTGCGTGTGATTTAGAAATTGTTTGGCACATAGAGGCAAGAGGACTTTGAAATATTTTCTTTGATCACAATTTTCATACGAAAAAGCCATTTGATTTTCTTGGTAAAATTCTCCCCCTCAATATGTGCATAAGATATTTTAAAACATTTTATCACATAGAGGCAAGAGTTCTTTTGAAGCACATCCACAATCACAAAATCCATTAAGAAAACCATTTGAAAACACAATCAAGGTACTTTATAATCTCTTTTAAAAAACTTTTGTACCTCGATGGTTTTGCTCCCCCTCAATATGTGCTTCGAGATTCGAAAGCGTTTAGCACATATGAGAGAGCAGCCTGCACAACTGAATAAAAACGATCAACTTTTATCAAATTTCATTATTAAATCACAAATTCTCCCCCGATCAAAAATATCAAATCCTTTGAGATTTTGGATCCCAAGTGATTTAATTAGGTTTAGAAAACATGGGAGAAAATGTGGCCTTGTTTAAATACTCATCTGGTTTTTGGATAAATCCTCCTCCTCAACATGTGCATTGTGTATTTGAAATCGTTTGGCACATGGAGGCAGGAGTGCCTTTGAAGGACTAAAATTAATTCCATTTAAAACAGATTTGAGATTTAAATCACGATCTCTCCCGCGATCAAAAATTTCAAACCATCTGAGATTTGTGATCCCAAAAGATTTAAATTATTTAAAAGATTTTGGGGAAAGACGTGGCAAGATTCAATTTATGAAAAATGACAGATAAGGACCAAATTTAGACATTAAAGATTGTTAGTGTCAGGTATGATAGTTTTTAAGAGATCTTTAAGTAAAATAAAACAATTTCACAATCAAACAAGAACAGAAAAAATTTCATTTTGACAGATCTTTGAGTTTTAAAGAAAACCACACCATGACATAACATTAAATCTTTAGATCACCACATTTTAGCGTACAAACGGACTCTTTTGAAGATATATTGTTTGAAAATATTTTATTCAAAATCACTCTCCCCCTCAAACCATGACAGTAGTCGATGATTGAGTGACTTAGGTTTTGATAACAAGAAGTCCGGTGATTTTAAAAAAATTAGTCCAATATATTTTCAAAACAATATTTTCCATTTTCAAAACAATTTATTCAAATTTATTCAAAATTGTTTAAAAATGGTATCCTGCACAAAGATACGTTAGTGGTTGAGAAGCTTCCGTTGTTGTTGCTGTAGGGTTGGAAGAAAACCGTCTGCAAATGCAGTGAGACTTCTTCTTACGTTGCATTTTGAATGCCAACTGAGGTCAAATTAAGCTCCGTTTCTTCAATCACTTAGAAGAAAACCATCTGCTGATGCAGTGAGACCTCTTATGTTGCATTTATGCCAACTCTCCATTGAAGTCCAATTAAGCTCCGTTTCTTCATTTGTCAACCCAAGAGATAGTTACCCTTTCCTTTCGGCATCCAATCATCATCAATAGTGGGATCCGGATCGGGAACATTCTTAAGACCAATATACTTGCATACGTTAGTGAACACACATACAGATATATGGTGGTCGACATCACCCATAACAGCAATCGACTAATTAAAGTCAATTCAACATAACAATCAGATCATATAAGGCATGGGGTTTATGTGTTAATCAAACTCTAATCATCTAAACCTAACAATCATATCCTAAATTCCTAGTCCTTTGACACAGGCAAATATCATTTTTAATTAAGCACGTAGGATAATTAAGAAAGCTCGTTAGATGATATAGATTTGAAAACATTATCCCCCTCAATCAATGACTCATTTTTCTGAAGAGTTTAAAAGCGCTGAAGTCATTGATTGAGTTTGCAAATTTAATAAAAACTCTGAAACTGATTGTTATTAAAGCAACTCATTTACCACCATTTTTGAAAACACCAAATATTTTTCTGAAGAATTTTAGACGGAAAAACATTTGTGTAGGAACAGCAGTCCTTCGACATACTTTCCTTGTTTTGTTTTTAGGATAAGTGCACGAAATATTTTTTTGAAAATAGTTTAAGCGTAGCACTTTCCTTCTTTAAAAAAAACGGGTTGCTATCTGAAATAATAGCAAGCCATAGTTTAAGCACGGGTCACAGTCTGAAGTAACTGCAAGCCATATTTTGAGACATGTATAGAAAAGAATATTTACACCTCCTGCTCGAACTTCATCTATGGTCCCGTGCCATTATTGAATGACATTTCTAAGACCGTAGATGTTATCGATACCAGAAGACATGTCTTGAGAAAAACATATTTTTGGTATTTTTTGAAATTTTCTGATTTTTATGGTTTTTGAAGGTTTTATATTTTTCTATTTTCTTTTTGTTGGTTTTATATTTTTCTATTTTCTTTTTGTTGGTTTTATATTTTTGTATTTTGTTTTTCGAATAAATATTTACAAGGATAAAGTAGATGATATAGTTTAAGAAGATGATGATACGAGTACCGAGATAAGGATATCAAGCAGCCCCGTTGTAGAAGATAGAAGTCATCATCCCTAAAACTTTCACCACCAAAGCTTTCGAGGCTCTTGCATTGAAGAAAGAAATTGAACCATCTGAAAGTGAGACTTTGGCAGCTTCCCCCCAAACCGAAAATCCTATAGCTGAGCAGATTCGAAGCTCTATTTCAAGCTTGCCTTAGCCAGGTGCACAGAGAAGCACACCATTATCATAAATCCCGCTGCTCCTTTCAAGAATAATCACCGTGATTCTTCGTTCGAGGTTATATCATCAACAAGAAGAACAGCATCGTATCATCCCACACATAAAACAATCTTCTCAAATTTCCTTTTCAACTGACGTCTGAAGCGATCCATTCCAAAAGGTGTCAAGAGAACAATTCCCCCTAGTAGTTGAATTGATGCAGTCAGTCTCTTTGTATAATGCTCAAGAACTATCCCGAATACACATCATGAGGGTAATGAAGAACAACTCCCCAATGTTCACATCTTTCGTCCCTGATGAATGTGTATGAAGCTCAAGAACCCGAAGTACACCAATATCCAAGAACTCTCCCGAATACACATCATGCCCGGAAGGAAAACACCTCCCCAATGTTTGTGGTAAACAATGGCTTTCTTCCCTGATGATCGTGTATGAAGCTCAAGGACCCGAAGTACACACATTCCCCAAAGAGAGAACAACTGATAACATTGAAGAAGCAGGCCGAATCACTGATTATCTCTGCGGGTGACAATCTCTGCGGATGTCAACACCGGAATAAGTGATTATATCTCTGAATCACAGATTAAGCCCTCAAGTAAAACAGCTGAGCATCCCCAATGTACACAATTCTCTCTCCCCTGATGATTGCGATAACATCAAGATCATCACACACCAGTGTACCTCTTTTATCTTCAGAAACTTTCATTTACATCACTTCCCCCACGACGTTGGAATAAGAACACTAAACGCTTTGATGAGTAAAACCTTGAGTTTCTCTGCGGTCATGACATTTGTTTTCCCGGGATAACTTCAATCACTTAGAAGTATTAAGTCCATCAAGTTTACTCGCCATGAGTCAAACCTTGAGTTTCTCTGCGGTAATAACATTTGTATTCCCGGGATATCTTCAATTACTTAGAAGTATTAAGTTCATTCAAGTTTACTCGCGTTTAGATACGTGTCTCCTTCCCCCTTGCTGGTTTTGACACTTCAGAATCAGCAACATATTATAAGCCCAAATACTTGAAATCTTTATGAGAAGAACACTTGTAATCTTGTATGAATCAACTTGCTGAAGAATATGAGCAAGTCTAATTGGGGATTAAATTCGACATTTCACTCTCCCCCAATTAGTGCTCTCCCCTAAACCGACAATCTGTTTGATAAATGCTCAGATTAAGAAGAAGTCTTCAGATAATCAAATGCAACTCGTCTTTGGTCTTCTAACATATAGCAAGAAATGTAGAACAGACTGTAGACTCGACCTTCTTCAAGATTGTCCAGTTGGGGAATAGATAGTTAACATCTTCAACTCACACCAAAAAGCATCTCACCAAAAAGCATCCCAATTAACTTACATCTTGCAAATCCCCTTAACTAAAATCCCTCCCAATCAAACAAGAACAGAAAGATGTTCATCAAGGAAATCAGCAATCAGGCCGCAACGAATACACAAGATGGTAACACCAAACTACCAATCACATCAAACAAGAACAGAGAGATTGTTCGGAATCATCATGTTGATGTATACGTGAAGCATTAACCGGAAGCACTTTGTCGATAAACTCATCAATCCGAGTGAAGATGTCAACCAACGGCTCTTAGAAGAGAGAAACTCCATGTGAAGATGACCCGATAATAAGAAGCTCGGTTCTTACATGAGTTTCGAGCCGTATGACCATTTAAATTCTCAAATATCAATCAGCAATGCAAAAAATTCACACTTCTTCTCCCCCTCAAGAATTGCATACGGAGATGCCATTCTTGATTAAACAAGTGAACATTATCTAAATGTAGTCTATTCACACTTCTCCCCCGCAAAATCAGCACAGGATGTCGCCATCGTCATTATAGTTGAGAAAGTGGAATCAGAAAACAATCAACAGTAGCCCGGTTCACTTGATGACTGAAGCGCATGGAAAAAGTATGAAGCATGTTGATGAGAATGGTCCTAAATAAGAAGATTTCTCTTCTTCCAAAGATAATGCGCACTGAAGCGTACACATTTCTTTTCTTTAGGGAACGAGGCATGAACTGATGTGTTCATACGTCATAAGAAGATTTCTCTTCTTCATAAGATAAAGCGCACTGAAATGTACACTTTTCTTTTCTTTGGAGTACGAGGCCTGAACTAATGTGAACAGACGTCATTATCTCTCTCTTTTCATCATCTCTTTTGGCAAAACATGTAATTCACCCCATTATCATTCAGTAGGCTCTTTGAAGTGACAACAGATGGAGAAAAAACCCAATATGATGAATTTGACCCTGAAGTAAAATACCCCGAACTCGTGACTTAAACTTGCACATATGTAACAAAGAGCGGTGCCGAGACTTCATGCCCATTTGAATCTCTAAGTACTCTATACTCTTCAACCAACCAACCATCGAGTATAAGACGTATATCACCTCTTGAAAATCCACAGTTGAATGTGACACTGAGCACTACAACGTAACTCCTTTAAGTGATAGGTATTTTGAGGTGATAAGAGCCCAGTTCCCCCAAGTGGTAAAAGAAAAGGTAAAAGACACCCAACAATAATTAGATTTCCAAGTCTTCGTTTTTGATAATAAGCTCTAACAAGGATCCCGAAGAATCTTCATCCATCCATCCCCGATATCTTCAGATACTAAGTACACTTGCCTGTAATAATTCACTTCAACCTCAAATAAATAATACTGAATTAACTCCATTGTCACATCTTCTAGTTAAATGCTCAATTCTAGCCACCTTTGACGTTTTAAGTGAACTCTGATAATGGTTTCATCCCGACCATGGTTAGTAGCACACAACCCCGTAAAACCATGTAATAACCAAACTGCCATGACGAATATCCAAACACACATCCAATTTATGAAGTACACCCTTTTATCCCTTCTTCGAAGCAGAAACCGTAACACCAACATCAGAAGACCTCGAAATACGCTTTCCTTTCTCCAAGATGGTTCCATCATCACGGGATTTTACAATTCTATAGTTTAAACCGAAAAATAGTTTCTTTCGCGGGATTATACAAAACCAAGAATAAACCGTATGATAGTTCCGGAAATGCACTTTACAATTACCAGGATGTTTTCATTGTCACGGGATTTTACAGGTCTATGATTTAAACCGAGAAATAGGTTCTTTCGCGGGATTTTACAAAATCAAGACAAAACCGTAAACAATATTAGCTTGAATGTGTTATGACAGCTTTGGTTTCGATGAATATCTGTTTTAGGGGAATATGCAGCGGTTCATCAATGGTTTATTATCCAACATCAACAATATCAACAACCATCCAATAAACACATTGGTAAACACATCATCCACATATTCTGTCGGCTATTCCAGTGACCACTTGGCGAAGTAAATCCGATATACCAAACTTGATCATGAAGTAGAATTTCCCAGATTTGTTACTTAACCTTGTACTAATCCTTGTGAAGAAGAAACGGTGTACCCAATGTACAAAACCACTTGACATTCTCAAAAAAAAATGAGACACCGAAGTGATAGCAACGTTGTTAAGCGAGAAGGAATCACAAACGTAACTAAATAGCCAAGTCTTTATCACACTCTATAAAAGCCCAAACAAGTCATCTTCGCGGAATGGTAGAACGAAAGAAGACGAAATAAGTAAACACGCCCGGAAAACCTTACTGCAAAGCCAAATAAGAAATACCGTACAAACAACCCCGTGGTCAACAAAGTTCCATTCAAGCCAAGCCGTGACATAATAATCATAGTGAAAATGTATATATCAAAGTATCAAATCTCATCATCCAATGAATCTCATCATCAAAACTCATTATCAAATCTTTTCAACAAATCTCATGATCAATTTATACCACGCACGTCTCAAATCACATCTTAAGTCAACACACATAAAATCCAATTCATGAGAAGCCCCTTCGACCCAATCATGTGTACGGCCCAAACTTGGTTACTTGCAAAAATCAAAGCCCGGTATATGAACATCAATCCAATCATCCAAGTCGAACGTCCAAAATCAATTTAACTTTCAACATACACAATTATGGTCCAAGCCAATTATCAACTTAACCAACGGGTCCAACACTCAACACATACAATCAAATACAAATATCATCCGTATATCAAAGTCTAGTATAACCAAATCCAATATCTAAATTCAAATGTGACTTTGATAAACACATGTCGCATATTTAAATGTGTTGTGGACTAAATATGTGCCAAATCCAATAACAACGTCTTTTAGTAAGTGACTTAATAATGTGAATCAAGTGTGACGTTCGCATATTTAACAATGTCTTGCAAAAATGTTTTTCAGTTCGGCCCATATAAGAGTTGTTTACCTAAACCCATAATTCGGATAACACCTTACACGGCACAAACACAACATCACATAACACAGGTTCACGTCCAAACAAAGATATCCGAGGCCCATCAATATTAGATCCAACCTTACCCTAATTTATGGTATATAACATCATTTCACACACATCCCATTACCCTAATTACTCAGTCAAACCCTAATATTTCTCACACCATAAACCGCCTCCTCCAAATGTTACTTCAGTACGCCTCCATCACACCATTATCTCCCACTCTCAAATCTGATTCTCACACCATACGCCTACCAACATACTTTTCATCTCACCCAACCATTATCTTATCTTCTCATAAATCCCAGTTATCACCATCTCTTACCCTTTTAGAATCTGAAACATACATAATAACAAAACAACCTTTTCATGATTACAATCGACACAGGTTTGAAAGGTTCGGCTTCAAGATCTTGCAAACTCAAGGTCTCGGGTAGGTTTTGTGTTTGTTTGTTTCGTCCTTGTTTTTGGTCTCAAACCGAATCACAGAGAGGAGATAACATGGTTGTTATCTATCTTTTCTTTATCGTTCGGATATTAAGGAAACATAGTTTCCAAAAGGGTCGATGATGATTCAAGTTCCATAATAAATCTTATAAAAGAATGAAAAAATGGAGCCTTTCTGAGATCTCATGTAATTTATCCTTTTAAAGTTAGAGTCATATGTAGATGTAGAAGATGGAGGATAGGTTTAAAGTAGTAGAAGTTGAAGTTGTGTTGATTTAAAGGGATTGATATGGCATTTTAGTTGTAGATGTGATATGTTGTTGAGTCAGATCTGTTATTATTTTGAGTCTTGAGTCTTCTCGATTTAAAGGATTAGTATAGTTTTGATTGGTGTTTGGTTTGGACTTGTGATGTAATACTGAAGTCCACTCGAGTCGTTGGTTTGGTATGAGGTATTAGGTCAGGTCAAAGTCTTCTCTTCATCTACATTACTGTCACCAAGTCGCTAGCACAACTCGCTAGCCAAGTCGCTAAGCCAACTCGCTAGCCAAGTCGCTAAGCCAACTCGCTAGCCAAGTCGCTAAGCCAACTCGCTAGCCAAGTCGCTAAGCCAACTCGCTAGCCAAGTCGCTAAGCCAACTCGCTAGCCAAGTCGCTAAGCCAACTCGCTAGCCAAGTCGCTAAGCCAACTCGCTAGCCAAGTCGCTAAGCTAACTCGCTACGACTTGTTAAATAACAAGTCGCCAGGTCAAAGATATTTCCAAGTTGCTAAATCTTTTTACACCACAAGTCGCTAGCATTGTTTTTGAGTCAAGTCGCTAGTAGATTTGTACAACAACTCGCTAAGATGAGAAAAAACAGCAGCAGTTATGCGATTTTGCTCCGGTGAGATTCCGACCACTTTATACGACAATCTTCATACAAACCCAGAAAAAATAGCATAACAACTGCTTCAACCCAGTTTGACCACAGTTTTGACCAACCAGAAGTGAACAAATGACCACATTGACCCAAAATATAAACTGATATCATGTACCCAAAGGACACAAACTGCAATGCCATTGACAATCTTTGACCCATGTAAGACTTATTGATGACCACTATTGACCACAGTATTTGGACATCACTTTTTGACCAAAAGATACTACTAAAACATGTTAGAAACTGTTTATCACAATATTTTGAAAGAAAACATTATCCGACCAAGACAAATAGTACAAACAAACAGCCACAAACATGATTCAAACCGCAATAAATCATCAACACACCATAACCTTGGCTCTGGTACCAATTGTAGGATCATTATTTTTATGTGTTTGATGATTCGGGTGGTCTTGGATGATCAAAATACATGTTTACCATTTTAGAGAGAGAAAGTAGAGAGAGAGAGGGTGTTCTTGCTAGAGGTTTACACAAAAGTTGAATATTAGATTATGAGAAGCACCACCCCTTCCATGGATGGAAGGGGTATTTATACTTACAAACTACACGACCTCCTATCGGCCTGTGGATCAGGGATACAGTGGGTAAAGACCCGTCCTTCCTCCACGATGTTGCACTAAACTATTTTACGCTACTGACTAACTAATTAACTACATAAAAATGTAAATAACGACAAATCTACGAGCTAACTTATGCTAGATAATATTTGGGGTGACCGACTCTTCACTATGGAATTTTCTAATTCCTAACACAATTTGGGTCTTATCAACATTATAAATTGTAACCTTTTGACATTTTAGGGTGTGTTGGAAGATGGACGAGAAGTAGCTGTTAAGCGGCTGGCAGAAACATCAAAGAAAGGGCTTGATGAATTCAAGAATGAAGTCATTTGTATAGCAAAACTTCAGCACCGGAATCTGGTGAAGCTTTTCGGATACTGCATCCACAAAAATGAAATGATCTTGAAATATGAATACATGGCTAACAGCTTGGACAAATTTATATTTGGTTCGACTTGCTACCATCTCATTGACCTTTACTATCATACTTTATGTAGTAATAATGTTGAGTTTCTTGCTAAATTAATGGATAGATTAACACTCATTGACTACTCAATTTGTTACATTTATACAGATGAAAGCAGAAGTTCGATGCTTAACTGGCCTCAGCGCTTTAATATTATTAATGGGATGGCTCGAGGTATTTTATATCTACATCAAGTTTCCCGACTTCAGATCATCTACAGAGATCTAAAGGCAGGTAACATTATGCTAGATGCTGATATGAACCCAAAAATCACTGACTTTGGCCTCGCTAGAAAGTTTGTAGGCTCCGATAGTGCTGCTAAGACAAGAAAAGTGATGGGACATAGTAAGAACCTGAAACCATGTTCTATTAGATTAATATTGCTTCTATTTTCATAACTTATAATACTTCCATTTAACCTTACCACAGTGGTTATATCTCTCCCGAGTATGCAGTACATGAGAATTTCTCTATAAAGTCAGATGTATTTAGCTTTGGTGTTATGACTATAGAGATAGTGAGTGGTAAGAAAAACAGAGGATATTGCTTAGAACATATTATGAATTATTACATTTTTCATAAAAATATGTAAGAATTCATTACGAGATGTTTTTCTATGATATCTTTAAATTGTTTATCACCAAACTGTTAGTAATAAGTATGAACGAGAAGTTGCTTAAAACCAGCTTCTATCAGGACTTGAGTTAAATGATTAGTTAGAGACAAGTGTACTTAACGAGCTTAGAGAGAAAGTGGGAGAACAAGGGATGATCGTAACAGAATGGGTGAACCAAAGGGATATACTAAAGCACGTGAGTGTGAAAGGTTTTCTAAGACACTGTGGTTGGAACTCAGTCTTATAGAGCATATGTTCAGAGGTACCTATACTAGCATGACCGATGATGGCTGAGCAACCTCATAATGCCAGGATGGTGGTGGAAGAGATTAAGATTGGAATAACAGTGGAAACATGTGATGGGTCAGTGAAAGGGTTTGTAAATTTGGAAGGGTTAAAGAAGATGACTAAGGAGTTGATGGGGAGAAAAGGGGAAAGAGGTGAGGAAAAAGGTTAAAGAGGTTGGTGTGGCTGCAAAGAAAGCTATGGCTGAAGGTGGATCATCTTGGCGGACTCTGAATGAGCTCATAGATGAGTTGACCAAGTTGAAGAAGCTAAAGGAAACACGTCAATGGTTGGGAAACTAATTGAAAGGGGTATTCCTATGTCTCTTACTATATTCATGTTCATTTCTACTTTCTAAGGTTTTTATACTGAAATTCAAAAACTCTCTCTTTCTTTCATTCTTTCCGGTTCCAACGTTTCGAGTTGACTTGAACGGTAATTATATAATATGATCCTTTTTTAATCTTAAAAGATGAGGTATAACTGAACTGTAGCTCTGTGTTACCTTATGATCGTAGTGAAAGGTATTTGCTTTAATAACAGCATATTGTTAGTGGTTAATAATCATATGCGTAGGGTGGGCAATTAACATTATCGAATTTGTTTTGTAGAAGTATAAGTATGAAATTGCAACATGGATAGATGTTAGGAATTAGAAATTCCCGGTATTAAAGAGTCGGTCACCTCAAGTATATGTAATCGTTAGAAAGCTCGTAGTCGTAGTTCTTTTAAGTTAAGTAGTTATTTAGTTAAGTAACACCGTGGAGGACGGACGGGTCTTTACCCACTGTATGCCTGATCCACAGCCCGTAGTGTGGCGAATTATTGTAAGACTATAAATACTCTCTACCTTCCAAGGTAGAGAGTTGGAGCTCATAATAATATTTTCACTTTCTCTCACTAAGTTCCCTAAACCTCTAACTTTCTCTCTCTAGAATTCCATCTTATTCGCCACCTTGTGTTATGGTTTGATGTGTATGTGAAAAGTTATATCTTACAATTGGTATCAAGAGCCATGGTTAGATCATATCTTGCACATCTTTGGATTTATAGTGGTTTTTAGGTGGTTTTTGAGTTTGAAAAAGTTTAGTGGTTTTTGCATCATTTGGTTGATTTCTTGTGTTAAAGTTTGAATTTTGTTGGTACTTTTATGTTTAGAATCATCAAAAGTGTTTAGGTTTTCATTTGGTAAGCTTGAATCATCTTGGTTGGGTTGTTTTTGGATTGAAAAGTGAAGGTTATTTGGTTTTTCAACCTGGCGAATTAGCTCTCGGACTTGTTTTCTTGGTAGAGACTTACAGTTATAAAATCTAGCGAGTTAGAGCTAGCGAGTTACAGTACAAGTAGTGGAATCTCCACTACGGTTAGCGACTTGTGGTAGCGAATTAGTCTGTAGCGAGTTGCTCTTTAGCGACTTGCATATCTAGCGACTTGTGTAGCGAATTACTGCACAAATTTGGCTAGCGACTTAGTCTGTAGCGAGTTACTACTTAGCGAATTGCTCTTCTGTTGGCGACTTGGGATTCTAGCGAATTAGACGTGTAGCGAGTTAAGGGTTAGCGACTTAGTGCTCTAATTTCTAGCGACTTAGTGCATTATTTGGTAGCGAGTTAGCACTTTATCATCTAGCAACTTGAGTGATTGTTTACGGTTTTCTCTTGATTTAGTAAAATCCCGTGAAAGAATCTATTTCCCGGTTTAATCATAGAGTCATAAAATCCCGTATAATCTGTTAACATGTCTACCAACATTCCCACTGTTTCCACTGTCATCTCCACTGTTGCCGAGGATGTTCAAGCAGCTGGCTCAGATACTCGTCCACCAATGCTTGACAGAACTGACTACGATTCTTGGGCTCAACGAATCAGATTGTATTGCCTTGGAAAGGAAAATGGTGTCAACATTCTCAAATCCATTGATGAAGGACCATATCGGGTTGAGACGACTAGAGACATACTTGATACTAATGAAGATGGTACTCCTGTCTACGGAATGGACAGACCTAAGATGTACAATGAGCTTGATAATGAGGAGAAAAAGAGATTCGATGCAGATATCAGGGCTTCAAACATTGTTCTTCAAGGTCTTCCTAAAGACATCTACAAGCTGATCAATCATAACACTGATGCAAAGGCTGTTTGGGATAACGTTAAGATGCTTCTCTCAGGTTCAGAATTAACTATGGAAGACAGGGAATCCCAACTCTATGATGAATTTGAGCACTTCAAGATGAAACCAGATGAGAGTGTCTATGAGTACTATGTGAGATTTCATAAGTTAGTGAATGACATGAGGAACATCAAGATGACTATGCCTAACATTCAGTTGAACTCAAAGTTTGTGAACAACATGAATCCCGAATGGCACAAGTTTGTCACATCTGTGAAACTCACTAAAGGATTGAAGCATACAAACTATGAGCAACTCTATGCCTTTCTCCTTCAGAATGAGAGACATGCTATGTTTGAAAAATTGATTCTCAATCAGTTCAAAACTAACCCAGGAGAGACAAGCTCATCTAATGATTCAACTGCCTTCTACTCAAACATTGGAATCACAACCAAAGCATCACAAGTCATTCCCTTGGGTAATGGTAATCACAAACTCATCCCTGATCCTCAGTTCAAACAAGCTGATGCTGATGCACGCGTGGATAACATCGTTAATCAACTAGCTCTACTCATTAGTCAAAACATGAACTCTCTCCCACAAACCAACAACAACCTACGAACTGCATCTAACCCACATAATCAAGCCACTGTTAAAGATGGAAGGATCGTGGTGCAACCAGTTCAGGAAAGACAGTATGATCAGGGGAGAGGTGGAGCTGGGAGAGGTTATGTTGGAAACCAGAATCGAGGAAGAAATGGTAACCAAGGTCAAGCTAAGCCAATCAAATGCTTTAACTGTGGTGGTGAGGGACACTTTGCAAGGAACTGCACATCTCCAAAGCGTCCACAAAATGCCGAATACTTCAGAGATAAGATGTTGCTGGCTCAAGCTCAGGACAATGGTGCTACTTTGAATGAAGAGGAACTGCTGTTTCTTGCTGAAGGCAATGCCAAGACCTATGATGCAGATGTAGATGAGCAGCCCATTCAGGAGATAGGTCACAATCATCAAAATGCCTTTCAAGTCGGTGACTGTGATGCATACGATTCTGATGTAGATGATGGACCTACTGCACACACAATCTTTATGGCTAGCATCTCTCCAATGGCTTCTTCCAAGATCTCTTCTTCACCACAAGCTGGCCCATCCAGGGACAAACTCATTTCTGAGGTATTAAAGCTATATGATGATGCTGATGTGCAACAGATGCATGACAAAGTACAACCAACCGAAACTTTTGAATCAAATATTGAAAATACGGGTAATATCAATATTGTCCCATATGATCAATATGTGAAACAAAGTGAAAGTGAAGTTGTACCTAGTGATGCATCTTCTGCAGTCAACAATGACTATGTTTTTGATGAATTCACTGCATGTGCTCCTGATGATTCCATTATCTCTGAACTAAATGCATATAAGGAACGTGTTGCCATTTATGAACAACGTGCAAAATTTGAGTTGACCACTCGTGAGCAGGAAATGGATGACCAAGTACGTACAGTAATTAGAAAAAGTAATTTTAGAGAAGAAGTATTGAAACAAGAATTAAATTCTTTGCAAGAAAAACTTTCTAAAACAGCTAAGCAAAAACAAGAACTTCAAGAAAACGTGAAAATGCTTAAGCAAGAATTTAATGCAAAAGAATCAAAGCTCTTGAGAGATTTTTCTAATCTGAAAACTTTGAAAAACAAACTTGAAAACAAGTTATACATACAAGGAAACACCATTCAGACTGCTCACATGGTCACCAAACATCGAGTATTAAGCGATAAGCATAGCATTCCCCTTGTTGAGGAACCAAATCCTGAGGTAATCAAAAAGGCTAGAAATACTCAAAAGGTGATTTATGATGGTAATGAAATTCTTAAGCCTAGGCAGAAACCTAGTTGCGTTGAGTGCACGGAGGAAGATAAGAAATCAGATGAAGTCACTAGGGAAAGGATGAACAAAAAACTAGATGACCCCAAATGCAAAGAGAAGAACATAAATATCACTCCTCATGATTATAAGAAGGAAAACTGGATTGCATTAAACAAGTTTAAGCCTCAGACTTTGTTGACTCCCGAACAAGTCTTCTGGAAAATGGATTTAGATAAGCAGAAAGCCGAAAATATTGTAAAAACAAATCCTCCCCTTTGGAAAATGCCTAAAGCTACTGTGTATCCTCCTAACACGCCAATGCATCTTGTTCCTAGAACAATTGCCACTAAAAGCAATATCTTAATTAGCCAATACGTTATTTTTCAACTATTTGTTGATTTTGAGAAAACTTGCAAGAAAAGGATCACACCCACTGGCATAACTGAAGGAGAAAGGGGTTTTGAACAAATGAAAGAATGTTATTTAACTGAGGTCATGCCCTTCTTTAAACTTTTAAAGGATCATTTTGAGAGTCTTAAAAAGGGGATAGAAACAGACATTAAGGGGATGGAAAAGGAATTTGATGCAATAATAGTTGAAATTAGTGATTATGAGCGTGCATTAAAATATAATGAGATCGAAAGGAAGAACCTGCATACATTGAATGAGAATCTTATTACTGAATGTGTTGCTCAAGATGTCTTTTTTACTGCTTCTAATTGCTCTATTAATGCTTCCAAATTTCATGAACTATCTGTGGCCCTGAAAGTCTCCCATGATCGTGTCATTGAGCTTGAAAAAACTAATTCTAAACTTAATGAGAAAATTGAACTGGATGATCATGACAATTTGGTTAAACATCTTTCTAAACTAGAAGTTGAGTATTTTAATCTACAACTAAAATATCAACATCTCAAAGAAAATGTCAAAACTTCAAATTTCAAGACATCTTCAGATGTTCCAGAGTTTGATGCAGTTTTTCAAATAAACAAACGAGATGAACAGATTCATGCTCAGTGTAACACGATCAGAAAGTTGAAAGTCCAAATCTCTCAATTAAAGGGTCAAACGAACAATATGACAGGTTCCCAAATGCCTCCTTCTTTAGATTCTCAGAATTCTCAAACGTTTCATCTTCAAAACCTAGTAAATGCTTTACAAAAGGAAAACGAAAGTTTCCTTGAAGAGAATGAAAAGGTTAAACGTCATTTCAATGAGTTGTTTGAATCAATTAAAGTCACTCGTAACAAAAACAACGAACAAATAACTTCATTGCAAAAGGAAATTGAGAATCTGAAGAGTCAGGTAAAAGGGAAAATGCCAATGTTCAATGCGGAGAATGTTGTATCTAAGGTTCCCTCTGGTAATAAATCTACTTTATCTGTGACATATGTCCCCCCTCACCTAAGGAACAACAAACTTGCCATTCAAACATATTTCTCATCCCTTAAGGATTGCTTAGAATGCCTGCGTGAGATTGTTGAAGAGGATAAGCTAGAGAAACCTCATGATAATGCAATTGGACATGCATGCTTATATGCCAAACGATCTCAAGAAATCTTAGAATGTTTGATCACTATATGCCCAAAGACATTAGGTGAGAGAGTCAACCCCTTGATTCCATGCTCAATGCCTAAGGCCAAACATGACATGCACTCGATTCCCAATAGTTTGAATGTGAGGAGTAGTGCACCAGTGAGTAGTTCAGATTTTAGATCTGTCAATACTAGGAAAGTGAACTCAAATGTGCCTTCTAGGAGTACTAATCTCAGTACCTCTAATGTTAAGAAAGTGAACCTGAGTGCACCTGCATGTAGTTCAGATCCCAGCACATCTAAACAGGTGGTGCAAAGAGTAGTAAAACAAACTAATGTTCCCATTCCCTCTACAGGAGTAATCAGTGACATTAAAGGGAGCAGGTCAAAGTATCAAGACAATACAAGGAATGATAGGACCTCTCAAGCTAAGAATGTGCACTGGAAGAGAGTAGAAGAACAATCTAGGAACCTTAAGTTTGAATCGAATAAAACGAATCGTGTTGATTCTAGTATTAGCCATAGGCGTACTGTGATTAATTCGAATTCTGATGCTATTTGCAAACCTTGTACTGATGATTGCTTGAATTCTGTTTCTAATCATGAATGTGATGTTAATGTTTTGCCTAATGATGTTAATTGTCCAGTTAATGTTGTTAATGCTAAAATTCATGCTAAAAAGGCTAAAAGGCAAAAGCGAAAGAGAGTTAGAAAACTATGGAAACCCACAGGAAGAACATTCAGTAGATTAGGCTTTTATTGGATACCTGTTGGTCATAAGACTAATCAGATAATGCCCACTAGAAAATGGATGCCTACTGGTAGAACTATTCCCTTAAGAAGTGGTCACACTGTAAATAGGGCTAATACAGACACTAGTATTGCATCTATTCACAATGATTCCATTACTTCACTGTCTGATATGAATGCTTCTACTTCTGATGTGGGTGGTCCAACTGTTGCTACTAACCAAATGGAACCCATTCTTGCATGGGGATCCCAATTATCCAGTTATCCATTCTTGTCTGTGTTCAACTGCAGATCGTTCAAATCGTTCTGTGGTACCTGGACTCAGGCTGTTCCAAGCATATGACTGGAGACCGGTCACGGCTCATGAACTTCGTGAGCAAATTCATCGGGACTGTTAGATTTGGTAATGATCATTTCGGTGCTATTATGGGTTATGGAGATTATGTTGTTGGTGATAGTGTCATCTCTAGAGTGTATTATGTGGAAGGTTTAGGTCATAATCTGTTCTCTGTTGGTCAATTCTGTGATTCTGACCTAGAAGTAGCCTTCAGAAAACATACCTGCTTTGTTAGAGATCTTAATGGAAAGGAACTGTTGAAAGGAACTCGTGGCTCAAACCTTTACACTATCTCTATCGATGACATGATGAGAGCTTCACCAATCTGCTTGTTATCAAAGGCTTCTAAAACAAAGTCATGGTTATGGCATCGTCGTCTCAATCACTTGAACTTCGGCACCATCAACGATCTTTCCAGAAAGGACTTAGTTGTAGGTCTACCTAGACTAAAGTATGAAAAGGATCATCTTTGTTCAGCATGTCAATTGGGAAAAAGCAAGAAGTATGCTCATAAACCCAAACCTACTTACTCTGTCACAGAAGTTCTTCATATGATTCATATGGATTTATGTGGACCAATGAGGGTGCAGAATATCTTTGGGAAGAAATATGTGTTAGTTGTGGTTGATGATTATTCTAGATTCACTTGGGTCAAGTTCTTAAGGACAAAGGATGAAACTCCTGATATCATCATCAAACTCATCAAACAGCTGCAGGTTAGACTAAACAAAACTGTCAGAATTATCAGAACAGACAATGGAACTGAGTTTGTCAACAAACAACTTAGTGAATTCTATGAAAGCGTTGGAATCAGCCATCAAAGAAGTGTTCCACGAACCCCTCAGCAGAACGGTGTAGTTGAAAGACGAAATCGTACTCTTGTTGAAGCTGCTAGAACAATGCTGATCTACTCAAAGGTTCCAATGTTTCTCTGGGCTGAAGCAATTGCCACTGCATGCTACACACAAAACCGCTCCCTGATTCACACCATTCATGGAAAAACTCCATACGAACTTGTCCACAACAGGAAACCTAATCTATCTTTCCTTCGTGTGTTTGGTGCATTGTGCTATCCAACTAATGAGGGTCAAGACTTGGGTAAACTTAGAGCTAAAGCTGACATTGGAGTATTTGTAGGATATGCACCCAACAAAAAGGGATACCGAATCTACAACAAAAGAACCCGAAATATCATGGAAACAATTCACGTTACGTTTGATGAGCTGACCGGTCAAATGGCTCCTGGACACTCCAGCTCAGGACCCGCACTTCAAAACAGTCCTATTGGCTCATCTCTTGTTCCAAACTCCTCTCAAGAAACTCCATATGTACCTCCATCTGAAGATGATGTAAAGAAACTGTTTGATCCCATGTTTGATGAACTGTATGAGTCTACTACTAATGAGGTGCTGATCCCTACAACAGAGGATGCTCATATTCCAGTGAATGAAGTCAATTCATCAGTCTCTATATCTGTAAGTCAAGAAGCACCTGCTGCTGATCCTTCAGTCTCATCAACAAATCATCTCTCTTCAAATGTACATCATGGAAATGTTTCTGGCACCAATGATGAAGTTAATCCCTTTGCAACTCCTGAAGATGCTCCATTTGAAAACATATTTGCTACTCCTGTATCATCATCAGAACCATCTTCTTCAGGAGACATCGACTCAGCTACTTCAGTTCCTCAACAAATGCCACATGAACACCTCAGAAAATGGACTCACGATCATCCATTAGACAACATCATTGGAAATCCCTCTCGTCCTGTATCAACCCGGAAGCAACTCGCAACCGATGCCTTATGGTGCTTCTTCAACTCCGTACTATCTAAGATCGAACCAAAAGACGTTAAAACTGCCATGAATGAAGATAGCTGGTTCAATGCTATGCAAGATGAAACTCATGAGTTTGATCGTCTGGATGTATGGAAGTTAGTACCTGCTCCAGACTGTGCTATGATTATAGCTCTAAAATGGATCTTCAAAGTAAAACTTGATGAGCATGGTGATGTGTTGAAAAACAAGGCTCGATTGGTTGCTAAAGGATATCGCCAAGAGGAGGGTATAGACTTTGAAGAATCATTTGCTCCAGTTGCTCGAATCGAGGCAATCAGAATCTTTTTGGCTAATGCTGCAAGTAAGAACATGGTGGTATATCAGATGGATGTAAAGACGGCATTTCTGAACGGAGATCTTAAAGAAGTCGTCTACGTCAGCCAACCTGAAGGATTTGTGAATCAAGAGCATCCTACTCACGTTTATCGTTTGAAGAAGGCTCTTTACGGTTTAAAGCAAGCTCCAAGGGCTTGGTATGATACACTCTCAAAGTTTCTTCTTTCAACCGGATTCAGCAAAGGAGCAGTTGATCCTACATTGTTCACCAGGAAGTCAGGCAAACATTTAACTCATGTTCAAATTTATGTTGATGATATTATTTTTGCCTCGACTGACCCAATGGAATGTGATCGTTTTTCTAATGAAATGAGTTCAAAGTTTCAAATGTCAATGATGGGACAAATGTCATTTTTCCTGGGATTACAAATTTCACAAAGTCCCGGAGGCATTTTCATAAATCAATCTAAATATGCAACAGAGATTTTAAAGAAATTTGGATTTGATTCAAGTGACCCTGTTGACACCCCCATGATTGACCGAACCAAACTAGATGAGGACCTCTCAGGGATCATGATTGACCAAACGAAATATAGGAGTATGATTGGATCCCTGATGTATCTCACTGCTAGTAGACCAGACATTTTGTTCTCTGTGTGCATGTGTGCTAGATACCAGGCTAAGCCTACTAAAAAGCACCTTGAAGCAGTTAAACGGGTCTTTCGGTATCTCCAAGGAACCATCAATATGGGACTATGGTACCCGAAGGACACCGGTATGTCACTAACGGCCTATGCAGATGCTGATCATGCAGGTTGTCAAGATACACGTCGAAGTACGTCAGGAGGTGCTCAGTTTTTGGGTGATAAGCTTGTGAGCTGGTCTTCAAAGAAGCAAATGAGTACTTCTATTTCCTCTACAGAGGCTGAATACATAGCCATGTCATCTTGTTGTGCTCAAATCTTATGGATGAGATCTCAATTATCTGACTATGGCTTTGAATTCAACAAAATCCCTCTGTACTGTGATAATAAAAGTGCTATTGCTCTCTCATGCAACAACGTTCAACACTCAAGAGCAAAGCATATCGACATTCGACATCATTTCATCAGGGAACAAGTTGAAAAAGGTGTGGTGGAACTATATTTTGTGAGGTCTGAATATCAGTTAGCGGACATTTTCACCAAAGCTCTTCCAAGAGAACGTTTTGAGTTTATTCTTCCACGTCTTGGTCTGAAAAGCCTTCAACCAGAAACTCTCAAACGTCTTCAGGAGGAAGACGAGGAGTAAAGGTCTATCTTCATCTATCTCTTGTATATACCTATTCGAAAATCAAAATACAAAATTATAAAAACTTCAAAAATCAAATAGAAAAATATAAAACCTTCAAAATCCATAAAAATTTGAAAAATTCGAAAAATCTTCAAAAATATTGTCTTTTTGTCATTTTTCTCTCGATTCGATAATATCTACGGTCTTTGTGCTGTCATTCAAAGAATGACACGGGACTTTAGATGTTGTTCGAATTCTTAAAAAAAAAAAAAAAAAAAAAAAAAAAAAAAAAAAAAAAAAAAAAAAATATATATATATATTTTTGGGAGAAAGAGAAATGGTTTATTGTCATCTTCAGGCAATAACCCGGTTTTAAAGAAAGAACAGAGCCATATCTTACCAAGTTTTCAAATCTTATGCTCTGATTCTATAAACTCCTATCTGCTGAAAACTAAATGCTTTGAAAAATAACTCAATCTCTATTTTTGATAATCATCAGGACTTATATTGTCAAAATCTCTATCTCTCAATCAACAACCTACGTCATTGATTGAGGGGGAGAATGATTTCAATTAAATTAAAAAGTTATTTGGCATTAAAATTGTTTTCAAAAGATATACATGCATGTTTTATTAATGGAGTTTAAAGTCTTAAAATCTGATCCCTATCAGTTAAAACACTTTCACAATCAAGTCACAATTCTCCTTAAAAGTTTTCAAAATCAATTTAAATCTATACGAGATCACAAATCTCAAATGATTTGATAATTGTGATCGGGGGAGAATGTGTGATTTAAATTGGATTTAAACTGATAATCAGGTAAATGGCTATAAAAGAATGTACATGCTGTCCTTCTCACATGTGACAAACGATTTCAATTTTTCAATGCACATGTTGAGGGGGAGCATCTATCTTAAACCTTTGATTTGAAACGTGATCATTTATCCCAATGTGCAGGTTCCCTCTAGTATGCGCAAAACTCTTTTCAAACCTCGAGGCACATATTGAGGGGGAGCAAATTTATGGAAACCTCATCCTTCCCGGAAATGCTATATCTACTTGATTTGTTGAGGGAAGTGATGTTGATATCTTTTAGAAAATTGTAATCAAAGAAGTTAATTCTTTCTCTTGCCTCCATGTGCTTAACATTTCTCAAATACTTGATGCACATGTTGAGGGGGAGTTCTCGTTCTAAAAATATCAAAAACAATTCAGGTACAAAATGCTTTGATAATATATCACAAGTATCTGAATTGATTTTCAAATGGTTTTCAATTGGATCCAATGGCAGATGAACAATACCAAATTGACCGACCAACTTTACTTTATGTACGGTGATATAAGGATGATAAGGTTAGGTATTGGTTCCCATGATCCGCCAGAACCGGAGGGATCTACCCAGGGACAATCCACTAGTTAGTGTAGAAGTCCTTAGGTATGATGATAAAAGGAGAAAAGTGAGATATGGGAAGAGTGCAGACTAAGACTGAGCTAGTACTGGAATAAACCCAACAAGGTAATAGCTATGAAGTCTCGGTAAGCACTGAAGGGGTTGAAGAGTTAAAAAGAATTGAATGAAAATAGGGTGAAAACAAATAGCCCTCAATTAATTCAACCTTAGGGCAGAAACCGGGTTCACTTCATATGCTACTGATGGTAACATCGGTATTGAAGACAAGACGTCATGGACCCAGTGACGCACTGCACTTCAACTTTCCAAACCACTCAAGTTCCTCTTAAAAGGGCTTGTTTCATTCTCACGGGGAACCGACATTATCTATCGACTTTCTCTTAGAGATGGTTGATATTGAAGAAGGAGACCCTCTCCCTAGTCTCCGTTATAGGATCCAAATATGCACAAATTGAGTCTAGAGCCACGAGATCATCAATAAATCTCATTAGGACACTTTCAATGAAGACTCTCTGTTTCACACAATGTGGAAAGAGAGATTATATCATGAGTCCTACGCATTACCCTTGTGGTATTGCCAGAACATCTGAGTGATGTGTTTACACACTCACAATGAAGATGGAAAGCCTTCTGGAGTCAACATCAAACAAGCTCCTGGTAGGTGGCATGTGTGATCTATTATATGGATCAACCATGTGACAACTGAACAGAAACAATGGGGCGATTCAATTTCTTGAATCAATCCTGGTTCAGGTTAGGGATTGACGGATACCTTTGAAAAACCGGTCTTTGTGCTTATAAACTCTTTTCTTTAGCACATCGTCCGTGTACTCATTTTTTTCAAACCAAAAGGTATTTTTACGATTGATAATTGATTTTTCAATAAAACCTTCGTTGTAGTGCAAAAACAATTTCTATTGAGCAATACACGATTGTTTCTCAAATCTCTTTTCATCAATCAGTGGACTTAAAAATTCGCTGGTTCACTCACTCCGTGTTGTCTTCTTTGAGACGTTCCGGTTTGAGAACAGCTAGAACAGCTGCGAAACCCTGTCAAGGAGATTCTTAGGAATCCTACCTGATCACAGGCAGTACTTGTACTGATCAACGGGGAACCGTGGGCCGTGTACCTCAATTCATCGAAAGTGATCAAAGACACTTTCGTGCGATTTGTTGCTAACTGTTGTATGCAGGTACGCCCGACGTTTGCAGCTGATCAGAATGAAGCGGTCAATCCACAGCCGCATGCTCACTTAACACATTCATCTCAAAAGAAATCATGATTAGTGCATCAATGACTCTGATATTTTCACACCAAGCTTCTGCTACGCTGCTGCCAATATCATGATTCAACAAATGCTTCCGCTACTCTGATGAGAAGAAATCATGATCCAAAATGTGAGCATGTCGGTCCCAAAGTCACAACACCACAATGGATGTCTCAGAGATTTTTGATAGCCGATGATCTCCAAAGATGGCTCAAACTCATCATCACGTGGATCAGTAAAAGACCTCCACTTGAAGTAACCAAACATGCAATGTGAAGAATCAATGACTACGAGCTTAGAGCAAAGGACTACATCTAGAATGCAAGATCAATTGTTAAATGTCATATCTATTTGTATTCAATGTAATTTTGGTATATTATTGAGGTGACCTCCCTTAGGGGGAGATTGTTAGGAATTAGAAATTCCCGGTATTAAAGAGTCGGTCACCTCAAGTATATGTAATCGTTAGAAAGCTCGTAGTCGTAGTTCTTTTAAGTTAAGTAGTTATTTAGTTAAGTAACACCGTGGAGGACGGACGGGTCTTTACCCACTGTATGCCTGATCCACAGCCCGTAGTGTGGCGAATTATTGTAAGACTATAAATACTCTCTACCTTCCAAGGTAGAGAGTTGGAGCTCATAATAATATTTTCACTTTCTCTCACTAAGTTCCCTAAACCTCTAACTTTCTCTCTCTAGAATTCCATCTTATTCGCCACCTTGTGTTATGGTTTGATGTGTATGTGAAAAGTTATATCTTACAATAGAACCATAGTAACCATGTTAGATTATTAAAATCACGATAATTGTAGTTCTTATGATTGAATTTTTTGGAACCCTGGATTTTGTTCAATCGTTGGTTTGGTACCTTATTATGCAACGGATCCTGACACCCCTATCTTTTCTGCATTTGTACGTCATGGTATTCAATGGCCGAAGCATTATCTCCTGAAAAAGAAATTCCTATACCTGAAGATGTAGAACCCGAGAGCAAAGCTGATGAGGATGAAGATGAAGATGATGATGGACTTAAAGAAATGGAAGAGTTGAAAAATGCTATGCAACGGAAGAGGAAACATGCAAAGAAGAATATTGCAAAACGAAAAGAAAAGGTTTGTTCTTTATTTTATATTTGGTTTAATAATTATGCTATATTACATGGCGTTTTTTGTGTTTTTATACACTTGCTTTGGACTGGACTTCGCAGGATAAAAAAAGGAAAGCAACTGGGATGAAGAGTGATGTAATGGAGGATGGTGGATATACTGATGCCGATTTATTTACCATGTCGTCTTTGAAGGTCATATTCATATCTTCTCATATTGTTTTTCACATTTTAATTAAGTTTCATATTTTTATTAAACTTAGTTTCATCACCTTTCAGGGAAAGAAAGACTTGGCTGCTGTTGATAACACTGAAGATGATGGTCCAATTAATGAAGCTGGATAGTGACAATGAAGGATCACAAGTAGACTCACAAGACAAGTCACTCAGTAATATAGCCTCTGATGAAGAGCGTCGAAGGTGAGTGTATTTCTTGTATGATTTTCTGCTAAATGAAATAATTCTGGATTACGTTTTAAGTGTGTGGATATAAATAAACGCTATACTTTGTTTTTCAGGTATGATGAGAAGATGGAGGAGTTATTGGAAGAAGCTTACGAGCAATATCTAAATAAGAAAGAAGGCACTACAAAACAGAGAAAACGGATGAAGAAAAAGCATGCCGAAGATGGTGAACTTCTTGAGGTTTGGATTTTACTTTTTCTTCTTACTCTCTCGAGATTTTTCTTTGTTTTTTGATTATGTCTTTGTTTGTTGAGGTGGTGAAATGGGATGATTGGGTGGGTCTCAAAATGGAT
Organism: Chrysanthemum seticuspe; assembly: GCA_019973895.1. Classification (NCBI taxonomy): domain Eukaryota; kingdom Viridiplantae; phylum Streptophyta; class Magnoliopsida; order Asterales; family Asteraceae; genus Chrysanthemum; species Chrysanthemum seticuspe. Next base: position 182,077,439 of record BPTQ01000004.1, read on the forward strand.
CAAAACTGGAATGGGTTTGGTTGACCCACAAACACTTTTGTCTTACCTTTTCTTGAACTCTAAGATTAAAGTTTAAAAAAATGCTTTGGAAGGCTACATTACTGAATTTATTATTGTTTTATATCTATGTTTTACTGAACGAGTTGATTTGATTTAAATTTACATACTCCGTATATTGTAGTGTTCAATATTAGTCTGTAATGTAGTGTGGCTTAAGGTTGACATGTTTATATTTTCTGTGATGTAGGGCGATGAGGATGAGAATGAGGATGCTGATGCTATTCATCCGGATGAAGATTCTGACAATGATCAGCGTAAACAAGAATCAAACCCCTTAATGGTATCACTTGATGATTACGAGCCTACTGCTGAAGAAATTGCTGCAAAATGGTTTAGTCAAGATGTTTTCAATGATGACAATGAACAAGAAAACACAAAAATGGATATAAGTGAAGATGAGGAAGATGATGACATGCAAGTGGATAGAAAACCTGATAATCAAATCATGGTCCCACGTAAACCGACATCGAAACTTAGACAAAAGAAACCTCAGCCCACTCAATCTGCTGCTGCTGAATATTTGGAGGTTGTCCTTGCTATAAATACAGACTTGAGTGATGACTCATCATCCGACAAGTCAGATTACGACGTGGAAACAAAAGCTGAAATCTTGGCTTGTGCCAAGAAGATGCTGAGAAAAAACAAAAAGAACACATGCTTGACGATGCTTACATTCATGATGATGTAGGGTTACCCAAATGGTTTATTGATGAAGAAAAGAAACATATACAGCCCATGAAACCCATAACAAAATAAGAAGTTAATGCAATGAAAGCCCAATTCAGAGAGATAAATGCTCGACCTACTAAGAAGGTGGCCCAAGCAAAGGCCAGAAAGAAGCGTGTTGCAATGAGGAAGATGGTGAAGGTTCAAAAGAAGGCGAACAGTATTGCTGATCAATAAGATATTAATGATCGATCCAAGATGAAGATGATTGATTCGATGTACAAAAAGGCTGTCCCAACAAGACCAAAGAAAGAGTTGGTGGTAGCAAAGAAAGGGGTGCAAGTGAGAACAGGTAAACGCATAATTTATTGCAACTCGATTATTTAAATAAGTTTTCCTTATTTGTTTTTGGACTTACTGAAATATTTTGTGCTGAAGCCACGAATCGTGATGGCTATGCCTAAAGATGGTTTGTTAAAACCACAGGTGCGTCTTCTTCATTTTCCGAGATGTAATATCTTAAATGGTGAATAACAAACCAATTCTATTTAGAAAAGATGTACCCAGGTTGTCATATTCTATTAGGTGCTTACATGACTCCAATGTATGTACGTGTGTATTAGATATTACTAACTAATGATGGTAACAGATGAGTTTAACAACTTTATTGAGAGAATGGGTTGTCCCAAAAGATATGATCTAGAAAGAAACAAAGATTTTGAGTATCCGCCGCGTCTTTGGGCTTCATAGAGAGGGCAAACCTTGACCAGGACTGGCAAACTTTGATCTAAAAATAGCATTATAACACCTTATGTTTTTAGTTGGACTGATCCTCGGTATTTGGTTTCAGTTAGAGGAATGATGTATTATCGTAAAGCTTTGGAGCTTCAGGATTTCCTTGATATGGCTGAAGATGAGGGTTTGTTGATACATTGTCACTATACAAATTTCACTTTTATAGATATGAATTGGTTTCTGTTATTCTCTTATTGCTTGACCAGATCCGATGGAAGGATACATGTAACATTACTGTGTACGCAAATACTTAGCAATAATAACGCATAAACTAAATATTACAAACCTTTCGTAGGGTGTGCGGTCACTGTTGAGGTTGTTTTAGAAAGAATAGACAACACAAGTACATACAGCCGCTGCTACTACCAGCTCCTCCTATCAACACACAAGACACAAGTTCTTCGTCTTCAGCTGGAATGAGGTCTGATACGGCTGAAGTTCGGGTTGTTGGAACGAATACTAATGATGGACAAAATGCTACTGCCCTTGGTAACACAACGAATGCTACAACTAAAATGCATGGTAATAGTTTAAATAAGAAACACCAAAGTAAGTCGTTGTGTACTGAGTTAAATAATAATATGCATGACTTGAATATTGAGTCTTAGTTTAAATAATGATATGCATGGTAATAGTTTAAATAAGCAACACCAAAATAATGTAAGTGCGTGGTGAATTGCATAATGATAGTTCGAGTGGGTTAGCTGATGCTTGTGAAAGTGATGTACATGGTAAGTTTTCATGTGTTACATGAGAAAGATATTGTGGCCGAGGAGTTAACTGGGTATGATCTTGATTAAAAGGTTGGACAGCCCCATCCGTTTATTGATCATAAAGTTAGGAAGCCAATAAAGGAGCCTCTTACTAGCGAAGAATTATGGTGGAATTGGAGAAAACCCGAGAAGGAGCAATGGTATAGGTAGCAGAAGAAGCGTCCTGATGCTGAAACGGTTAGTAAAATATTAGATGTTGATACATATCCTAACGGGTCAAACGGTTTGAAATTCGCCCATAACTTAAATAGTAATAGTTATTTTATAAAGTTTACATATTAAGTGTGTTGTTTAAATTAGATTTCTACTGAAATATTTTATTTTTCCTTTTATTGCGTATATAATTTATTTGAAGATGCCTTGAATTTTATGAAACATGTGTTTCTCAAAGCCATGGCTGAAACTGGTCAAATTAAGCTTTTTGGTGAACAACCAACTTTGATCGAAACCGCACTTTACAAAGCTAGGAACATTTATATAAAGAAGAAAGGTATAAGCGACGTGAATTCTTCTTAAGTTACTCCCACATTTGGCTTTGTAATGTTTAATAGTGTAAAGTAAAAAAGATTTAAAGTAATCTACCATTTATTTGCACTGAAGTAACCTACCATTTATTTGCAAAGGTCGTGTCAACTGAGAATATTGCACGTAATTGTTGGTTATCTCAATGGAAAGACTTTTAATGTCTTGACCGTTCCCTTTTTATCAATCTTGCATGATCATTCAATGATATGTAGTCTATATCGTCCCATTTAATGAACTTTCATCTATTTTTAGGTTCAACAAGAGGTTTGAACTATAATTAAATGTGCAGATTGAAGACCTGTTCCTAATTATTGCTTCAGATGTCCTATGGGAACAACTCAGTGATGAGATTGTTGTTGAAATCTTTCATAATATCCAAGAGATTTAACATTCTAGAATTATTGCTCTTTGTCATGTTTTCTTTGATTTTTTTTTTGTTTGAGGTTTCGGAATATCAAGTAGAGATGATAAAATTGGTGGGCTGGGTTACGGGTCAAAATGGGCACATTATTACTCCATGTAGAAACGAGGCGAGCCTGAGTAGGTTGACCTCAACACATTTTTTTCCCCAAATTTTTATAAATAACTGGTGTGTTACATCATTATAAAATTTGCATTATTACGTCAACATATTGTATATATGAATGAAACTATGTAAAAGATTGTATGCATTAATACATGTGGGATAACTTTCGACTTTCTTGGTCTGTTTGACATGTTTCCTTTTTAAGATATTTATATTTATCCAATTTCATTCATTAAGGTTTATTATAGCCCAAAGCAACCAATAAATAAGTAAATTGGTGAAAATTATAACCTTTAATATCAAGTCATGTTAACGCTTTGCGTGGACTTTCATTTATTTCAGGGAATACCAAAGAGATTATATAAAGAGAATCGAAAAGAGGGTGAGGTGACATTTCCATGATGGTGGTTTTATACCTCGACCACAATCAAGGCTGGTCCAATGGGATCAATAAATTCGAAAACGATAACAATAGTGATTACCTATATAAATTGAAAGATTTGGATTGTGTTTCATTCGAATGAGTCAGAATTTAAACTTAACAAAAATTGGAACTGCATAATTGGGTCGACCAGGCTTCATCCCAGCCTGATCTACAGGCTCAACAACCCGGTTATCTATGAGTCGGTCAGAATAGATTGATAGCCATACTCATGAGTCATGTTATGTTGGGAATGGCGATATAACAGCACAACACTACACTATGGTCTTAATCACTGAATAACCTTCCATCAGATATGCTTAATATTTATTCATTTGGTCAGTCATATACACACGCCAGATTCTGTTAGATACTTTCTCTCCATGTCCTCTACCATTTCCTCTAGATTCTTTATAGCCGGCAGACACTCCTCAATATTTGTATCTATTCTGTATATAATAATAATATATAAGTACATACTATGTATACGGTTAGTAGTGTACTCATCTCATACCTTAAAGATCAATTAATTCAATATTTGACTATTGGAAAAATATTTGTTTCGACATTTTTATTAAGAGTTATAAAAATGTACTAGATCGGGTTTGAAAATGATAGTCAAAACCTCTGTTGTAAAAATTGTCCAGGCAGCCGATTAATCCTCACATAATCGCTGATTTCTCACTAAGCACCTTGATTTAACATAATCGGCCTATTTAATCGGTTTGGTCAAAGATCGCTTAAAAATCGGTCACCAAACCGATTAATCGTACAAAATCGAACAAAATCGGATTAATCGAACAAAATCGCTTAAAAATGGGTCAACAAAATCGCTTAAAAATTAGATAAAATCGCTTAAAAATCGGTCAACAAACCAATTAATCAGTCAAAGATCGCTTTAAAATGGTCAACAAACCGAGTAATATCTATATTTGACTTTAAACTTTGAACAATTATGTCTTATGTTTATATTTGAACACTTGAATTATTTGAACTTTGATGCACTATGCTTATCTCATACATATAATATAATATAATTTCTAAAATTAAAATTTTGTGCATAAAAATTCCAATCTGATTAATCCCCGATTAATTCCCGCCTAACCGATTAATCGCTAGGCCCTACTCGACCGCCTCACTAGCGCCTAGTGATTTTTACAACCTTGGTCAAAACACTAAAGATAAAAATAATAGCAAAAACCGCTAAGTAACACCTTCAAAACAAAAAATACAGCTAAACATAAATAAATATATATTTTAATAAAAAACAACATACTTAAGTAACAATTTTCTGTTAACCAACACCATCACAAGTAAAATTATAACACATGCCTGCCCATCGGGCGGGCATTGACAACTATATATCTTAACCCTTTCATTTAACTTTTAATTACTTTTTGGTATATATTTGATCCACAAAATTATAAAAATAAAAACCACAAGTCATACCCGTCCATCGGACGGGTTTTGACACTAGTAAATATATATATATATATATATATATATATATATATATATATGTGTGTGTGTGTGTGTGTGTGTGTTTGTGTGTAAAATATGTCTACATTAAATATTTTAAGGCCTTGATTCATGAAAACATGTTTTAGGTGTCGGTTTATACTTAATTAAGTTTGGACCTGCTGTTAGCATTTTTCAGAAAATTTTCGACTTCGTCGGGCGATATCTCACTCGTTTTCCAATGAAATCACTTAGTTCAAAAGCCTAAATTAAGTGATTTTGAGTCTACTTTCCAAAAAATTAGGTCGTTTGTCTTAGTTCTTTACTAGTTTTTTTCATAAAACTCAAAATGTACACGGGTTTCAATGCTGCCAAACTTTAGAAAACATAACCCGACTTTTTTTGGTCATATCCCCTTTGTTGCTTAACCTCATTACTCGATTCAACATATTGTGGTTAGGTCTAAGTCTCCTCAACAAAATCTATGCTTACCATTTGTACTCATATAAATTCCAAAGTGGTCATTTTTACGAAATACAAACTGAACTCAGATTTATTCATTTTTAGACACTTGATTTCGTATCATTTGTTAAAAATACCCAAAAAAAAGTCTACGAAATTTTATGGGGTACATCCCAAGATATGTATCTAAGTGTGTTCCAAATGGTTTTACCCATAAAAAATTATAAAGTGGGTTTCTATATCAATAATGTCGACTCAAATTTAGGACAGATTCTAGGGTTTTTATTAACAAGTTTAAATCAAGTTCTTACACAACAAGCATATAATGGTGATATGAAATGAAGCATGAAATGTTTATAATGAATGAAAATATGTTAAATGATATGCTTACACAAAATGGTGGTCAATGGATGATCAAGAAGTGCACAAATTACCCAATTATGCTTAGAAAACCCTAACTTTAGCACCACAAAACCCTAGTTTTCCTTAACCCTTGTTGCAAACCCTTGGACCTTGATGAAAAATCTTGAAGTGATCTGAGATATAGAGAGAAAATGAAGTGTATATGTGTGTGAAAAATCAGGAGATGTGGTCTCTATTTATAAGGAAGAAGTAGGGAAAAACAACTAACTGGTTTTCTAAGTTGATGGTTTTTGAAAACCTTGGAGACAAGATTCGATTTTTTCATGGGGAGCCATTGTGGGAGGGTGGTGTGTGGAAGGAAGCAAGCAAGAGGTAGTGTGTTTGACTTGTTTTCTTGATATTGTAAGATTTAATGACTAGTTGTTGGTAAATAAGTTATGTAGTATGACTTTCATGATGTTTTTTTATAGATAAATAAAAAGAAAAAGGGTGGGGCCTTTTTAGTGGTATATATATGAGGTATATGAGTTATTTTAAAAGTATATAAATATTTAAAGTCTTAGTAGAAAGGTGGTGAGGGTATTAGGTATGTTTTGCATACATGAATGAAATAAAATGCAAGACTTAGATGATTTTATAAAACTCATAAAATCAAATGCAAAAACTTATAAAATATGCTTATGAGAGTATTTATGTAGTTAGTTGATGTAGACTAAACTTATTCTGTTTCCAGTATACGTTCAGAGTTGTTTTCCGATTTAAACGATTTAACCTTACGGTTACAAGCAAATGTATAATTTTCAAGTAGTCGAAGTAAATTGTTTTGAGTTTATGATTAAGTAATGACCTAAAAATACAAGTTATTACAACATATGTCAAAATAATATGTCTTAAGTTTGTTCTTGAATTTTTGTAGATTGTATTAAGTACTTTAACTCGTTCAAATAGACCCGATGCAAGTTTTACTTAGTTTTGGACATACTTAAGTATTTCAATGAGCAGAGGGTCTAAATCATGGTTTCAAGTTCTAGGCTTCTGATAGACTCAATTTAACACATAAAACTATTTCCCATATCAATTTTACACCACCAAATGCATGTACAAGTGAGATATGATCCAAGTAAGTCACTTAAACAATTCTGGAAATCGTTTCAGTTTGACACTTCATTTTATAATGACCATGGAGGGTTCAATATTTGGTTTCTTCATGCGAGACCAATGAGTTTTTAAAAACAACCCATAAATTAACTTTGAGAGTTGGAATAAGTGAAAAAGCTTGAAATATGAGCAAGTTATGCATCTATGAAGTTGACCCTACAAATCTAAGTTTTAAGAACAGTTTTGACACTTCAAATTGTAGCACCATTTTGGACGACCAAATCATAAGATCTTTTAACCAAACCACCTAGGTTAGAAATCTAACTCAAACTACTTAAATATAGGATCAAGAAATAGGTCAAAATGATGATTTATGAATGAGTTATAGTCTTATGAAGTCGACCCAAAGTTTACATCAGCAAGTTGTTTAAGATTTTTAGACCGTTGGCATGCATTTTTACCAAACCAAACTCCTAAAAACAACTAAACCAAGTTCGTAGACCATTTTTACAAGATCTTAACACTATTTTAAAGTCATAAACTCAGTGGTTCCTCTACACATAAACCCATTTAAAAAGCATGTACAAAGAAATGTCCAAAATGGCCAATACAAGAGTTTTTGGTGCAAGATGGACACAATTTGTCCTGAACCCATATTTTACCTTTGAGAACTTCAAAACGAAGTTGTGTAAGACGTAGCACTGATATTTCTTGAAAGCTCTAATGGTGTTCTTCAATGGCCAAAACGATAGTATCTTGTTATTGATTAAACCAGACTTAACCTTGAGTCTAAAAACCTTGAGTTAACAAGATTTTTGAGAGGCGAGTTTACCAAAAATTGTATGTGAGAAATTTAGGTGAAGAGTGATGTAAAGATCGTTGTAACTCTTAGACTAGGTCTAATATTATATCTAGGAACGCATAATAATAAAGGCGGAATATTCAAACATAGAATCAACATTATTATAAACAAGGTTTTTTATTCACCATCTCTAACTAAACAATAATAAAGATCAAAGACTTGATCTAACACTAACTAATTAAACCCTAAACCCTAGGCGTTTTCCCAATCCCTACGCCTAGGTTCCCACACACACACACCTTTTAGGTTTACATCTTGTATGTACAATAAAACTAATGACCCTATGTCTCTTTATATACTAGAGACGTCTAGGGTTTACAATTGACTACTAGGGACTAAATAATAAAGTCTTCTTTAACAAGTAAGTCCCTTGTCTTTCTTTCTTCATCAATTGTCTTCATAAGTCCTTCATCTTTCATATTTTGTCATAATCAACTCAAATATAATTCCTAACAATCTTCCCCTAGTTGATAATGACAAAACCAAATAAGCACAAACTTCCCCTGAAGTTAAGATGTCATGAAAGATAAGAACTTCCCCTTAAACATGCAATATCACCAAGGATCTTCAAGTTGCAAATCTTCTGTGTAATGCCTTCTTCCCCTTTTTGCCATAATCTACTAGGAGACGCTAAGTAGAAGCAACTTTGATTCCAACCACCACGAACCAATATCATACGACTAATCCATCCTTCTAATGCCTCAAGATACCCGCCATGAAGATCACCAAAAATCTTGCTAAAAATGAAATTAAGGCAAAAGAAATCTGAACCAGGAGTATAAATACCAACAAGTAGTAGTAAAAATCTTCCCCTCGAATGATGCATGTAAATAACCATAAGAACTTATCGAATAACTAACCACCATGATCACAAATCGTTGTAGTTCCAGCCATGAAGAACATAGTACCTCCTAAAATACTAATAAAGATGACTATAATCGCATTTAAAACCAAGTAATAGTAACATGAAGAATAGTTCAAAGATTTACCAATCTTTCCAATCATCGTCAAAGTCCAAATAAAAATAACAATATCTAAGATCTTGAACCTTGAAAAATAAACAAACCGTCTTATGTGTGTGTCATCCAATAACCAAATCCGACAACCAAATCGACTTCCCCTCCATACCAAGCTGAGAAATCAAACCATGTACTTCATAACTCGTATAAGCCAATAATCTACTTCCCCTTAAGTCTAAAACTTCTTGTGTGTCGCCAAAAATCTCAGTACCAAAAACTCTTACAACTTCCCCTCAATTCCAAAATTATTCGAGAACTATCCGATATCGACTAAAGAAACACAACAATAGAAACTTCAGTGTCCATAAGCACCTTTAGACACAAGTACAAACATTGATCTTTTAACCATGAGGCGCAACATGTAATTCGACCACAACCTGTTTGGCAATACTAGAAACAAACGACATCACAACTGTCAAGTAGCCTTGTATCCTCCACATACGAATCTTCATATATCAATATATTAAAACCCACGTGTTAGTAATATATGAAGAAAGAATTTAGTCAACATAATCAAACTCCCACCGTCCAAATAAACCATGCACCTTCATCACAAAAACTTGCTAACTTTTATCATCCTCTTAAAAACCAAATCATTATCATGCATTTTCACGAGTCACAATATTCTCCAAGAGATTCACATTAATACCATGCATGTTACAATCAAATACCACATGTGACTTTAGCACACAACCTGTAACTCGTCATCTTCTAAAAAGAAAAACCCTTACAGCCTTGAAAAACTTCCCATGATACGAACATAAAATTCAAATGTTACCTTAGGAGCTTTGTCCATGTTATAAGGTCCCACGACAAAAACCTTAGCAGTACAGAGTTGGGACCAGCAGTACTTGTATTCCTTCAACATATAGGAGCAGTACTTTGAACTTATACGGGCATAGCAGTACGTAACCAGAACCAACAATACTTTGATCAAACAGTACTTTAAATGACGAGTAGTACTTTCATCTCGTGGAGTAGTACTTTGTAACTAAGTAGCAGTACTTTCGTCCATAACCTTAATCACCGACCTATAATTATCTTAAAAGTACAAACTCCTTTCCTCCTTTGTTCTCGCTCTAAAGACCCACAAATAAATATGATCACAGCAAACAATATCAAATTTTGCTAGCCAAATATATCCCACTAATCATGTTGCATAAAATGATAATATCTAATTCATGTAGTTACTGTCATCAATGTACTCCACCATCCATCACATCAAATTTCAAATAGAAATATGCTTGATAGAGAGCTCATGCAAAACTTTCGACAATGATATCACCGACCAGAATGTTTATCTTCCCCAATGCGACATAAATATGCATCCTCTATCCCAAAAACCTGTGTGTGTGTGGCATCCAAACTTCATACCAACTAAATGCATACAAACATATAAAACGATCAAAGCAGCTCATACTTCTATGATCAAGTCGACTAATATCCATCCAACAATCAAGCTTATGTTTCCATGTAACATAGTAAGTACCAATGAATAAGGAGCAGTGGTTTCAAGATAACTAGCAGTGGAAACGATAAAGCTAGGAGTGGTGACGACTCATGAGCAGTGTTAATACATATCAGCATCAGAAACTCTCGATTTAGCAGCACTAATTCGAGAATACCAACAACAGCAGTAACGAGTAAACATCATGAAACCAGAATCAATGAACATCTGCTGCTTATACGTCATAAGAAGTACTGATCACAAACCAATCGTAATCAACGTACAATCAGTAACTTGCATACAAACCCTAATCAGGTAGGGTTTCAAATATACACAACTCCAATCTGTGATGCAAGTCGATCAACCTAGTGTTTCAATAAACTATCCTATGATGTCCAGTCGGTTATAATTAATTATGATAAGGGATTCATAAACACTAAACCGACTTATGAAACCCTAAAATCCTTATCACGAATCGAGTAAACCACATTCAAAGCTGCTTCTATCCATGAATCATAGACACCACACAATGTATAAACAACTTCCATAAAGAATTAGAACAAGTATGCACAATATCAAAGAAGTTGAGATCATAAAAACCTTAAAAATCGACTTTCAAAAACTCCTTCAGCAGCCATATTCGACAGCTTGTAACTTTTTACTCAGCCCTCCAATTAAAGATCCCTCCGGTCAAAACCTTCCTTGATATACCAAGAATCTCCAGTCCAAATTTCGTCCCGATCCAACGGTTAACGAAAAAGTTATCGCCTCTTGAAAACAGCCCTGCAGAAACATTAAGAAAATTTTCTAGATTCGAATTTTTCTTCCTTCTTCTTCGAAAAACCTTGTAGATCCCTATATCAAGAGCTCCCCTCTCTGATACCAATTGATAAGATCATTTATGAGCTCTAGGGGATAACAATAACAATGATTATAATGCACAGCAGAATAAGAAAACATCGTTTGTTATTATTAACAAAGTTCTTCGTCATCATCTCTATCACTAAACACTAATATACTTACTACTAACCTAGGCGTTTACATGAACAAACGCCTAGGAACTAACTAACTAACCATCACCCTAGGAGTCCCCTAAACGCCTGTACACGCACACACCTTTGGTGTTCACATCTTGACACACATTAAATCTAATTCCCTGCCTCTCTTGATTTTTCCAAATTTCATCACTACTCTGTTCATCAGTTTCCCATGCAGTTGTGAGATCTCCCAATAAAACTAAACCAATTCCTTCTAAAGGATGATGACATGAAGATGAACAGATCTCAGATTACTACTTTTGAAGTTGTGGATTCTAAAGAAGGAAGCTATCTGATGTTTCATAGAGAAGATGGAAGTTTCAGAGTGTTCAATAGATTATGGGATTTATTGCATATCATAGATAGAGTGGATCTATTCTATTTATATCTTGTTGGATCGATATACTCTAACCAAACTAACTTAAATAGCTTGTTAAGGTTTAATAACCTCGGATAAATCCTAAGTTATTAACAGAGAAACACTGAGCAAACTCTATTAAGTATGCGGAATTTACTTAACAAAGCTAAGAAGAATAACTTTAACAATGAACGATTTTATTAATAACTCTAACTCTGCATATTATGCAGATCTTTAACAACTCTAATAATATCGAACTTCTCTCTAAAACTCTAATAAAATCACGTACGTATTATGCCAATCTAGGGGTCCTTTTATAGGCTCAAGGATACCCTAGTCGGCTTACAATATGTATCCTTGTACGCCAAGTAATCTAACATAGAATATTCTAGAATTACAAGACTTTCTATAAACGAATAATACAGTTCTTTGATCTTGCAGTAGTTTGACTTTATCATTAAGCAGTACTTTGACTCTTTGACTTTTCCAGTACTTTATAGTTTACAGTACTTTATCCTTCTGTAACACTCTGTCAATCTTCAGTACTTTCATATCCCAACAATCCTCCCCTAACTTGAATTCTACTTGATTGACTTCAAGTTCCTTTGTGAAATTATCTTTATCAGCTTCATCTTTGAAAACAGACTGTGTCTTTGTCTTTGGATTGTATCTTTGTAGAGTATATTGATGAGTGTCTAAATACTCATCATTTTTGTACCATTTAAACTGCAAAAACATCTGAAAACACTCAGAAATGCATCAAAATGATAAAAATATCACAAATAAGTGTTTTATGTGTTTTAAATGCAAAAATATCAAAATCTGGTGAAAAACGTATCAAGTTTGCATAATTGGCAGTTTTAGTCCCCCAAGTTTCAAAAGTTGTCAAAAACAGTCCCTGGTAAAACAAAATAAAGAAAAATATCATTTCAAGTCCCTAGGGATTCATGATTTGTCAAAATTGGTCCTTGAGATTTAAAATTGCAAAATTACAACTTAGGTCCCTAAACTTTGAAAATTGTCAAAAATGGTCCTTGGAAGTTTGAAAATATCAAAAATAGTCCTTGTACTATTAAAACTTGTCAAAAGTGACCCTTGAAACAACTTTGAGAAAATGGCAGGTTTGGTCCCTCATCTTTCAGAAATTGCAAAACAAGTCCTTGTAATATTAAACCTAAGCCTTGAACCCTTCCTTTACACCCTTGACCCCTGCCATTACCCATTTTGACCCCCTGCCAAATCATTTTGACCCCCTGTCTAATATACTCCCTTGGTCAAACCCCGGTCAAACCAACCTTAGCCCGCCCACTGCTTATCTCCTTCCCAAGTTGCCTGCAACACCTCTCCCATCACCTGCCTCACCTTATCTCTTCAACTCTCCCCCTCATCATCACATCTACCCTCTAAACATGCCACCCCCCCCCCCCAGTTGCAATTTAACAGAGCCCCATTTGCAAAATAAACTTTCCCGCCAAAATTGATCAAACGGCCAAAAATGGCTCAAGTAATCCAATGGCCAAGATATCAAGTGGGATTTACTCAGAGGACACGTGGGAGCATATTGGTGTATAAAAAGAAGCAAGAGAAGGAGAGAAGAGGGCAGTAGTTAGTTTTAAATATTAATGTATGTCGTTTTTAAAATTCTCATGTCTTAAATAGGTTTTAAGTTGTAATTTTAAGTTGTATTGAATTAAACTCGAGTTGTTTCATCATTATAATCTGTTTTTAAGTATCAATTCAAGGTTTGATCCAAGTTTCATTATTTTAAGCTTCCTGTCATAAAATCAGATTACATGGTCTTGAATTCAAGCTTAAACTAGCTTATTTATAGTTCAAACAAGCTTACTTGAGCTTATTATAGTTTTTAGTAAGATCATAACTCAGATTCAAGTAAAAATGGCATTTGGTCAACGAAAGTCAACTATGGTACTGGATTGATGATACAGAGCTGGAATTGGGTTGGAATTGGTGTAATGGTAAGTAGTGATTGGGTTTGAGTAGCTTGTGCAAGCCATAGTGTCAAGGGAACTGGTAAGTGTCATAAGCCTGCTCTTGAATCCTCTCTACATAACTGTTTCACTGCATAGTTTTTCTTAGCTCTAACTTGTTTGATATGATCATCATTATTGTGCCTAGAGGTCCTCATTTAACTGCTAGATCAAATATTTAAACTGTTTTAGATTAGCATTGAGTTCTTGATTAAGTAGCTTGTATTTCAGTTTCCTTAAGTAATGTTTGGCATAAAATAGTAATCTGAGATTTAGGTTAAGTCAGAGGTTAATATCAGTTGCATTAGTCTTATCTAGCTTCATTGAGTCATATTCAGTCATTACTTTGCACCTTATTGCTTAAAAAGTCAAAATCACAATGATACTGTCCTCATTTCATATCTGTTGAGATTTTGATAAAGCAAAAGCTTATTTTGTGTTTAGAATTCATAGAGATAGCTTGCATTATGTTTATTTCATCATAATACATCAATATCAGTTCATAAATTAAGCTCAAAACTCACAAAAGTCAAATTTTCAAAAACTTCAAAAAGTCAAAATTTCATAAAAAACCCGTTTTTGAATAAACTTTGTAATTTCATTGTGATCTTACCATTAGGATTTAGGATATAAGCTTTTGGGATATTAAATTTTAGCTGCTCATCTTAATTAGAAAAATATTAGTTTATCTCTACTTAGCTTATTAACTGCTTATTCATTAGCTTCTTTTAAGCCCTTTTTCACAAAACTCCTGTTTTGCTTATTCCTTATTTTTGCTTATTTAGTGTGTTTTTCTTGTTGTTGTTGCTTATTCTAAGTTCCCATAACTTGTTTATAGCTTATTCAACCTTTGGTTCAGTAGTGGTAGCTTTTTATTAGCTTATGCAAGCTTAATAGCTCATTTTGACCCGTTTCCATAGCTTCCACTTTTGCATTTTTAGTTTCCTCAATTTTAGTCCTTATTAGCTGAAATTCTGTATTTAGACACTTTGGTTGGTAGTGGTTTTCATGGTGATTTTAGTTTATTTTTGTGATTTTTATAAGCTGGCTTAACAAGGGCTTAAAGTTAGTACATAAGGGCTGTTTGGCACTAGTGCTTAAATAGACCCATATCATTGTAGATTGTTGTTCAGAGGTTTAGGATAGTTGTAATATGTTGGTTTTAAGTAATTTTAGCATACTCTAGCTTCTGTGATAATTTGGTGCTCATTTGGTACTTATAGCTTATTTTTAGTGCTTATTTATAAGCACTTTTCACTACAGAACCTAATTATTGAACACCTGCACCACTTTTATTATTTTTCCTATATTTAGAATAATATTTTATAATATTCTGGAAGTTTTTATATTTTTCACTGTTCATTTGCTATTTTTCTGCATTTAATTTCTGTTTTTAGCATTTTTAATTAGCTTTTTATTCAAATAAATCAGAAAAAGCTCAAAAAAATACAATTTCAATTTTCTTAGTTTTATAATATTCAAAAAGTCATAAAAATTATTTTTCCATAATTTTCTTAGTTTAAATAGTAATTTTTAGCAATTTAATTAGTTTTAAATAGTTTTTAATTCATAGAAAATAGAAAAATAATCAGAAAAATATAAAATTAGTTTTGAAAATTCTTTTTAGTTATTTTAGATTTTTCTAAGTCATAATTTCATTTTTCTAGCTTTATTTCATATTTTCTTGTATTTTAGGCTATTATTAAATAAGTAAAAATAGATTTTAATTAATAACAATTAGATAAATAGTTTTAAAAATAATTTTCTTTTTCTTAAAATTTTCTCTTATCATTAGGTTTGTAAAAATGTCATTTTTATATTTTTATGATTAATACTGTTTTAGTTTCACATTTTCTTTTGTAAGTCACGTAGTTTTTAAGTTAAATTTTATAAAAGAAAAATCAAAAACATCATTTTGCAAATAGTGATAGCATTTATTTAATATATTTTATCTTTTTAATTTTCTTTAATTTGCATTTAAGCCCCTGTAATTTATAAACTTTTTCTTTAGGTATAATTAATCACAATCCTTTTCCCATTCAAATTCTCTCGATCACTATTCGTTTGATTATTCTCGCACAGCTCGTTGGGACATAACGACCTGGGGAAACACTATACTCCTCTAGATCTTCATTGCATTGGTGTCTGAACTGTTTTAAGTTTCTTACGGTTAGCCATTCACAAGTGGCTAGCTTGTGTGAGATAACTTGACGGTTTAGCACGAATCAAATTTTGGCGCCGCTGCCGGGGAGCTGTGCTAATTATCTTACGTTTAGCAGATTAGTGATTTGAATATTCACTCATTGTTCATACCATCTATATATGTTTATATTTTCTTATAAAAATCCAAAAATCCAAAAACATCTTAAAAATCAAAAACCCAAAAAGATTTTCTTTCCTATTTTTACAAAATGTTTATCCAAAAACCCAAAAATATTCAACTTAACCCTCTTACCCTTTTTTGATTCTTTATCCCTTTACCCTCTATCCATTTGATTCTAACTTCTTCTATTCTCATGGAATCTCTCGACTACGACGAATTCTGGGACGAAGTTGAAAAACTTCAGACTTTATCACAAATGTCAAGAATTCGTGTTGTTCGTGATGATCCATTAATTCTGAGTAGGGAAATGGAACGAGAAACCGGGGTGACAAAGGACCAGGTACTTCCCTCTGATAATGGAAGTGCTAAGTACGTCCAACCTACGGTTATCCAAAGATCTAACCCCTCAATTGCTCCTAAGCCGTCTAAAATTGATCCCAAACTTTCACGATTTACGGTTAAAAGCAATCATGCAGAATTTAGACCGGTGACTAGCAAGAATGACTTGCCTAATCTTCACGTTTCTCAAGAACCAGAACCGGAGACCATAACAGAAGTGGTGGAAATTGCTAGCTCTCAGAGCACACCACTTGTCCCACCTCCGGATATTTCAAAATGTTCTTCGAGACTTGATAGTCATTCGGATCACCATGTTGGTTTTGTTTATTCTTTGAATAAACCGATTCCTTCTCATAACTCTCAAAAGAAATCGTTTATTCCTTGTGTCGGTTGTGGTGAGCCTCTTTTTGGTTCACCCTGTCGTTGGTGTACGTGTGTACAGTGTGGTAATGATATTCGTAACGGGAGTTGTTTGTTTTGTGGTTCGAGGAATTCATTTGATTATGATCCTAATCCGAACTCATTTAACGACCCCTCAAACTTTTCCAATTACCCACCACAGCCCGACTTATCTTCATATAATCAACATAACTGCTGTGAATTTTGTGGAGGTCCTCACCAAGGATTTGAGTGTCAATCCGGAAACACATTTGTCTATAAACAGTTTTCCGGTGATGCTCAGAACTTTGGTTATGACCAATATCCATATAATTCACCAGTCCAGGCTCAGCATTTTTACTGTTGTGAGTACTGTGGAGGTCCCCACTTCAGCTCTGATTGTCAAATAGGGAATCCATTTCCTTGTAACAATCATGACTCTTACAGGTTTGACAATTTCCAACCTCCACAGCACCATACGGTTCAAACTCCACCTGAGCCGTTGCCTAAAGAAATTTCCCAAGATTTTGAAACCGCAATGAAAACACTTGATGATATGATTCAAAACTTTAAGAATCAAGTGAGTGGTGAGAAAACCATGGGAGAATTGCTAGCCGAAGAACGAGAGGCTCACAAATCTAGGGAAGAATTATTAGTCCTAGAGCATGCAGCTCTAAGGCGTTCCCAATTTCTTAAGGCAGCTATGTATGATGATGACGAGGAGAGTATTCCTTTTAAGGATATTATTTCTCAACTCCCTCAGTCAGTTGATATCCCAGCAGTTGAGATTCCATCTCAAACAACTGCTATCACACCCGAAGCTCCCACTCACTCTCTGAACATGGGGGACGAGCATCTTGACACTGTTCCTGAAAAGGAATCGGACGAATTCATAAAATCTAGTGTTGAGAACCTTGTCCCAATCCCGAGAGAGTCACAGGGAACTTCTGATCATATGTGTGATTCTTTTTCCCCTCTTGAGTGTTCAAAAGATCATTTTGAAACTTTCTCCGATGTTAGCGACGATTGTACTTCTTATGGAAACATCGAGTATGTTGAGGCATCACTCCCACAATCTGATGCTGATCATCATCTTGAGGAGTTCACCGATGAACTCACTCACATCAATCCACTTTCATCGGAAAGTAATGATAGTCTTTTTGATTTCAAAGCCGATCTGGGAGAGACTGAAAGTCTCCTTGATAATGATCGTTCACTCACTTCTTATCCCAACAGTCCAATAGAGAATATTAATCACTTTGTTCCTCAAGAATTCAAAACAACTCTCACCAATCCTCTATTTGAATTCGAATCTGAATTCACCTTAATTTCTGAGAATCCACTCTTTGATACTCAGATTGAGGATAGTGATGAGTCTACAGTGGAACAAGAATTCACAGATTTACATCTTATGATTGATTCTCTTCACGAGGAGTTCGCCGGTGAACTCACTCATATCATATCTCCGCCGGAGTATGATAACTTCCACTTTGATCTAGACACACCCGGGATATGTCTAGACCAACTGAGCTTAAATGATGAGATTCATGCTATTATGAATTCTCCTTCTGATGATGATGAGTTAGTCATGATATTTATCATGATTTTCTATCTCTTCTTCACCTATCCCGTGGCTTCTCCTGTTCTTCACTCCTTCGGGAATGAAGACATTATCTTTGACCCCGGCATTTCCATGTACCATGTGTGAGCCGGGTCTGTCTATGTATATCTCGTCGGTGTGGAACTTTCACGTGCTTCAAATGTTTGTCCAAACATCTTGAATGAAAGTCCGATGGAGATTGTCTCTTCCACTTTGCTTCCCCATGAACAAATTAATTCGGGGTCGAGTCAAGCTAGCGACTCGGTAATCAAAAACAATATTTAAACATGGGTTTTCACCCGTGTGTACCACTCTAGTGTGGGGGAGATACTCCACATGTTGTATATAGATCTTAAAAATGAATGAAAATTGTAAATATTAAAAAAAAAAAAGAGAGAATAATTGTTGTGTTTCTACACTTAGCTAATAATGTTATCTTTTTACGTTCTAAGTTTCGGCATAACAGCCGGTACTTTGAATATTGAGGACAATATTCATTTCTAAGTGTGGGGGGGAAATTCTGGCGAATTTGATCATAAATGTACCCTTTTAGTCCCTTTTTCCCCCAAAATGGCCAAATTTAAAAAAAAAATTAGTGGAAGTACTATGTACTAAACACAACAAATGGTAATCAGTCCACCATGTCTAACCCACATAAGGATTGGCTAATCCAGGAGCAAACGGCTCTTGGTAAAGATATCTCAAATCCGTTGACGGCTTGCAATTTGCCCAAAATTGTATGGTGTTCAGCTCACCATATCTTTAATTAGTGAAGAGTTGGCTAGCCCGCAAGTTTATGGCTTGTGGTAAAGGCAGTGGAAAAACCATAATTGGTAATCAGCTCACCAAAGATAATATTGATAATTTATCTAAGAGTTGGCTAGTCCAGAAGCAAACGGCTTCTGGTAAAGACAAATCAAATCCGTTGAAAGCTGATGGTTTGCTCAAAATCATTTGGTTATCAGTGTACCAAGGTTCTTACTTGAACTGAAACATTTGGCTACTCCAGAAGTAATGGCTTTTGGTAAAGAGATGAAATCCATTAATTTTTCTCAAAACATTGCTAGGGACTAGCAATATCTTAGTGTGAGGGATTGATGAGTGTCTAAATACTCATCATTTTTGTACCATTTAAACTGCAAAAACATCTGAAAACACTCAGAAATGCATCAAAATGATAAAAATATCACAAATAAGTGTTTTATGTGTTTTAAATGCAAAAATATCAAAATCTGGTGAAAAACGTATCAAGTTTGCATAATTGGCAGTTTTAGTCCCCCAAGTTTCAAAAGTTGTCAAAAACAGTCCCTGGTAAAACAAAATAAAGAAAAATATCATTTCAAGTCCCTAGGGATTCATGAGTTGTCAAAATTGGTCCTTGAGATTTAAAATTGCAAAATTACAACTTAGGTCCCTAAACTTTGAAAATTGTCAAAAATGGTCCTTGGAAGTTTGAAAATATCAAAAATAGTCCTTGTACTATTAAAACTTGTCAAAAGTGACCCTTGAAACAACTTTGAGAAAATGGCAGGTTTGGTCCCTCATCTTTCAGAAATTGCAAAACAAGTCCTTGTAATATTAAACCTAAGCCTTGAACCCTTCCTTTACACCCTTGACCCCTGCCATTACCCATTTTGACCCCCTGCCAAATCATTTTTACCCCCTGTCTAATATACTCCCTTGGTCAAACCCTGGTCAAACCAACCTTAGCCCGCCCACTGCTTATCTCCTTCCCAAGTTGCCTGCAACACCTCTCCCATCACCTGCCTCACCTTATCTCTTCAGCTCTCCCCCTCATCATCACATCTACCCTCTAAACATGCCACCCCCCCCCCCCCCAGTTGCAATTTAACAGAGCCCCATTTGCAAAATAAACTTTCCCGCCAAAATTGATCAAACGGCCAAAAATGGCTCAAGTAATCCAATGGCCAAGATATCAAGTGGGATTTACTTAGAGGACACGTGGGAGCATATTGGTGTATAAAAAGAAGCAAGAGAAGGAGAGAAGAGGGCAGTAGTTAGTTTTAAATATTAATGTATGTCGTTTTTAAAATTCTCGTGTCTTAAATAGGTTTTAAGTTGTAATTTTAAGTTGTATTGAATTAAACTCGAGTTGTTTCATCATTATAATCTGTTTTTAAGTATCAATTCAAGGTTTGATCCAAGTTTCATTATTTTAAGCTTCCTGTCATAAAATCAGATTACATGGTCTTGAATTCAAGCTTAAACTAGCTTATTTATAGTTCAAACAAGCTTACTTGAGCTTATTATAGTTTTTAGTAAGATCATAACTCAGATTCAAGTAAAAATGGCATTTGGTCAACGAAAGTCAACTATGGTACTGGATTGACGATACAGAGCTGGAATTGGGTTGGAATTGGTGTAATGGTAAGTAGTGATTAGGTTTGAGTAGCTTGTGCAAGCCATAGTGTCAAGGGAACTGGTAAGTGTCATAAGCCTGCTCTTGAATCCTCTCTACATAATTGTTTCACTGCATAGTTTTTCTTAGCTCTAACTTGTTTGATATGATCATCATTATTGTGCCTAGAGGTCCTCATTTAACTGCTAGATCAAATATTTAAACTGTTTTAGATTAGCATTGAGTTCTTGATTAAGTAGCTTGTATTTCAGTTTCCTTAAGTAATGTTTGGCATAAAATAGTAATCTGAGATTTATGTTAAGTCAGAGGTTAATATCAGTTGCATTAGTCTTATCTAGCTTCATTGAGTCATATTCAGTCATTACTTTGCACCTTATTGCTTAAAAAGTCAAAATCACAATGATATTGTCCTCATTTCATATCTGTTGAGATTTTGATAAAGCAAAAGCTTGTTTTGTGTTTAGAATTCATAGAGATAGCTTGCATTAGGTTTATTTCATCATAATACATCAATATCAGTTCATAAATTAAGCTCAAAACTCACAAAAGTCAAATTTTCAAAAACTTCAAAAAGTCAAAATTTCATAAAAACCCGTTTTTGAATAAACTTTGTAATTTCATTGTGATCTTACCATTAGGATTTAGGATATAAGCTTTTGGGATATTAAATTTTAGCTGCTCATCTTAATTAGAAAAATATTAGTTTATCTCTACTTAGCTTATTAACTGCTTATTCATTAGCTTCTTTTAAGCCCTTTTTCACAAAACTCCCGTTTTGCTTATTCCTTATTTTTGCTTATTTAGTGTGTTTTTCTTGTTGTTGTTGCTTATTCTAAGTTCCCATAACTTGTTTATAGCTTATTCAACCTTTGGTTCAGTAGTGGTAGCTTTTTATTAGCTTATGCAAGCTTAATAGCTCATTTTGACCCGTTTCCATAGCTTCCACTTTTGCATTTTTAGTTTCCTCAATTTTAGTCCTTATTAGCTGAAATTCTGTATTTAGACACTTTGGTTGGTAGTGGTTTTCATGGTGATTTTAGTTTATTTTAGTGATTTTTATAAGCTGGCTTAACAAGGGCTTAAAGTTAGTACATAAGGGCTGTTTGGCACTAGTGCTTAAATAGACCCATATCAATGTAGATTGTTGTTCAGAGGTTTAGGATAGTTGGAATATGTTGGTTTTAAGTAATTTTAGCATACTCTAGCTTCTGTGATAATTTGGTGCTCATTTGGTACTTATAGCTTATTTTTAGTGCTTATTTATAAGCACTTTTCACTACATAACCTAATTATTGAACACCTGCACCACTTTTATTATTTTTCCTATATTTAGAATAATATTTTATAATATTCTGGAAGTTTTTATATTTTTCACTGTTCATTTGCTATTTTTCTGCATTTAATTTCAGTTTTTAGCATTTTTAATTAGCTTTTTATTCAAATAAATCAGAAAAAGCTCAAAAAAATACAATTTCAATTTTCTTAGTTTTATAATATTCAAAAAGTCATAAAAAATATTTTTCCATAATTTTCTTAGTTTAAATAGTAATTTTTAGCAATTTAATTAGTTTTAAATAGTTTTTAATTCATAGAAAATAGAAAAATAATCAGAAAAATATAAAATTAGTTTTGAAAATTCTTTTTAGTTATTTTAGATTTTTCTAAGTCATAATTTCATTTTTCTAGATTTATTTCATATTTTCTTGTATTTTAGGCTATTATTAAATAAGTAAAAATAGATTTTAATTAATAACAATTAGATAAATAGTTTTAAAAATAATTTTCTTTTTCTTAAAATTTCCTCTTATCATTAGGTTTGTAAAAATGTCATTTTTATATTTTTAGGATTAATACTGTTTTAGTTTCACATTTTCTTTTGTAAGTCACGTAGTTTTTAAGTTAAATTTTATAAAAGAAAAATCAAAAACATCATTTTGCAAATAGTGATAGCATTTATTTAATATATTTTATCTTTTTAATTTTCTTTAATTTGCATTTAAGCCCCTGTAATTTATAAACTTTTTCTTTAGGTATAATTAATCACAATCCTTTTCCCATTCAAATTCTCTCGATCACTATTCGTTTGATTATTCTCGCACAGCTCGTTGGGACATAACGACCTGGGGAAACACTATACTCCTCTAGATCTTCATTGCATTGGTGTCTGAATTGTTTTAAGTTTCTTACGGTTAGCCATTCACAAGTGGCTAGCTTGTGTGAGATAACTTGACGGTTTAGCACGAATCATTTATGCATAGTCAAAGTATCTGTAGAAATATTCTTTTACAGCATCATCCAGCAAGCTCCATCTTTTCAGCAACACAGAAACATATGACAATTTATACATTAATTCAGTTTAAGTTGCAAACTATTCTCATCACTTCCAGGTGTGTTAACTCCTGTGAGAGGTGAATTATTGAAAATTTAATGGATTTAGATCTCTTTACCAAAGCCATTAACTCTGGAGTAGCCAAATGTTTTGGTGTGTAAGACCATGGTACACTGATAACCATATGATTTTTAGCAAATCATCAGCTATCAACAGATTTGATTTGTCTTTACCAAAAGTTGTACCCTTCTGGACTAGCTAGTTCTTTCATCATGGTGAACTAATTACCATATAATGGTTTTTCCACAGCCTTTACCACAAGCCATTTTCTTGTGGGCTAGCCAACTCTTCACATTACTGATATGGTGAGTTGATTACCATCCAACTTATTAGCAAGTTGTCAACTAAAAATAGATTTGATATATCTTTACCAGAGCCGTTTGCTCATGGATTAGTCAATCCTTTTGTAACCATGGTGGATTGATAACCGATAGATGTTATCATCTCAAAAACCATTTATTCAACCTTTGTTTCAAAATATTTATTACTTAACAAAAGTTTTCTTCAAAAATCACTTAACTGGTTAAAAGCTGCAAGCAGTACTTTGATTAAAGTACTGTTTAATCAGCAGTACTTTGAATAAAGTACTGATTTATCAAAAATAATTTATTCAATTAAGTCTCATACCAGTTATTCATTATCTTCTGCAATAGTAGTCCAGTTGATAAATAAATTGATGACCATACAAGCAATTTCATTATCCTCTTCAACCTCCATTCCATGCTCTAGCATCCTCCTCATTAGATCAACTGTAAGAGGATATCTTCTATCAGCAAACATGTGAATCATTGTGCCATTTTCCAGCTCTAGAACATGAACTCCGGATTCTTCAAAAAATCTCCAGCAAACAATTTCCCAACTCTCTTGATTTTTCCAAATTTCATCACTACTCTGTTCATCAGTTTCCCATGCAGTTGTGAGATCTCCCAATAAAACTAAACCAATTCCTTCTAAAGGATGATGTTCAAAATACTCTTTCACCACATGATATAAATAGAATAGATCCACTCTATCTATGATATGCAATAAATCCCATAATCTATTGAACACTCTGAAACTTCCATCTTCTCTATGAAACATCAGATAGCTTTCTTCTTTAGAATCCACAACTTCAAAAGTAGTAATCTGAGATCTGTTCATCTTCATGTCATCATCTTCTTTGGAATATTCAAAATCTACTATTCTGAGATAATTTCTTAATTCATCCTTAGTTTCATATCTTAGCTCAACTTTTTCTTTCTTTGAAAACTGTTTATCTTCAACTTCAGTTTTCCTTTTTCTTTTCAAACTTTTCTTTCTTTCTGCTTCAGTCCAAGTAGCTTCATCTTTATAGTCTTTGATACTTGCAACATCCTTCTTATAAGCTTCTGTCTCAGCATCATATAATCTTTTCATATCAACATGCTTCAACTTCTGCAATCCTTTATATCCTCTGCTTTTCAAATACGCCATCATTGCATTCCTTTCTTTAGCAAGATTTGGTTTTCTAGGCATAAATGAAATAGGAACAGGTGACTCTAAATGTTCACTAGCTTCAGCATTCAATTCCTCATCCAACTTCTTAGCTGCTTCTCTATTCTGAGCTTCTTCAGCTTCCTTATCTTCTCTATCTTTAGCATTTATTTCCTCTTGAATCTTTCTAGCTGCTTGTTCATTCAAAGCATCTTGAGCAGCTCTTAACTGTGCTAAAGTTGGTTTCTTCTTCTTAACTTCAACCAAAACACCTTTTCCTTTATCCTTAGGATCAATAGCAGGTTGAGAAACTCTTTATTGTTCCTCTTCTTGCACTCCTGGAATAGAAACAGCCCTTGGTTTTGATAAACCGTGCAAAATAGTTGCAATAAATTCATCATCACTAGCAGTATGTATTCTATGAGGTGTATCAGCTTCTTCTGGTATAACAGTTGTTGAGGGACCAGCTTGTTCTTCATGAGGAATAGTTGAAGGACCAGCTTCCTCTTCAAAATCTAATACCCTTGGTGTAACCAACTCTTGTCTGTGAGTACCAGTGAAAGCAGTACTTTGATGTTCAGTACCTTGATCTTCAGACCTCTCTTCTTCAGTACTTTCAATAACAACATGTTCTTCAGTACCTTGAGGTTCTTTATCCTTACCAACATCTTCTTTCAAATTCTTTTCTTCTAAATTCCTCCCCAATTAGACAGAAGATGGTTTAGGAACCTTCTTGCCTTTGTTTTTCTTCTTAAATTGCCTTCTGCGCTTGTGTTCTTCCTTAACCCATAAGCGATAACATTTCATAAAAGGCTTAACAAAATTCTTTAACCTCTTATACCTGAGCATCAACCTCTTAATCTGTTTTGCTTGAGCCTCAGTAGTCTTTTTCAACTTGACCAACTCCCTTGTCAAAACATAATTATCCAATGTTAACTCTTCAGGTGAGAGAGTATGAGAAGCATCTCCTTGAACTGGTGAATGTTCCTCTGGTTGAGAAACAGGAACATATTGTTGTGGAGATGGAGAAGGTGAACCTGCAACTTCTTCTTGAACTTCAACACTCGAGGAAGCAGTACCTTGAGTTGCAGTACCCTCTTGAGATTCAATACCTTCTGGAGATGCAGCACTTTGAGAACCAGTACTTGTAGGTGCAGTACCTTCACTCTCTTCAGCATCTTCAACATCAGCTCTAACAGCTTGAACAACTTCCATCATAGAAGTAGTTAAAGGAGTATCTGGACCTCTGAATAGATCACTCCTTCTCGCCATAAAGGTAAATTTTTTTGCTTGTTGTACAATAACAGGAAGTAAATCTGTAGGCTTTGGTACATCAGCAAGTTGTTTGTTCAGAAAAACTTGAATAAACCTGGGATACATTAACCATTTGGATCCATGGTTGATATGAGAAAGCATGCCATCTAGAATCAGCCTTGAAAAAATAAAAACATGATCTGTAGCCAATCCCACCATAGAAGATGCTATATTTGACCCAAATTGCTCCCATGAAGTACTTTTAGCACTAATACAATGTAGCAACACATGTATTAAAAACTTCCATTGAGGACAAAATAGTTGTTTCCTGAAAGTTTGTTCTGTTAAAGACCCTTCATAACCAAGATGCCCAAAAGTTTCCCAAATCAACTCTTTAGCAAAACGAATAGCCCCTTCTTCATCATTAAACAATAAGTCTTCTCTAATAGAGGCTTCAGTAATCTTCACAGTTCTTCCAACAACTGTAGCCCGAATATAAAATTCATCATTCTCCATATTATCCCTTGCAGTAGCCCAAAATTCTTGAATCCAAGATTCAATGATATCCGGCTCCACTAAAAGAGCATAACTAATTGGCAACCCAGTGAGATAATCGATAATATCATGAAAAGCCTCATTATCTTCAGTCTTATCTAAATTCGCCACCATATTGTGCTTTGAAACAGTAGGACGATTCGCCATTATTGAGTATGGAAGCACAATTAAAGATAGAATCGAATAATAAAGAGATTGTGAGAGAAATATGGAAAAGATATGATAATATCAAGATGAGAGGGAAAATCGGAAAGTAGTTATTTATAGGTGAGATTTGAAAAATCACAGCCCATAATAACAAAGTTACCGTTAGTAGAATTACCCCTCAATATTACCGTTGGAACAGTACTTCAATAAGACAAACAATACTTTCCACGTGTGCAGTACTTTCCCAAGCAGTACTTTCATAAAAAAAACAGTACTTTTCCAAAATCCTCTGTAGAAGCTAAGTATACATAAATATCCTCCCCTCAAATAATACACAGGACTATACGAATACTAATAGTCCTCCCCTTAAATGTAGCTTAACAACTAATATACTCCAAAACACCTGACAGAAACTCCTTGTTTCCTGTCATGCTCACAGAACAACCACTGTCAATAATAAAATGATCTTTAAGCTCCTCTTCTGGGTTGCCCTGTCTAATAGGATGAAAGACTTAGTTGCTTTGAGGAACCCAAGCCATTACTGACTTGTGTTCCCCTTGTGGAGTGACATACTTACATTCTGTAAGTATGTAGTCTCCACTGCTTTTTAAAGCATGATCCAGTATTATCTTTTGATTCAAAACTTGTGGATTTTCAACAAAACTTTCTTTTGCAAATTCATTCTCTTTTTCTTGTATCACAAAAACATCTGATTCACTT
This sequence comes from Chrysanthemum seticuspe, assembly GCA_019973895.1. Lineage (NCBI taxonomy): Eukaryota > Viridiplantae > Streptophyta > Magnoliopsida > Asterales > Asteraceae > Chrysanthemum > Chrysanthemum seticuspe. The sequence goes on from BPTQ01000004.1 coordinate 182,104,834, forward strand.
TTTGTTGAAAGTACCGTTTGTCCCTCAGTACTTTCTGTCTTAACCCACTCAGTTTTAACACTTGGTTCCTGTGATCTTGATCCCCTATGTGAATTGTAGTACCTTCTGGGTTGATAGTAGTGAGATCTCCTAGGATTTCTATGCCAGGTGGTATTCGCAGTACCTTGGTTTGTCTGAGCAGTACTTTGAGAAGGTACTGCTTGTGAAGGTACTGATGGTTTTGAAAAAGGTCTTCTCTGGTGGGGGTACTTATGATCTTGTGAGAAATTACTGTGATTGACCCTATTAGAAGTATTCCAAACTGGTTTGTTCTCTCTAGGTTTCTGGTTAACAGTCCTATTTTTTGAAAATTTCCTAAGGTATTCTGAATGATGTTCACAATCCTTGATTAAATGATTAGGACTAAAACACACAAAACACAGTTTTTCACCCATACTCCCAATATGACTTCTTCTATGTCTATGACCAAAACTATTGTGCCTTCTAGGTGAATGATTAAATCTGTTTTGACCAAAATTATCCCAAAAAGGTTTAGCAGTACTGTTTTGAAAAGGTTTTTCTGAAGGTACTGCTTGTGGAGCAGTACTTTGAGTAGAAGGTACTGCTTGATTTTGAAAATTTGTTTCAACAGTTTCTTTTGGGGTTTCAGACCTAGATTGACCAATAAGCTTCTTCCTAAACTCTAGACTGTCTACACCAAAACGTGAAACATCAGGTCTTATGGGTTGATGACTACCAACTGGATGTGGAACAGCATGATAACCTTTGTCTTTCTTATACTCAGGAGGTGAATCACTAACTGAATCCTCATTACTAGATGTGTCAACATAATTAATGAGTTCATCATCACTAGTGGTTATATCTTCTAAGTCATCCTGATCACTAGATGTGTTTTCTTCTATGTTATCAAAATCCATACCAAAACCTAAGCCAGTTCTAATGTATGCTCTTCTTTGTTTTTGAACATAAGTAACATGTGACAGACCAGATTCTTTCCAGGCATCAAACTTTGCTAACAAATCATCTCTCTCCTTAGTGAGTTTCTCAATTTCAGAAATTTTACAGTTTAATTTCCATTCACTAAGTTTTAACTGGTAATCCTGTTGTTCATATTTTTCAGCCCAAGCCATTTCATTATTTTCATGTGTTATAATTTTGGCTTCCATTGACTCTAAGGTTATTTGATAACCTGCTACCTCAGACCTAGCCTTAACACAATTATCTCTTTCATAAACATAATTAGTAAGTAGTTTTTGATAAAAATCATGACAGTGAGAACATACCTCAGAGATAGTAGATGAACTTGATGAAGTGGCTGCCATGATGAGTAGAACAGGTTCTTCTTCTTAATCAGAGTTTCCACACAAGCTCTGATACCACTTGCAAAGATCGTTGTAACTCTTAGACTAGGTCTAATATTATATCTAGGAACACATAATAATAAAGGCAGAATATTCAAACATATAATCAACATTATTATGAACAAGGTTTTTTATTCACCATCTCTAACTAAACAATAATAAAGATCAAAGACTTGATCTAACACTAACTAACTAAACCCTAAACCCTAGGCGTTTTCCCAATCCCTACGCCTAGGTTCCCACACATACACACCTTTTAGATTTACATCTTGTACGTACAATAAAACTAATGACCCTATGTCTCTTTATATACTAGAGACATCTAGGGTTTACAATTGACTACTAGGGACTAAATAATAAAGTCTTCTTTAACAAGTAAGTCCCTTGTCTTTCTTTCTTCATCAATTGTCTTCATAAGTCCTTCATCTTTCATATTTTGTCATAATCAACTCAAATATAATTCCTAACAAGTGAAGTGTTGGAGTGGTAAAGAAAACAGAGGTAATGAGTGTGTTTAGGAAAGAATTTTTTTTTTGAGTGTTGGTTTTGGGTTGCTATATCCAGCGCCTTTGGGAGGGGGGGGTACTTTATATATTTTTTTTTGTTAAAATGATTAATTAAGTAAAGGTAGTGCTAGATAAAAGGTAGAGTGTTGATACGTAAAAGAATAAACGCGGTAATAAGTTTATCGTGTGATCGTAAAAGTTGTGAAATATAAAATTACCTAAGTTTACCAACGTGAGCGACTCTAATAATTTAAAATGACATGAGCATATCGTGACGTTTAAATAAAATTGTAGGTCGAAGGTACGTTCATAAAGTAAGGGTTCCTAGAAAAATGAACGCATAGCACAAAATGACCCAACAAATATAATACTAACTTAACAAAGGTAGAAGTAGTCATAAATTTGTCGTAAGATGGTATCGGTTGCTAACGTAAGGTAGACGGTTGTCACAATTTGGCCTTATCCTTCATAACCTTGTCAAAATCATAGAATCCATGCCTTACTCTTGGATTAGGTGCATGTCGTCATTGTAGACTCCATCCCTGTTTGATCTACGTTGTTTCCTAGACAATGTTTTCCATTCGCATTCATCGTCTTTTTTGTTTGGAAGATGGAGGTTTTTGGGTGGTGGAGGAGGGTGGCTTTTAGGTGGTTATGGGGGTTGAGAGGTTTCTCTCTCCATTGATTCTAAAGAAAAATGTCAACTATTTACTAGAATGAATCTTATAGTTATGCAACTTTTAAAATATCAAGAGGACTGAAACCAATAACGAACCGATAACGGTTAATGACTCGGTGTTCGTGTTTAAAATAGAGCCAGCATCAATACCAAATGATATTTGTACCCCAAGCATGCTCATCCCTAATATAAGATCATATTATACAAAATTACATTCATTGGGCCTTCTTATGAATAGTGTAGTGGGTTTTTTTTAAGCCGAGCCCTTTGGGTTTTATTTGTTTATACCACCCGAACCATCCCCTATTCATCTTCACTTAGACGCTACGTTTACCTTTTAGATCCGAACGGGTGTGCCTCCAGAAAATTATCCGGCAATTTTTTGATCCGAAGAAAATGGAATTCGTTGTTGGTACAACCGATTGTGAGGGGGCTACAGTGACACATACCATCAAACCATTTTTTTTATTGCATTTGTGGATGTGTTTTGCCATTTGGTAAGTGCTACAGTTGCAGTCTTCTTTTGGTCCACATCCTTTTTTCTGCTTCATAGATAGTCTATCTGTCTAATTAAAGTTAGGTGGATCAATTATTTGTGATCCAAATAAACTTCAACAAGTTTGCTGTTTGGAAGATTGGATACTAGGTTGCATGTTTTTTCCTTTAGTTTTTGCCTAGGTTCGTTATTGTTAAGGTTTATGTTTAATTTTTTGGGTTAAATAGTTCATACAAATCAGGGTTTAGGTTTAATTTAGGTTTTTTTATTTTCTAAAATTATATAGGGCGTTTTCTACTTTCAAGTTTGTAGATTAATTTAATGATGATAAAATTAAGTCCTCTTTTCATAATTATTGTCAATTTACTATGTGTAAAAAAAGGTTCAGCCATCTGCAGATGTTGGTGAAATGGGATCTTATATCTTATGCTTAAGCAGTTTATGTGAATTAGATTTTACTGAAATATTATAACATCTACAAATATTTGTGGGTTTGCCGTGTTTTCAGGTAACGTTGTGGCGGGGTAGGCTTGCTGAGCTTGCAGCCATAGCCGTGACCTGTATCTTGGTGGGCCGTAATGGCCACTTCTACTGAATGCTGCCGTTATAGACAAGGCTTTGGTTTTTACGTTGATACTAGTGAAATGTGATTGTCTGAAACTTTCATTTCATGATCGTGGATTACAAATAAAAACAAGGCCCAATGAATGTTATTTTGTATAGTTGTGGTCTTTGGGGTGGCTACCCTGTTGATCAGTCACCTTTTGTATTCCTTTTTTGAGGCTGTGATGAATTGGGGTTTATTCGGTAAACATGAGATGACCCGTATCTTGGAAGGGTGACATACAACTGTTGCAGCCATGGCGGGTGTAACCTCTTTGCTTGAATATTCGCCCATCTGAGCCACCTATCCAACGACATTTCCACTTTTGTCGTGAAACTGATATTGAACTCTTCACCGTTAACCTTCATTAGTTGCACCCACGAAAAAAATATATATTTGGTTAAGGCAATGATGATACCTGTATGCAATTGAATGTTTGGCTTACATAATCTGCTGATACTGGTATCTTGGCAAGGCAATTTGGAATTGCAGCCATGGCCGGTATTTTATTTTAGATTTTACATGTGCAAATCTGAGCCTTAAGATGAAGTTATCCGCATGTTGGCAGGGCAACCCATAATGGTTGCAGCCACGGTGGATGTATCCTTTTTCTTAACATGTTACTTTGGTATCTGTTTGAGGTTACAACTGCTGCAAGTGTAACCGTTCTTTTCAGACTGTTGCTGCAACTATCTTCAGATCAAAATATCGCCGTATAATTTTACGGAGGTATACCCGTTGGCATCTAAAAGGTAAACGAAGGGTGTGAGTGAAGATGAATGGGATGGGTCCGGTAGTATAAACAAATACGGCTATCTGGTGTCTGTATTCCAATAATGTTGTGGCAATGAGGTATGAGCATAATATATATTATATTTCCTATTTTGCTTTACATTGCTCTATTCATCGAAACCCAATAGGATGTCGCAACCTTGGTTCATAATTTTTTTTAGAGTAAAGGCACTTGATAAAGAAGCTTAGTAGAAGAAATCTTGCAAATGTTATGTAGATATATATAATAAATTGTATATAATAAGGTGACTTACGCAATAACGATAGTTTTATGCATTTATGTCTTTGTTGAGCGTAGTTTATCAGCTTCCGTCTGTTGCCATGGCACCCACATCCACATTGTGGTTGCAGCCATGGCGGGCCTCTGGTACCGCTCCCATACTCGCAGATCTGAGCGTCTCTATATATTAAAAGGATGACAACTATTGTCGGTTTAGTGTGGCCTGAATGTTTCATTTACATAATCTGCTGATACTGGTATCTTGGCAGGGCAGTTTGGAATTGCAGCCATGGCCGGTATTTTGTGTCAGATTTTAAATGTGCAAATCTGAGCCTTATAAATATTTGGTAAAACACTTACCCACATCAGATACATGTATTCATTGGGCCTTCTTATGAATAGTGTGGTCGGGGTTTTTTTTTAACCGGGCCCTTTGGCTGGACCAGATAAGAAGGTTCTTGGCCTTCCTAATGGTCATTTTTGTGAAGAGATAGGTATTAAACCGTTTGGAAAAGATGGGTCAAAAGGGAACGGGAAAAAAACTAGGGGTTAGTCATGAATGATGTATGTTGTTGGTTTCTCTATGCCTTAAATGGCCTCTAATAAAACTGTTGTAAAAATATTTTGATTTAAGTTTTTTTAGTTTCTAAAATTATTTTGACTGGTTTCTAATTTCAAGTTTATAAATCAATTTAATGATGATAAAATTAAGTCCTCTTTTCATAATTGATGTCGATTTAGTCTGTGTAAAAAAAGGTTCAGCCATGTGCTCATGTTGGTGAAATGCGATCTTATATCTTATGCTTAAGCAGTTTACGTCAATTAGATTTTACTGGAATATTATAACTTCTACAAGTGTTTGTGGGTTTGCCATGTTTTCAGGTGCTGCTTTGGCGGGTAGGGTTGATAAGCTTGCAGCCATGGCAGTGGCCTGTATCTTGGTTGTTAGGTCACCATAAGTTAACACAAGGATCAATATGTAAGAAATAAAGGTAAAGGTGATCGGTTGAACACTAAACAAACACACAGGTATGAATATAGATAAATGTTATGCGTAGGATATATTGAGAAGTGAACAACCAACATTCAAATGAAGGTTTACAACATTAGGGGAAGGGAGCTAGGGCAACATGTCTAGTCCCTTCCTCACTTATTGGGCTTGGGCCAAGGCTCATGGGCTTTCTACATAAGCCTTGCCATTAATACAAACATAAAAGCCTAGTTTAAGTAACCTATTACATATTAATTACTAACACTTGAAATACAAGTTAGGAGTGATTCCAACAATCTCCCCCTAAGTGTTAGTAGTTAAGTGATGACTCCAGCAATCTTGGATAAGTTGTTTGTGTTGATGTAATAGCAGTTGCCTTGACGTCTTCTGACATTCCTCTTTCTTGTGAGAAGAAGTGTCTTGATTCTAACAATCTACCCAGTGTGAGGATCTTGTTTCTTTTGAAGTTTTCAGCTTTGACGTCTTCGTAATCTTTGTTCTTTGTACTTTGTTCAGGTGTGGACATGGTGATGTTATGTTATTGTTGTCTGCATCAGGTCCGCTTCGTTGCTCAGGTGTCTCCACGTCCTTCTCCAACATGCTCACACGCTCTTTGACGTTGGATTTCAGTTTTGATATAGTTCTCTTAGTCTTAATACTTTGTAGATTCTTTGGCTTTGAAGAAGAATCATTCTGACTTTTGTGATGCCTTTCGAGAGAACTTTAATTTGTGTTGTTGTTGGTATGAGCATGTGGAGAATCAGCACTGATTGTCACAAATAGTATATATAAGAAATATCAAATATAAATATCCGTGAGAGAATCGCAAACCGACCCTTTAGGAAAAATATCGACACGCAAAACCCGCGAATACTCGATATGTGATACCGGGTAAGTGATTACCCGGGTCGTTTCCCAACGAGGTGTGAATTGACGGTGACGTTTAAGGTTTGTTATTAAAGTGCTTGAATGGATCGGGGATTTACGATTTTAGTTACGATTTTTAAAATTAAAGCACGGGAATGTAAATAAAGCATGTAAACAAATAAATTAGCTAAATTATCAACTACTAAACCTAAGAAACACTAAAGCGATGCTAAACTACATCCTAAGGCATTAAAATTAAAAAACGCGAAAAACCAAGAATGTACCGAGTCCTAAAAGTGAAAATGTTGCAATTTAAGGCCTACAGGAGCAAAACTAATTTTCCTACATTCTAAATGACTAAAAATGAAATTTTGAGAAAAAAAAAAAAAAAAAAAAAAAAAAAAAAAAAAAAAAAATTGACTTTTAAATTAATTTTTATGAATTAAAAACTAAATTATACTAATTAAATGTTTAAAAATACTAAATGCTTTTTTAAAAAAAATACTTTATATTAAAATGAAGCTAAGAAAAAATCTTGAAGAAGAAAAAAAAAATAATAAAAAGTTTGGATAAGCTGTTAATAAACAATGTATTAAACTGAAATGTAAATAAGCTAAAAAAAATAAATACTTAGCGTTTAAATATATTAAGTATTCAAGACTTGACATGAAACATAGGATGGATCAGTTGGCAGTTTGTGTTGGTTATGTGGTCTCGTGCTAAAGGGAGGAGGTCAGGGGTTCGAATCCCTTGTCCTCCACTTTTTGCAAATTAATTTTAGGACTAAAATATGCTTTTTCAATAAAAACTAAACTTGAAAAGAAGCTAAAAATAAGCTGTGCAGAAGACAAAAAGAGCAACAGAAGTAAAAAAAAAACTACTAAGGGTCTGTTTGGGATAATAAGCTGCTAAAGGAACTAAAGAGCTACAAAAGCTTGACAATGCTAAAGCTATTAAGTGCTTAATCTAAAATACTAAATAAGCAATCAAAAGGGATCTAAAGGTGCTGCATACTGCAATCTAAACAGTCCAAGAGAGGCATTAAAACTTAAAACTAAGCTAATAAATAGACAAAAAAAACTAAAATAAGTTAAAACATATAATCTTCACATACCCAAGAACACAAAAGCCAAGTTTTGAGCAACTATCAAGCTTATATGGGGGCTGAAAAGGCTTATGCAGGAGCTTCTGTTGGGACAGCAGACATAACCAAAGGGGCATAAATGGGCATGTTAGAGGCAAAATTAAGCTAATCATATAAGCTCTAAAAACATACAGAAGCTTAAATAAGTAAATATCATGCTACTAGCTACTCTTAACAACAAAAATCACATCTAACTCTAACTAGAACCTACCTAAAATTGATCTTAAAAAGGGACAGTTGGGACAGACTTTAGTGAATAAAATAGGAAAATGCAATTTTAACTTAACACTTGAAATTTTAACTAACTAAAACAGTTTACAAAACTACTTAAAGCAATGAATTATCATTAACACATTTGAAAACTGATTATGACCTGAATTAAAGCACTCTTCCAAACACCCCTTTTGGGCAGTGTTCTTTTTTAGACTTTGAAACTTTTAAGGAACATTTCCAACTTTGAAACAAAACTCAATTTTAATTTAAGAAAGCTAAACCAAGGTACTGAGAACAAAGCAACAGATTTTAAAAACTGAATATTCATAAGAAAATTACAAAACGTGAAATGAAAATTGAAATTAAATTTGCAATTACACTTAAATTAAAACAGTACATGAATTTAAAAGACAGAAAAATAAAGGTTGGACTAGAACAAAAATTCTAGACAAAACTTTACAAAAACTCAAAAGTCTATTTATACTAAAAAAACTGCAAAGGTATTCTGTCCTGTTGTCCTCTTGTGTTGTGTTTGTTGTGTGAGATAAAATGAGAGATGCTTGAGCTTGTACTTCTTGAAATCAAATCTGAACCATCAATTTTGGCTTGGGGACCAAGTAGAGGATCTCAGCCCTCCATTTCTTGACATCCAATGGTATTGTTGGGGATTGCCAACATGGAAAACATACCCATGTGGGTGTAGGGGAGGGAGTGACTTGGTTATCAGTGTTGAGAGGGACAGGAAGAAGAAGACACTAAGATTTGGCGCCAAGTTGTGTTTCTTTTCTTCCTGGGTTTTGACTGGCTATGGGTCAAACAAAGAGTATGGGCAAAAAAATAAAATGAGTGAGGGATGGGTAAGGGGTTTTAGTAAGTTTTATAAAAGGAAGGTTTTTTTAAAAAAGGTTTTTTTTTGTGTTTTGTTTTTAGAAAATGGTAAAATTGTATTTTTTTTTTTTCTTTTTTTTTTGAGAAAATAATTTTAATAAAAATTGGTTTTAATAAAAATAATTGTTGTAAATAAAAAAATGGTTAAATATAAAAATAATTGTTTTTTTAGTGAAAAACGTTTTAATGGTAAATTGGGTTCGGGTAAATGGTAAAATGGAAATTTGGTTTAAGGGTTATGTTTTGAGTCTGATTCCCAAGCTCACTCCCAAATGTGAATCCCGGACTCTGAAAAATGTATAAAATCCGCTTCCGGCTCCATCAGCAAAGCACGTTTTCCATTCCTAGCTCAATTCTGTATGTTTTTGCCCTGTTTTCGATCCTTTGTACCTGAAATACATCAAAACACAGTCCAAGGATATCTGCCGTATATTTGGTTATATTTCCGTGTTTTTAGACGTTTTTGTGGGCTTAGATGGGTAAAAATGATGAGTGAATAAGCACTCATCAAATCCCCCACACTATCAATTGCTAGTCCCTAGCAATCCGATCATATGAAGTAATGAAAGGATCAAAAATACCAAGAATACCCCGTTTCGACTTTTTATTCACTACGAGAAATTTAAAACTTGAACGTAAATAAATAACATACTTGATTATCAAAACATGGCATCACGGAACGGGATTCACACAAAATGGGTGTCTCCGGGGAATTGTAATCGTCATCCTCTTTTTGATACTCTCAAACCAAGCTTAAACTTATTGTGCAAACGTTTTTGTAAAATGCTAACACTACTTATATCAATAATCTATGTAAGTCGAGACTTAACTTTTTACTCCAGCAATTTATAAAATTTAAGTGAGTGTGCTCATTTTCAAAAGTTTGTTCATTTAAATCGACATTTGTTATGGTTGTTATCCACTTAACCAAAGTACTAACCCACCGGAAACGATGAAAGTCTAAGGATCGAAAGGGCCTCTTCCATGTAGCGGCTTTCTTCTCGGCACATCCCAAAACATTAGTTTTAAGTGACCGGGCTTTTGACACCTCACAGATAATAGTACCGGAATTAGCGGGAATTCGATTCCAAAGATTTACGAAGCTACCGTTAAGTTAAAACTAAACCTAAATGGATTACAACCGACGATAATTTAGAAATTCGAGATTCAAAGGTGAGATCACTCCATGTAGCGACTTTCTTCTCAGCTTGTCCTTTTAAGGAGGCTAGGTTTTCACCCTCGCGAATAGTATCGGAGCTTTCGGGATCTTTGAAATCAAGGATTTCCAAATTACCGTCAAACTTTTAGACAACTTTGACGAATACGAGTTCAATTTCCGATTTAAATTTAAGAAAAAGCAAGTTTCGCACATTTATTCATAAGCAACTTAGTGCTTTTATTCACGCAACTCATATTTTTTCATTTTTCATTTTTTTTATTCAATTTTTTTTTTCACTTTTTCATCTTTTTTTTTTTTTTTTTTTTACTTTTTTTTTTACTTTGAACTGTAAACTTGCAACTCACTTTTGCATCATTCAAGCACTTTACGATACTTTCATTTTGCAACATTATTCCAATTTTAAGAAAGTATGCTTTCTCGGAAATTTAAATAAAAAGTTGAACTAGGACTCTAAATCAATTTTGCTTAAAAACTTTTTATTGTAACAAGATGATTTTGAATGTTCAAAAGTTTGACAACAAGCACGTATTTAGGTCCAATTAGTTAGCTTCTGGGAGAAAAAGCCATAGATTACTTATATAAGCTCTAAAGAGAACCAACTACTCCACGCTTAGCATTTACATTTGCACAACGCATAAAACCTTAGCCTAAATGTTAAGAGAGCAGCTAGATCAACACTCTAGCAGAGTCGGGATTCCCCTTGTTCTAGCCGAATCAAGACTAAACTACCATTAACACCGAAGCATTAACGCTTTATTTTTGTGCAAAGCACTTCTTTTAAATGTAAATACTTGACTTAAAATGATAAAAAATTTAAAATTTTTGGTCAAAACGGGGGTGCTAGGGTACTAGAAGGTACACATGTGATCAAAATTCGTTAGAATTCCCCCCCACACTTAGAATTGAATATTGCCCTCAATATTCAAAGTACCGGCCGTAGCCGAAACTATAGAACGGAAAAAGGTAATACTGCTAGCCAAGTGTGGGAGCGAAATCTTTTTTCACAAAAAGGATTAATAAAGATATCCCTAGATAATCGTTAGCAAAAAGATCGGATATTGGGCGGCTGGATTGAAAACAGGCGCATCAATCATCACGATCTACGGGAATCCTGAAAACATAGAGCAAACACAACAAGCAAACATCAGTGGGGGTTTCCCCCCACACTTAGTGTTAGAAAAGAGAAAGAAGTCAGAAACATGGGTGGACACCCATGAAGTGCTACTGTTTTTGTTAACCGAGTCGCTAGCTTGACTCGACCCCGAATTCATTGGTCCATGGGGGAGCAAGTGGAAGAGAAAATCTCCATCGGACTTTCATTCAAATGGTTTGAAGAAACATTGAATGTGCTGAAAGTTCCACTCCGATGAGATATAACCGGCTTAAGAGAATGAGAAATGCCGGGGTCAAAGATGGTATCTTCACTCCCGTAGGAGATAAGATATGGAGAAGAAATGGGATAAGAAAGCAGAGTGTCAATGGATTGACAACGGGTGGGTTGGGTGGGCAAAAGATTAGATTGATGAACATTAACCGAATGTTCAAAAATCTTATCCACCACTATAGAAGTCACAACATCCGTGTTGGACTTAAGAAATATCTGAGAGTGAACTCCCTTGAAAGGTAAGATACCGGGTTTGAACACTTTATCCTCGGAGAGGAATGAAACACAAGTGTCAACCACGGTAAAATCCTCAAGGGTAGATGAGTCACTCATGGATAAAGGAGGATGTGGAGCATTTTGCTCAAAAAACTCGTCCTCAATTCTCGGAGGAAGAGGATCGATGTGAACGAGTTCACCGGCGAACTCCTCATGAAAAGGTCTACTCCTTTCGGAAAGAGGAAGCAATTTAAATGTGAACGACTCATACTCAGGAAGAGAAATATGAAAAGTGGGATTGCCACTACTCTTCGTTTCAGTATGATCGTCATCAAAGCGGAATACTTCATATTCCGGAAGAGAATCATTGGACAAAGCCTCAAGAGTTTCGGGCTTTTCCAAGATAGAGTCACTATCCTCTACGGGGATAGGAGCTGAAGCTGGTTTAGCACAAAATGATTCGATCTTGGAAATGAGGAGATTTACATTGAACAATTTTTCACGAAGTATCTTGTCCTCTATTTCCAGATCATCAGAATCTCTCACTTCTTCTAAGCTAACTAGCTCAGAAGGTAACTCCTCGACATAATCGATGTCTCCATACGAGAAAGAATCATCAAACGACGTATAATCATTTTCAGACTCGGAGATCATCTCAACAGAATCATTTGGGGTAGGAGGAGAAGAATCATCATCAAGAGGCTCATCACACATCATATCGGATACACCTTCGCACTCACTTGGGGTTGGGACAAGGTTCTCAGCACAAGACGGTTCCGTTTCCGGAATAGTGCTAAGATGCTCATCCCCCATACTCAGAGAGTTACCGGGCTCTTCGGGTGTGATTTCGGCCGACAAACTTTCATAATATTCCTTCATTTGAATAGAATCCTCATCATCTTCATCGTCAATGTAAGTCGCGAGCCATCGGGCACGTCTTGCAAGTGCTCGTTCTTCGATTCGTATTTCTTCAAGGCATTTTTGAATCTTAGCGGCTCGTTCCTCTTCTTCAAGTAATTCTAGCATAGATTTTTCGTTGCGAGACGTTTGGTCTTCGGCAAGTTCTTCTAGCATACTTTTCTCACGAGGATGTTGATCAATGACGGGAAATTTTGGAGGTTGGAAATTGTCAAAACAAGGAGTGTTATAACAAGGATCAGGTCCATAGTAATTTTGATTCCATGATTGACATTGGTAATCACAATGAGGACCCCCACAATTTGCACAATAAGGAATTTGAGGAGAGAAATTCTGAAATGAAGGATCATTGAAATCTTGATAGTACGGTTGTGGTTCGTATGAATTCTGTGGAGGGTAGTTGAAATCGTTTTGAGGATAATTGAAGGAATTTGGATTAGAATCATAAGCGAATGAATTCTCGGCACAAATCGAACAAAATCCATTAGTAAGATAGTTTCCACACCACTCACACATACATTTGTAGCAACGAAATCCTTTTGGTAAAACGTCTCCACAACCGTAGCAATAATCTTGATCGAACGAAGGCATCTCGGGTTCGGGAGTAGGAAACGAGGATTCACATTTGGTAATTGCCGAATTTAAACCTTGACGAAGTTCATTAAAGTAGTTTTCAATCATGTTCATTCCGGCCCTAAGGAAATCATCCTCGTTTAAGAAACGTCTGGAAGATTCCGGATGTGGGACAAGTGGTGTGCTCTTAGAGCTAGCAATTTCCACCACTTCCGTGATGGTCTCCGGTTCCATTTCCCTCACCGGAGAGGGAGTAGGAATCGAGGGTTCAACATGATCAACTCTAATTCTCGACCTTTTCTCCATGGCTTGAAGTTTTTCAATTTTGTGATTAAAAGCACGAAGTTTAAAAAGATCGTCCCCGTAACCCTCGGTGGGTGCTTGGGGAAACTCCGACGTTAGAACGGGTTCGTCAACATTAGAACGTATTTCGGGTTGAGGTGGGTGGTCAGAAAAACTTGGAGAATTATCAAGAGAGTTTTTATCGGATAATTCGCACCAATAGCAATATTTCCTTGCGCCAGCTCTTCCACACCGCTCACATATACAATCGTGATTGAGACAGTAAAGCTGATCCTCTTCCATACGGCCGTTACAGTGAAAACAACGACGATAATCGATCGTCGCCATGAGAATTAAACATATAGAGGGTTAAGAAGAGAATTAAACAAACGAGAGGATAACGAAGAATAGAATTAAACGGCAAAAGAGGGTAAGAGAAATAGAATTATACGCATAAGAGGAATGAGAAGAATATTTTATGGTTTTGATAAATAATAAAAACATAAAATGGAAAATAAATTTTAAAAAGGAAAATATTTTTGGGTTTTTGGGTTTTTTGGAAAGCAAATAACTTCACGAGGAAGGTTCTTCAAGTCACTAATCGTCAAACCGTAACGATATTGTCGCAACACAACCTCCCCGGCAGCGGCGCCAAATTTTGATTGTCACAAATAGTATATATAAGAAATATCAAATATAAATATCCGTGAGAGAATCGCAAACCGACCCTTTAGGAAAAAGATCGACACGCAAAACCCGCGAATACTCGATATGTGATACCGGGTAAGTGATTACCCGGATCGTTTCCCAACGAGGTGTGAATTGACGGTGACGTTTAAGGTTTGTTATTAAAGTGCTTGAATGGATCGGGGATTTACGATTTTAGTTACGATTTTTAAAATTAAAGCACGGGAATGTAAATAAAGCATGTAAACAAAGAAATTAGCTAAATTATCAACTACTAAACCTAAGAAACACTAAAGCGATGCTAAACTACATCCTAAGGCATTAAAATTAAAAAACGCGAAAAACCAAGAATGTACCGAGTCCTAAAAGTGAAAATGTTGCAATTTAAGGCCTACAGGAGCAAAACTAATTTTCCTACATTCTAAATGACTAAAAATGAAATTTTGAGAAAAAAAAAAAAAAAAAAAAAAAAAAAAAAAAAAAAAAAAATTTTTTTTTTTTTTACTTTAAAATTAATTTTTATGAATTAAAAACTAAATTATACTAATTAAATGTTTAAAAATACTAAATGCTTTTTTAAAAAAAATACTTTATATTAAAATGAAGCTAAGAAAAAAACTTGAAGAAGAAAAAAAAAATAATAAAAAGTTTGGATAAGCTGTTAATAAACAATGTATTAAACTGAAATGTAAATAAGCTAAAAAAAAATAAATACTTAGCGTTTAAATATATTAAGTATTCAAGACTTGACATGAAACATAGGATGGATCAGTTGGCAGTTTGTGTTGGTTATGTGGTCTCGTGCTAAAGGGAGGAGGTCAGGGGTTCGAATCCCTTGTCCTCCACTTTTTGCAAATTAATTTTAGGACTAAAATATGCTTTTTCAATAAAAACTAAACTTGAAAAGAAGCTAAAAATAAGCTGTGCAGAAGACAAAAAGAGCAACAGAAGTAAAAAAAAAAACTACTAAGGGTCTGTTTGGGATAATAAGCTGCTAAAGGAACTAAAGAGCTACAAAAGCTTGACAATGCTAAAGCTATTAAGTGCTTAATCTAAAATACTAAAGAAACATTAAAGGAGACTAAATAAGCAATCAAAAGGGATCTAAAGGTGCTGCATACTGCAATCTAAACAGTCCAAGAGAGGCATTAAAACTTAAAACTAAGCTAATAAATAGACAAAAAAAAACTAAAATAAGTTAAAACATATAATCTTCACATACCCAAGAACACAAAAGCCAAGTTTTGAGCAACTATCAAGCTTATATGGGGGCTGAAAAGGCTTATGCATGAGCTTCTGTTGGGACAGCAGACAGAACCAAAGGGGCATAAATGGGCATGTTAGAGGCAAAATTAAGCTAATCATATAAGCTCTAAAAACATACAGAAGCTTAAATAAGTAAATATCATGCTACTAGCTACTCTTAACAACAAAAATCACATCTAACTCTAACTAGAACCTACCTAAAATTGATCTTAAAAAGGGACAGTTGGGACAGACTTTAGTGAATAAAATAGGAAAATGCAATTTTAACTTAACACTTGAAATTTTAACTAACTAAAACAGTTTACAAAACTACTTAAAGCAATGAATTATCATTAACACATTTGAAAACTGATTATGACCTGAATTAAAGCACTCTTCCAAACACCCCTTTTGGGCAGTGTTCTTTTTTAGACTTTGAAACTTTTAAGGAACATTTCCAACTTTGAAACAAAACTCAATTTTAATTTAAGAAAGCTAAACCAAGGTACTGAGAACAAAGCAACAGATTTTAAAAACTGAATATTCATAAGAAAATTACAAAACGTGAAATGAAAATTGAAATTAAATTTGCAATTACACTTAAATTAAAACAGTACATGAATTTAAAAGACAGAAAAATAAAGGTTGGACTAGAACAAAAATTCTAGACAAAACTTTACAAAAACTCAAAAGTCTATTTATACTAAAAAAAACTGCAAAGGTATTCTGTCCTGTTGTCCTCTTGTGTTGTGTTTGTTGTGTGAGATAAAATGAGAGATGCTTGAGCTTGTGCTTCTTGAAATCAAATCTGAACCATCAATTTTGGCTTGGGGACCAAGTAGAGGATCTCAGCCCTCCATTTCTTGACATCCAATGGTATTGTTGGGGATTGCCAACATGGAAAACATACCCATGTGGGTGTAGGGGAGGGAGTGACTTGGTTATCAGTGTTGAGAGGGACAGGAAGAAGAAGACACTAAGATTTGGCGCCAAGTTGTGTTTCTTTTCTTCCTGGGTTTTGACTGGCTATGGGTCAAACAAAGAGTATGGGCAAAAAAATAAAATGAGTGAGGGATGGGTAAGGGGTTTTAGTAAGTTTTATAAAAGGAAGGTTTTTTTTAAAAAGGTTTTTTTTGTGTTTTGTTTTTAGAAAATGGTAAAATTGTATTTTTTTTTTCTTTTTTTTTTTTTTTTAAGAAAATAATTTTAATAAAAATTGGTTTTAATAAAAATAATTGTTGTAAATAAAAAAATGGTTAAATATAAAAATAATTGTTTTTTTAGTGAAAAACGTTTTAATGGTAAATTGGGTTCGGGTAAAGGGTAAAATGGAAATTTGGTTTAAGGGTTATGTTTTGAGTCTGATTCCCAAGCTCACTCCCAAATGTGAATCCCGGACTCTGAAAAATGTATAAAATCCGCTTCCGGCTCCATCAGCAAAGCACGTTTTCCATTCCTAGCTCAATTCTGCATGTTTTTGCCCTGTTTTCGATCCTTTGTACCTGAAATACATCAAAACACAGTCCAAGGATATCTGCCGTATATTTGGTTATATTTCCGTGTTTTTAGACGTTTTTGTGGGCTTAGATGGGTAAAAATGATGAGTGAATAAGCACTCATCAAGCACGATCATCTCCCATGAGCATCCATAAAAAGAAAACATAAGAATTGGTTAGTGAAAAACACCAATCGATCACTGTGGTCGTTTCTTAGAGAATTGACCACTACGATTGTTCTTCTGATGAATGTCTTGATTCCATTCACCTTGGTCGGGCCAATAAGTCGTCCAAATATCATAAGGGACAGTTGGCATTACATCAAACAAGTTCAAGTAATGACCCACATCTTCAGGACTCGATTCTTGAAAGGAATCTCCTTAGCGGGATTTCCAGCATTACAAGTTCGAACTTCGAGCGAGTTAACAATATAGTGTGAAAACACATCTCTAATTCTAGCAAAGGTTGTTCCTGAATAGGAGTCCCTCCAGTAGGATAACACGATGTACCGAAGTACACCTACAGTTTAGGTGAGTCGTTGAGGTACACCGAAGCATCACCCCACGACTGTAGACCGTTTGAGACAACACTAAGCGTAACCCACAAGGAGTTACCGAAGTGACCTGCTGTCAGGGCTGTTTGATGTTGACCCTGGCAGGAGTTTCTAATCAATCACTGAGGATCACAGTTGTGAACCCCTCATAAAAGTTCTCGACAGATTGCTAAGATCTGTGTAGGACTCTAGAATTGTATCACTTGTGTCCTTAATGTTGAACGACAAGTGATGAAATGTCAAGTGTTTCTAAGAGATCTTTTGATGAATCTCGTGGCTCTAGACTCTATAGTGCGCTTTGGTTTCCTGAGCGGAGACTAGGGAGAGGGTCTCCTTCTTCAATACAAGCAATCTCTAAGAGAATTCCGATAGTTTACGTAGGATTCCTTGTGAGAATGAAACAAGCTTCTGTTGAGAGAAACTTGAGTGGCTAAGAAGGTTTAGTGCATGCGTCACTTGGTCCATGATGACTTTAATCTTCAATACCGGTGTCATCTAGTGACAACCAGTAGCTTATGTATTGAACCTGGTGTCTGCCCTAAGTTGAATAATTTGGAGGGCTATTTCATTTCACCCTTTTCTTTACTTTTTCTTTTAATTCTTCAACTCCTTCTTTCTCCGATTCTCATTTTCTCCCTTTTATTATCATACCTAAGGACTTCTAAATACTAACTATTGGTGGTGTCCTTGGGTAGATCCCTCCGGATCTGGCGGATCATAGGACGTTTATTCCTAAACTTAGTCACCTTATAACTCCATGACTATCCTATGTTGCCATAAAACCATTTTCTCGAAAATCTCTCAAAGTGTTTATGAATTAAAACATGTGTGTAACACTTCGAGAGTTTTGCATTTTTAGGAATACTCCCCCTCCACATGTGCTCAAGTGTTTTGACAGAAATCTGCACAGTGAGGGTAGAGGTCGCACTTTTGAATTGATCGACTCAAGATAGACAATTCCCCGCGAGACACGGTTACGTTGCATAGTTAAAGAGATGCATTGTCAGCTTTTAGGTGACAACTAGCTCTAATAACTACCTTGGAGATGTGGACAAACCTCGAAAGGTTGTCAAACCCGTCAGAGTTCATGTCTATCAAGAGCTTCTCGAATAGGTACGATCTACTCGGATAAGTCTTGGGAGACAAATCTTTTTGATGTATGACAGTTCAGATCTCGTCAATTCATGGGTTAAGCCTTAGCACACGAGGATTCAATACCAACATATTTGTATCACACAATTTTTCTCCCCCTCAAAAATGGCATATAAATGTTATTTTTGATGAAATTTTGATATCGAATATGACCATTTCGAGTTTTGTGGGAAGATTTCCACGAAGAACAATTTGTGAGCAAATATTTTTATTAAATACTCCCCCTCAACAAGTAATAATAACTTTTGAGGTTTTGAAAACATAAGGGGAAGTATTTGTTCTTCTGAGCAAAACTTTTAAAAAATAAAAGTTTTGATAAGTTTTGCTCAAAAGTAAGAAGCTTTTGCTCCTTTTATAAGGATTGTGGCACTGATGTGTACCACATGGTCCTTTCATTACAAGTACGGGTTGTACACTGTTATGTATGCACAAGCCATTGTCAATATATAGATCATATAATCTAAATGTCAATCAAGATAGTTTAAAGCGTACCAGACAATCATTCAATAAGACCTGAAGTTCTCTCTTGACGTTGATATCCCGTAAGTGAGAAACTCTCTCTTCTAACCACAAAGCTCTCTAGCCTCCGCATCTGATCTCGATGAAACAATCTTTCATCTAGCCTCGTGATTATCTTCTTAGCATCCCTCCTTTCCTTAGAATTCCACCGCTTCTTTGACCCAATTCCTTGCTGTATGTCCTTCAACCGATATGCTAACCCATCACGAACCAACTTCAACATGTGATCGCAGAACTTGTGAACCTCGTTGTACACCATGAAGCAGTTGTGGTGAAGTTCACTGCGGTAAACAACTCCAAACTTCAGTTTTTTCAAAATGGTGTACTGAGATAGTTGGTTTATGTCGGGAAAGTGTAGCAACGGTTTTGTGAGGTTGACTTGTTTCTGGTAAGATTCCACAGCAAGTTGAAGATCTTCAACACGTTCCTGGATCACTCTGCTTTGAATGAATATCAACAATGCTGTGATGTACTGGAGCTGAATGTTGGTGGAGAATTGTCTCATCCGACCTTGTACCTTAGCAAGGTACATGTCTTCAATGTCGTTGAGCGACAACCTCGGAAAATCAGCTTCAGTGAAGTCATATTCTTGCTCGTCTTGGCGTTTAACTTTTATCTCCTTCAAGAATGAGTAATCCCACTTTGTAGCCAGACTGATATTCATGATAGCAACGATCCTTTTATCACTAAACACCTCCTTGTTTGATTTTAGGACTTGGCAGCTTCTGTAGTATAGTCTTCTCCTTTCAGGCCAATGGTGAATGCCATACTGAGCATCAATGTCATAATCCACCACTTTATCAGTGAACAATCTGGCGGCTTCTTCTTCGATGGCAACATTGTTGGAGAAGACTGCTGTTGGAATGTTAAAGGTGAGATGTAGCGTATTTCTTGCTGATGTCGCTACCATGTTGCAAAAATTCTAGGTCATTGTTGAAGAAGTATTGGTAGGGAATCTTGGGTTGCTCTGCTCGACCAATGGTTGGTAGTGGTTTGGTCTAGTCAGTGTAATATGGAGTCTTATCCTTTCTTGTGAAGTCAATGTTCGAATTGGGGTTGAGCCAGTCAATGTTGTTAGACATAGCTCGAGCGATGTTGTCAAGGTGATATTCGACTTCAAGAGCGCTGTCGGAGCTGTCTTTTAGCAGTTGAAATGCATCATTCTTGATCCAGCGAAGCTCCCCTTTCGTCATCTTCTTAACCTTGAACTTGTCGTGGATAATCTTAACATGC
The DNA here is from genome assembly GCA_019973895.1 of Chrysanthemum seticuspe. Lineage (NCBI taxonomy): Eukaryota > Viridiplantae > Streptophyta > Magnoliopsida > Asterales > Asteraceae > Chrysanthemum > Chrysanthemum seticuspe. Next base: position 182,125,033 of record BPTQ01000004.1, read on the forward strand.
TCCATAGTACAACCATCTACCGGTTCTTGGCCTTCCGGTAATCGAGGTGTAGCATCAACTAGTCGGGTTTGCATAACCACCGGTGTTGTTGTAATTGTTTGCCTGACCAATGTCTTCAGGGTATAGTTGTTTTGCAAACATTTCTTTAGTTACTCCAGGGACAGTTTGGAGAAGGAAATGATGAGTATAGTCCCTAATTTGCTCGTCCATTTCTCCTTTTATGTCTCTGTTGAGGAATAACTTGATTTGTTCTCTTTCCTCCATGAAATTGTTCATCTCATTACCAAGTAAGTTGACCCTGTCAGCAAGCTGATTCAACTTTTTGTCAACTGCGTTTCGTCTTCTTGCTTGCATGACAGCCTTTTGGATCTTGGTCTTGGCATGAGATGCCCATGTAACAGTGGATTTCTTGACCGACCTGGATGATGATCTGGTGGTTGTTTCTTTAGATGGTGGTGGTGAGGAGTGAGATGATGATTCAGTTGTGGATGGGTCTTGAGGTGGCTCTGAAGATTGTTCCGGATTGTGTTCAGGGTTATCTTGAAGATAGCTATCAGCTTCTTCTTTAGCTCGTGCCTCTTCCTCAGCCTTTTCCTTAGCCGCTTTCTCCACATCTTCATTAGTGATCTTCTCAGTCTTTTCCTGTTCGTCTTCCTCAAAGTCGAATGGAACCTCATACTCTTGCTGCTGCTGCTCTGTAGATTCCTTAGTGGTGGCACCAGTTCCCTTATCGGGTTGATTAACCGCATCAAGAACTGGTGTGAAGAGAGCTCCACCACTGGAACCTCCAGGGCCTCTGGTTTGCTGAAGGTTGAATTCCTTAGAAGCATGCTCTATCCTTAGTTGCTTAAGAGTTTTATGGTATTGTTGTTCATCCTTTGGGTCTTTATCTTCATCAAAACTTTCTTCTTCTTCTTCAGTCACTGGTGTCTTTCCTTTGTCTGATTGGGGACTTGGTGGTTTTTCTTCAGACCTTGGTGAGGTTGTATCATCTGTAGCTGTTTCGGAATAGTAAACCACCTCTTCAGACTTAGTTGCTTCAGAGTCGTCGTCCTCTGGAGTCGGTTCTGGTTTAGGGTTAGGACGAGCGACCTGAGATGGGATTCTTTTCTTGAAGCTTGGATGCCTCTTTGGATACTTATGAGCGCTCCCAGCGCTTCCAGTACTACCAGTGTTGCCTGATCTTGTAGTCTTCTTGGTAGGAACAGCAGAAGTCTTCTCATCCATAAACTCGACTTTACCTGCACTCACTGCTTCTTGATATCGTAGATACGACGGAAGACTCTTGATAGTGTCAGTGAGAAGGCAGTCCAGTAACACTGCACCTTGCTTACGTGTCGATGAGTCCTTAAATCTGACAACGTTCAATGTTGGCTCATATAACACGGAATGATTCTTGGGGTCGTTAATTCTCATGGGGATGTCCCGATTTCGCCCGAGAATGTTCTGAATCAACAACTTCGTATATCTGATAAAGGGAACCTTTGACCCAGGCTTCTTGAGATGGTACATCATATCTTCCCATATCAGGCTTGCATAGTCAATGTGTTGTTTGTTGACCATTCCCCAGAAAGTTTGCAGGTGCATGAGTTTAGGATGCTCATGACCGCTGTCTCTTCCAGACACAGACTTAGCGATCATAATGTACAATGTCCTCCAAGGTTGAGGAATGTTCTTCAGATCGACAGTGGAGTGTTTGGTGATGACACCGGCAGCTTCATTATAGCCAATGTCGACCATGAATTGCATTATGGCCTCTTCATTCGGAGTTGGCACATAGTTAGCAGGCTGGATAGCAGGCAGAAGAAGAATAGTACGAAGATCAGCTACCGTGACAGTGACTTCCTTGTTGTTGAGAGTCACTTTGACATCATCTTTTCCATCAATCTTTTCCATTGTTTCCCAGAATTGATGGATATAGATTTCAGGTACAGTTGCTGAGTTGGTAAGCATATTACTATAAGGATGAACTTTAAGAATATCCACAACAACTCTGCATGATGATTTTGAGCAGGTGAAGTTCTCAAAATCGACCCTGAGGTTGTTCTTTCCAATCGACTTCCTGTAACCAGTTGGGAAGATATCTTACATAGTGAGTTCATTGGGTGCGTTGACATTTCCCATGATGACGTCCATTTCGTGATCTGAAAGGTATTGAGACAAAAGAACCAACATATCAAAAGACATTAAGTTAGTCAAAAGTTGATTTTATTGTCCAATTATTGAAGTTGTTATGTTAATGAATGTTACGAGTCCAAAGTCACATATAGTCCAATAGTACAAAGTTGACGTGATAAGATACGTAAGTATGTTAATTTTGAATTTTAAGGTCCAAATTTTACTTAATCACACAACGTTTTAACTTTTTGTAGCTTATTAGTGACATTTTGGTTTTGTGACATTATGAGTAACTTATTACAAGTTTGTACGCGTAACATTTCAAAATTTTAGTTACAATTTGGCTTAGGCGTAAGCAAGTAAGCTTATGCGTAAACATGGTAACCTTAAGCGTAGACTTAAGCTTATGCGTAGGAGACACCCTTAGGCGTAAGAAATACTTACGCGTAGGAGTGAGCTCTTAGCATAAAGGCTTAAGCGTAGGCTTAAGTTAAGGACTTACGCGTAAGGTTTACTCGTAAGAGTAGCCCTTAGGCGTAGGAGTCCAAGTTTACGCATATCCTTCACAGGATACGTGTAGGACCTAAAATCTATCAACCTTATCACAAACCCCAACACGTATATCACGTTATGCGTAGAACACGTTAGCACAAACACAAACTAAGCGTAGAAGTAAAGAAACAAAGATGAGAGAAAGATGGTGACTTGATGTTCTACAAACCGTGTATGTTATGCGTAGAGAGAAAAGATGAACACAATAAGTTGTATTACTTGAGAGAGAAAACATACACACACACACTTTCAAGCACACCCCTCAAATGAGACTTTGAGGGGTTTATATAGTACAAGCACTAGATGCCCTAAAAGGCTTTCCATGGGCCTCGTGGATGGGCTTAGATTGGATTGGGTTAAATGAACTTATTCAAGGCTAGCTTAACTAAACTAATACCCATTTAGCTTAGCCCAATCCACGAGCCCGTTGACTATTCTATCACGATATCTAACACACGTTACAAAGTTCCTAAGTGTGAATGACCATCACTTCTAATAAAAACTATTAAGGCTAACAATCTCCCCCTAAGGGGTGGTCATTCAAAAGATGCTCCACTTGATTAGGTCTTTACTTTTCTCGAGCTTGAACTTTGTGTGTAGATATAGAATAGTCTTGTTTCTTTGTTCTTTCATGCTTTGTGATCAGTTAATGTGGTATAGAGCCATTTGTCAACTTCGTTGGTTAGGTGTCTCCACGCCTTTCTCCACCATGCTCACACTTCTATTTGTCTTTTGGTTACCAATGATGTAGTTCTCGAGTCTTTAAACTTTGTAGATTCTTTGATATTGACGAAGAATCATCTTTAACTTTGTGTTGCCTTTGATTTTGATGAGAACTTTCATGTGTTGTTGGTATGAGCATGTGGGGAATCTGCACGATCAATCCGCTCTGGAGCTTCCATAAGAAGAAAACATAAAACAGGTTAGTAATAAGCGGATTCCGGCACTTACAAGTTTGAATTTCGAGGGTGTTAACAGCATAGTGTGAAAACACATCTCTAATTCTTACAAAGGCCGTTCCTGAACTGGAGTCCCACAAGTGAGATAACACGATATACCGAAGTACATCTACAATTTAGATGAGTCGCTGAAGTACACCGAAGCATCACTCCACGACTGTAGACCGTTTGAGACACACTAAGCGTAATCCACAAGGAGTTACCGAAGTGACATGCTGTCAGGGCTGTTTGATGTTGACCCTGGCAGGAATTTCCATTCAATCACTGAGGATCACAAGTGTGAAACCTCTCATAAATGTTCTGGCAGATTGCTAAGATCTGCGTAGGACTCTAGAATGTATCACTTGTGTCCTTATTGATGAACAACAAGCGATGAATTGTCAAGTGTTCCTATGAGATCTTTTTGATGAATCTCGTGGCTCTAGACTCAATAAGTGCATAATGGTTTTCCTAAGTGGAGACTAGGGAGAGGGTCTCCTTCGTCAATACCAATAATCTCTAAGAGAAAGTTGATAGATTATGTAGGGTTCCCAGTGAGAATGAAACAAATCCTTTTAAGAGGAATTGAGTAGCTAGAAGGTTTAGTGCAGTGCGTCACTGGGTCCATGACGTCTTTGTCTTCAATACCGGCGTCATCTAAGTGACAACCAGTAGCATATGTATTGAACCTGGTTTATGCCCTAAGGTTGATTATGGAGGGCTATTTCTTTTCACCCTTTTTCATTACTTTTCTTTTTAATTCTTCAACCCCTTCTTTCTCCTTTCTCACATTACTCCTTTTTTCAATCATACCTAAGGACTTCTAATACTAACTATTTGTGATGTCCTTTGGTAGATCCCTCTGGCTCTGGCGGATCATAGGATGAATTTCCTATCCTTAGTCACCTTATAACTCCATGACTGTCCTATTGTTGCCATAAAACCATTTTTCTTGAAAATCTCTCAAAGTGTTTATGATTATCAAAACATTTTGTTAACACCTTGAGAGTTTTGGTTTTCAGAAACACTCCCCCTTCACATGTGCTTAAATTGTTTTAACTGAAATCTGCACAGAGAGGGTAGAGTTCGCACGTTTTGAATTGATCGACTTTAAATGAACAAGACCGATTCGAGACACGTTTACATCACTAGAGAACTAGCTTGAAATTATTACCCGTCCTGGTCAAGTCCATAGAAAGTTTCTCGAGATGGTACATTATTCCTCGTCAATTCATTGGTTTCAACTGAGTCGAGCTCTTTTGAGATTCAAACAACGAAGATTAAACTTTTTGATCACATTTTAATCACGTCTCCTCCCCCTCAAAAATAGCATATTCGTGATATTTTTTATATCAACGGATTAAACAACATTTTTAGAATCTTTTGGGGAGACAAACGGATTTGATTTAAGCATGAATTTGGAACATTTTTGTTTTATACTCCCCCTTTAATAAAGCATAATCAATTAAAGGGTTTTAGAGGGAGTTATCTTGAGCACAAAATATTTTGAAAGATGTTGAAAATCTTTTTGAACAATCTTGAAAAAGTGCTCAAGATGATGATGATTTCTCACCAGAGTTAAATGTAGTGCACTGAAACATACACTTGATTTTTCTTTAAAAACACGAGTTTTGATTTGAAAATAATCAAAAGTCTTCATTTTTGTCCGGGTTTCGTACTGAAGTATACGAAAGCCATTATTTTGAGAAATTTTGAGAAACGACATGTTTTGGAAAACATAAAAGAACTCTCGCTCAAGCATCTGTACATGCCCGTATCATTGTTGAATGACATTTCTAGAAACGTACAGAATATCGATTATACAAGAGACATGTCGTGAGAAGAATATTTTTGGATTTTCGATTTTATATTGTTTTTGAATTTTTGAAAGTTTTATATTTTTATATTTTGCTTTTGTTGGTTTTTCAAATTTTGTATTTTGTTTTTCAAAAATATTTACGGCGAAGCTTCTTGGAAAATCATTTTCAAGAAGATTCGAGAAGACGTTCTAACTCCTCAGGGGTTAGGCTTCGCATTCCAATTCATCGAACTAAATCGTCAAACCTTTCTTTTGGAAGGGCTTTAGTAAATATATCGGCGAGTTGGTAATCTGTCTTCACGAAAAATAATTCAACAGTACCTTCTTCCACATGTTCTTTTATGAAGTGATAGCGTACTCTGATATGCTTAGTCTTTGAGTGATGAACAGGATTGCATGAGATGGCTATGGCACTTTTCGAGTCACAATACATAGGTATTTTATCGAAAGTAAAGCCATAATCTGTGAGTTGTGTTCTCATCCATAGAACTTGAGCACAACACGCAGATAGAGACACATACTCGGCTTCAGCGGTTGAAAGTGCAGTGCAATCTTGTTTCTTTGAAGACTAGCTTACTAAATTTTCGCCCAAAAATTGTGCTCCTCCTGATGTACTTTTTGCTGTAACTTGATCACCTGCATGGTCCGCATCTGAAAAGGCGATTAGATCAAATCCGGATTCCTTCGGATACCAAAGACCCTTGTGAATGGATGTCTTCAGGTACCGAAAGATCCTTTGAACCTCTTTGAGGTGCAGTTCGGTAGGCTTTGCCTGAAACCGTGCTAATAAGCAAACAGCAAAATGAATATCGGGTCGACTAGCAGTAAGATACATGAGAGAACCAATCATGCTCCAATATTTCTTTGGATCAATAGGTTTCCCAAACAAATCGGCTTCAATTTTCGGTGAAGTTACCATTGGTATTCCAACAGAGTCACAATTATCCATACCATGATTTTCAAAATCTCAGTTGTATATTTCGCTTGATTAATAAAAATTCCACGTGGGGACTGATGTATTTATAAACCAAGAAAAAACTTTAGTTCCCCCATCATGGACATTTCAAATTTGCTTTTCATGAGATTTTCAAAATGTTTTAAAAGATTCGGATTAGTGGACCCAAAAATGATGTCGTCCACGTAAATCTGAACAATCAAAATGTCATTTTTGCATTTTTGTGTAAATAAGGTAGGATCAACCGTTCCTTTGGTGAAATTGTTTAGGATAAGGAAAGAGGACAGTTCGTCATACCACGCTCTCGGAGCTTGTTTCAAACAATAGATTGCCTTTTTGAGTTTTTAGACGTAGTCTGGATGTTCCATGTCTATGAAGCCTTCTGGCTGACTCACGTACACTTCTTCTTTCAGTGTTCCATTCAAGAACGCGGTCTTAATGTCCATCTGATAAACCGTGATGTTTTTGTGAGCTCCATAGGCTAAGAATATCCTGACTGCCTCAAGTCTAGCTACTGGCGCGAATGACTCTTCGAAATCTATCCCTTCCTCTTGTCTGTATCCTTTGGCCACAAGACGAGCTTTGTTGCGAATTACAGTCATTTCTTCATCCCTTTTGTTTTTCCATAACCACTTGAGATCAATGACGCGAACGTCAATTGGTCTTGGAACCATATCCCAAGAGTCATGTAGACGGTATTGGAGGAGTTCCTCCAGCATCGCTTCTATCCATGCGGGTTCTGCCATTGCCTCGCGAATGTTCTTTGGCTCGATATTGCTAATGGAGCAAAGGTAAATGCATAAGTCGCAATCGGTGGCAAGTTGGCGTCTCGTCTGAATTGGCCGTGAAGGTTCACCAATAACTTGTTCAATTGGGTGGTATTTTGTCCACTTCAGAGTAGAAGGATACCTTTGGTTAAACGTGTGCGAGTTAGATGGTTCTCATAAGCTTGAAGAAGATTCAGCTGATTCCGTAGCAAACGGGTTTTCAAATAAGTCTTCATCTAACGTTGCATCGTTATGGTTTTGGTTTTGCTCATCAACTGTTGGTAGAACGGGTGCAAGAACTGGCATAGATGTAGATGATGTTGATGGAGTTGGTGCATTCGATTCGACCGTTGTAGATGCATCTTCTGTTGGTGGTGGTGGATGATTTTGAGCGGGTGCAGCGGAATGATGGTTTGATGCATTTGTCGAGGTTCCACCAAAGTATTCATCGAACATTAACTCGAAGAAATTCTCCCATTCTTGTTCTTTAGGTTTGACAAACGAAGTTGATTGAGCTCTTTGAGGTACGAGTCCTGAACTGATATGTTCAGAAGTCTGCGGGTTTAGTGCGGGTTCTAGAGCGAGTCTCTCAGAAGCCATTTGTGAAAGTTCGTCAAAATTCACATTCATCGTCTCCATGATCCTCCTAGTTCTCCTGTTATACACCCTGAATGCCCTCGAGATATCTGAATATCCAATGAAGATTCCAATATCACCTTTAGCTTTCAGTTTCCCTAGATCTTCTCTGTCGTTAGTAGGATAGCACAAAGCGCCAAACACGTGAAAGTAAGAGATATCAGGTTTTCTGTTGTTCACTATTTCATATGGGGTTTTATTGAATCTTTGATGGATTAGGGATCGGTTTTGAGTGAAACAAGCAGTGGCAATAGCATCAGCCCATAGAAATAACGGTGCACTAGAATAGATTAGCATTGTGCGAGCAGGTTCCATAAGAGTTCGATTTCTTCTTTCAACTACCCCATTCTGCTGTGGAGTTCTAACAACTGATGTCTGATGTGTGATTCCAACATCTTCAAAATAAGCTCTTAACTCCTGATTGGTGAATTATGTGCCGTTGTCTGTTCTTACTACTCTTACTGGAGCTTGAAGAAGTACTTGAATACGTTTCAGGAAGGTGATGATGATGCCTGGTGATTTCGTCTTTTGATCTCAAAAACCTAACCCATGTATATCTTGAATAATCATCGACGATAACAAGAATATACTTTTTCCCATTAATGCTTTCAACTCTCATTGGGCCACATAAGTCCATGTGCAACATATGTAACTTTGCTTCCGAACTAGGTACGGATTTGGGTTTATATGATGCTCTTTTGCTTTTTCCTTGTTCGCATGATGGACATAAGTGATCCTTGGTATATTTGAACTTTGGAAGTCCATTGACGATGTTGTCTTTGGCCAGTTTGTTGATGGTGTCGAAATTGAGATGGGATAATCGTCTGTGCCACAACCCGGACTTTGTTCCAGATGCTCGTGTCATAAGACATATTGGTGATGAAGAGGCCATTTGGTTAATGTCGATAGCATACAAGTTTGTATCACGATTCCCAGTTAAGAGATCAGTGCCATCCAAGTTTCTAACGAAGCAAGCATTTTTCCTAAAAGCAACCTCTAAATCTGCATCACAGAACTGCCCGACTGAAAATCTATCAACCTTATCACAAACCCCAACACGTATATCACGTTATGCGTAGAACATGTTAGCACAAACATAAACTAAGCGTAGAAGTAAAGAAACAAAGATGAGAGAAAGATGGTGACTTGATGTTCTACAAACCGTGTATGTTATGCGTAGAGAGAAAAGATGAACACAAGAAGTTGTATTACTTGAGAGAGAAAACACACACACACACACTTTCAAGCACACCCCTCAAATGAGACTTTGAGGGGTTTATATAGTACAAGCACTAGATGCCCTAAAAGGCTTTCCATGGGCCTCGTGGATGGGCTTGGATTGGATTGGGTTAAATGAACTTATTCAAGGCTAGCTTAACTAAACTAATACACATTTAGCTTAGCCCAATCCACGAGCCCGTTGACTATTCTATCACGATATCTAACACACGTTACAAAGTTCCTAAGTGTGAATGACCATCACTTCTAATAAAAACTATTAAGGCTAACAATACGCGTAGTCCATTGTAGACCCTTACGCGTAAGTGTTACGCGTAAGATTTCTCTTATGTGTAACATCTACGCATAAGGTGTTCCATATGCTTAAGCCAAGACACCTTATTCTAAATCTCGTACGCGTAGAAGACTGAAATAGTTTAACCATAACATTCATATTAACATGTATTCAATCACTTTCAAGATCACATGGCATATCAAGTTCAAAACAGTTACGCGTATGATGGCTTAGGCGTAAGCATAAACCCTAAATTCAAATCCTACGAGTAAGAGATTCACCCATGGAAAATCATCCAAACTTTATCTGAGTTATCTTAGACACTAAATGAGTTAGTTCCAACAGGTTATAACATCTAACACACACCGAATCAAAAATACCCAATTTTACGCTCACATAAACCCTAAAGCTTAATTTACCAAATTTGTTGTTTCTGGGCATGATTCAGAGGTGTATTTAGACAATTAAACATGTTATAAACATAACCTAAGCATCTAATTAACCTGAAACACTCACATATGAAAACGCCTAAATCCACGCATAAACCCTAATATTCGAAAACGATTAAAACATGATTCTGGGTTGAAATTTTTGATGAAACTGGGTATAACACTTGATTTTAAACACTTTGACACTTTCAATTTCATCAAAAACACACAATATTGATTTCTTGTTCATACGCGTATGCGTAGAACACCAAATCATGCAATATTCAAAATCTAAACGTTGGTTTTGTTTAAGATTAAAAACCTTTGTTAGAAATCACATTTAGAAACGTTTTCCACTTACAAATTTCAAGTTTGAAGCATGGAATTGATCTTTGAATCTTAGGCGTGGATGAGTTTGGTTGAGAATTAAATGTGTGTAATAAATGTTATAATTTGTTAGGTGAAGGTTTTTGTTAAAAGTAACTTTTCAACTTTGATAAGTTTGACCCCTCCACCATAACAATTTTCAACCAAGACCCATAACTTCCACTTTGGTTTAGCAAATGATGATTGTTTGGAAAGAAACTTGACGATACTCCCCCTCGACTTTAGAAATGATAAAATTTTAAAACATTTGAGTTCGAGGAGAGTATTTAACCAGAAACGTATCCACCATTTCTGAAGAAACAACATTTAATGGTAACATGCAAGTACAAGGTTTTATGAGACTGAAAAATATTTACATTCTCCCCCTCAACACTTGTTCGGGAAAAATAATGAAAGTTTTGATAGAACAAAGTGTTGTCGGAAGATTTGTACTTGCAATTTTTGAAAGAATTTAGATAGAAGAATATTTTTGTATTTTATCAGATTTTATATTTTTCTATTTTTAATTTTGAAAAGTTTATTTACAAAAGAGGTTTTGGTGTTTGACTGGTTTCAAGATTGTGATAAAAGTTCGTCCAGTTCCTCTGGAGTCAAACACCTCATGCCAATTCGGTGGATCAAATCAGTAAACCTAGCAGGAGCCAAGGCTTTGGTGAGAAGATCCGTCAGTTGGTGTTCAGTACCTACAAAATATAATTCAACGGTACCCTTTTCCACATGCTCCTTTATGAAATGATATCGAAGATCGATGTACTTGGATTTCGAGTGTTGAACTGTGTTGCACGAGATCGCAATAGCACTTCGGTTGTCACAGTACACCGGGATTCTGTCAAATATGTAACCATAGTCCTTGAGTTGTGTTCTCATCCAATTGACTTGAGCACAACACGCCGACATGGCTACATATTCTGCTTCTGTTGAGGACAGCGATGTACAATCTTGTTTCTTCGATTGCCATGACACCAATTTATCACCTAGGAATTGCAAACCACCTAAAGTACTTTTCCGAGAATCTAAGCATCCTGCATGATCAGCATCTGAAAAAGCTATTAGTTCAAAAACAGAATCCTTCGGATACTAGATCCCCAAATTAATGGTTCCCTTGACGTATCGGAGGATTCTTTTAGCCTCAGTGATGTGACGTTCAGTTGGTCTTGACTGATAAAGGGAGCAAAGATATACAGAAAATACAATGTCAGGTCTACTGGCTGTTAGATACATGAGAGACCTAATAATACTTCGGTATTTGGTAGGGTCAACCAATTTCTCATGCAAATCAGCGTCTAGTTTGTTGGTATGTGTCATTGGTGTGGCACAGGTATCACAGCTTTGCATTCTATGTTTGTTTAAAATTTCAAGAGCATATTTGGACTGACTTAGGAAAATACCATGGGGTGATTGATGAACTTGTAGTCCTAAGAAGAACGTAAGTTCACCCATCATTGACATTTCAAAATGTGTTTTCATTAGTTTTGAAAAAGCGTTTGAGTACTTTTTATGGGTTCACCCAAAAATGATGTCATCCACATAAATTTGAACGATTAAAATGTGTGCCCCGTGATATTGTATAAACAGTGTTGGGTCGACCGATCCTTTGACAAAATTATGGGATAGCAGAAAGGATGATAACTCATCATACCACGCCCGAGGGGCTTGTTTGAGACCGTAGAGAGCCTTGTTCAGTTTGTAGACGTGATTAGGGAACTCTGGATCAACAAATCCTTTTGGCTGACTAACATATACCGTTTCCTTCAGTTTACCATTCAGAAAAGCGGTTTTGACATCTATCTGATAGATCGTGATGTTCATGTGAGCCGCGAATGCCAGAAAAATCCGTACAGCCTCAAGTCTAGCAACCGGTGTGAATGATTCTTTGAAGTCAATCCCCTCTTCCTGTCTATAACCCTTAGCCACCAGACGTGACTTATTTCTGATAATCGTACCCTCAGCATCTAACTTGTTTTTCCAAATCCATTTGAGGCCAATGACGTAGACCCCTGTTGGTCTTTCAACCAATTCCCATACTTCAAGACGTTTAAATTGATTAAGTTCTTCTTGCATGGATTCAATCCAGTTGTCATAAGTCATTGCTTCTTTAACATTTTTGGGTTCAGATTGACAAACGGTAAGTGCATAAATGCAATGTTCACCGTCAGTATGAAGGCGTTGTCTAGTTACGACTGGTTGATTCGGGTTTCTAATAATGTTCACAAGAGGATGGTCTTTAGTCCAACGATGTGTGGAGGGTTGATGTTGATATACATTATGAATATTAGGTGGATTCAAATGGCTTGTAGATGATTCCGCAACATCTGAAGTTGCAGTTTCATTAGCGAAAGGCTTAAAGAACGCATTTGGATCATAATCTGCGGGTGCAGGTACATCTTGATTCAGAAGATCATCAGCTTGATCAGCGTCATTGGATGCGGTTTGTTCGGCTGTTGTTGTAGAATCAATTGGAGGTGCTTCATCAACAGTTGTTGTTGTATCAGGTGTATCAGGGATTGGATTATTATCAGGTTGAGCAGCGGAAACATTTGATACATCTGGAGCACGTTGATCAATATCATCACTAAACAAAGGAGCAAATAGCTGTTCCATTTGATGACGAGTAAGCTGTAAGCTTGGTTCAGCTGATGATGGGGTTTGGGGGAAGTTAAGACGGTTATGTCCGGGTTCCAAGCTGTTTTGCTCAGAAGCCATTTCTATAAGCTCATCAAAATTAGCATGAATCGTTTCAATAATCTCCCTTGTACGACGATTCCAAATCCAGTATCCCTTTGAGTTTTCACAGTATCCAACGAAGACTCCAATGTCAGCTTTAGCCTTGAGCTTTCCAAAGTCATCACGATCATTATCCAGGTAACAGAGAGCACCAAATACATGAAAGTGTTTGAGATTTGGTTTGCTGTTATGGATAAGCTCATAAGGTGTTTTGTTGTGGCGTTTGGTTATCCTAGAACGGTTCTGAGTGTAGCATGCAGTTGACACGGCTTCTGCCCATAAGTAATCTGGAAGTTTTGCATTGATTAGCATCGTTCTTGCAGCTTCCACTAACGTACGGTTTTGTCTTTCAACAACTCCATTTTGTTCTGGTGTCCATGCAATTGATGTTTGATGCTCAATTCCCACTTTCTTATAGTATTCTCGAAGAGTTTTATTTACAAATTCAGTTCCTCTGTCGGTTCTGATTTGTCTAACTGTGTTCCGGAGCTGAACTTGAATTTTCGTGAGAAAGGTGATGATCATCTGTGGAGCTTGATCTTTACTTCGAAGAAAATAAACCCAAGTCCATCTTGAGTAGTCATCCACAATTACTAGAATGTAGCATTTTCCATTAATCGTCTGCACACGCATCGGGCCACACAAATCCATGTGAAGAAGATGAAGCACATGCTGAGAGCTGTGTTCCACCTTTGAAGAAAAATGAGCACGAGTGCTTTTCCCTTGTTCACAAGCTGAGCATAGATGATCTTTAGAATACCGAAACCTTGGAAGACCTTCAACTAGTTTGTATCGTGCAAGATTGGTTATGGTTTGAAAGTTCAAGTGTGAAAGTCGTCGGTGCCATAGCCAAGATTTTGTAGATGTTGCCTTAGAAAGTAGACAAATAGGAGATGAAGCAATCATGTCTTGCATTGAGATTGTGTAAAGGCTTGATGTGCGGGTTCCAGACATGAGATCGTTTCCTTGTAGATCACGAATGAAACAAGTTTTCTCCCTAAAGGCAACTTCCAAATCACCATCACAAAATTGACCGACTGAAAAGAGATTGTGACCGAGACCTTCCACATAATAAACCCTGCTAATTTCGATGTTCCCATTGATGTAATCTTCGTAGCCCATGATAGCTGCGAAGTGATCATTCCCGAACCTGACAGTACCGATGAACTTTGAAACAAAGTTTGATAACAGTTTGAGATTGCCTATCATGTGCCGGGAACATCCGCTATCAACAATCCAAAGGATGATCTGTATCACCTGCATTACACACATACGACATAAGTGGAATAGAAGTAGAGGTGGAACCTGAAGAGTTAGAGGGTTCCGTTACAGTTACAGTTGAAACACACATGTTAATGATTTTAGGAATCCATTTAAATCCGGGTGTATTTTGTAACCATCTATGCCAAGTCCAACTAGTTTTTGCTTTGGTCTTAGTGAACGTACTAGGTGATATTTTCATCCTAGGAGGTGAAGTGGGTTCTATGGGTACATCAATGATCGTAGCAGAAACACTAGAGGGCGGTTTACCTAGCACAGACTTAGAAGCATTAGTTGGCCTAGAGGTAATCCATTTTCTATTATTCCGCTTACGAGATAAGATAGATTTAGCAACACATTTATCATGACAACTAGAAAACATGCTTTTACGACAACCAACACAAGATGCTTCAAACATAACATTCAAAGTACTTAAAGATTCAGCATTCGTTACATCACTTTTTCTATTACATTTGTCTAACGCAATGTCTAAAGTGGGTGCAACTTGAGTGTTATTCAAGGTCCTAAGGTGTTCTTCTACTTCAGAGGTCTTTATTGTTCTTCTTTTACGTTGCAACTTCCTATTCTTCCTGGTTTTGCTCTTAAGCTGTGAAGTGCTAACGTTGGGAAAAGAGGCAACTATTCATGTATCAGTGGAAGGAAGCACATTAGTGTCTTGTGGTTTGTCATTAGGCGTTCTAGTGTCAATTTTAAACATTCCAGGTGCAAGAACATTTTTGTTACTATACTTATCTTGTTCATACTTCCCAAACTTTGCTTTTAACTCAATAATAGTGTGCATCAATTCTTGATTTTCAGAGCGAACGTTTCCACTAACGTTTAAGACTTCTTTAGTGTATTCAAGATGACTATCAAGTTCTTGTGATGCCTTAGCATGAGTCTTTTTGAGCAAATCAAATATGACACCATATTCAGTTTTGACTTTGGCAATTTCTTGTTCATATTTTGAAATTTGACATTTTAAAGACACGTTGTCATCATCCAGTTGTTCAAGTTTTGGATCGAAAGATTTTTCACGCAACTGGTTGATTTTTTTTTGCAAAGCAAGTTCTCGATTTTGACAATCTTTTTGACACCATTGAAGACGACGTTTTGCATTCGAAAGTTCATTTAACAAACGCTCATTTTCAATTTTCAAAGACTCGATTTGAGGCACATTATCGATATTCTCAACATTATCAACAGAGTCAACAGCAATATAATCAAATGCATATGCAACCGTATGTAACAACACAACATTAATGGTGTCAGCATAAATAACATCTTCCAAGAGTCGATCAACATGATTTCTTAACATTTTCTTTTTACGTTTAGTATTTGAAATTGATGTTTCTGTTTTCTCGAAAACTGTTTTCATAGGCCTAATATCCTTCTGAAGATCCCGTTCCCAATAGATTGCACACATTTTTAAATTTTGGACATAGGGTAAAAGTCTTTTCTGAAAAAATATCTCTTTGATTTCGCGCATATGGTGATTAAAAATGTTCAGCTTTTATTTCAGAATTAACTTCAATTTAACGTTCCAAAAGTTTGATGTCAGACATGAATGTATCCAAATATTTAAGAACTTGACATCATTCAGGTAATGATTTTACTTCACTATAGGAAGGTAAAGAACCATTAATTTATGCAACATTGTGTCGGGGACCATCATTAGAAGAGGACTCAGGAAGTGGTGTGACAACCCAAGGTGTGTTAGTATGATCTTGTTGTTTTACAAACGGTATGATTTTTGAGTAATTGAATGGTTTGTTATATTCAACATTTTCCATTTTTAATTGACTCTAAGCATCAGCATCTGTTTCCTCATCACGATTATATTCAACAATACTCATAATTGAATCATCAATTCTATGTTCTGCACTGTAAACTTGAGGATTTGGTTTGAATGCTCTATATGAAAAACTTGGTTTGTAATCAGCAAAATTGGTCCATATCCATCTGGATTTGGTTTAAAAGTAAACTTTTGTATTGTTGTGATTGACTCACAATGTTTGTAAACAACATTTCAAAACTCTTTGATTTTGTTTTGTAAATCGACAATTTCATCAAGATACTCATCTATTTGTCTCCTCGAATGCTTTTTGTACTCACAAAATTGTTTTTGACAAGTTAACAACTCAGACTTGGCTTTTTGAATTTTCGAAGTGGGAGCGTTAAGTTGTTGTTTATGATCAAATTTTAGTTGTTCTATTTGAGAAAGCAATGCATTCTTGGATGCAACTAGATCACATATTTGTTTTTCTAAAGATTTTTCATTTTGGTATGATTTTGCAAAAGCGACTTCAAAACTTTGTTCACTTTTTTCATTGGTTTCAAAAATGTTGAGTTGGAACTTATAGCATTCATTATCCTTAGTCAACAGTGCAATTTTATCTTGCAGTTTCTTATTGATCTCATTGCACTTTTCCAGTTGAGATTGGGTGGTCTGAAATAAGTTGGTCATGAGCTCAAGATCTGGATTAGACAAAGGTTCATCTTGTTCAACTTGAGTCTCAACATAATCATTATTTAGATCCTCAAATATGACCACGGAGTCAACTTGATTATCAATATTAACCATGAGGTCATCTTGATCGTCAAATATAACTACGGGATCCATTTGATTATCGTCGGAATGAGATGTAAAAGGCTCATGTTGAACACTCTGTGCCTCGTCAGATGCAGATGTTGACGGAGATATCAGATCATTAATGAGTATATTTGGATCCGGTACCTGAGACAAGCCATCAGTGTCATACACTGGGCATGTGTTACTCATGAGGAGCTCTTGCATGTTTGCCATTAACATCACAGCTGCATTAGCTTGCAAGTCCTCCATGTCATCATCAGAATCTGCATCAGCCATGAAGCTCTGTTCCTTGTTGGTAAGTGTTCCACCAGCTTCATCATTGAGAGCCAAGAGTAAAGCCTCTTTTTGATAAGCTCTACCTCTTATTCTCGGCTTTGGGCATGCATTAGCCAGATGACCCTTCTCATTGCAGTTGTAGCATCGGAGACCATTAACTCCAGTCTGAACATTTCCCTGATCAACCAGTTGAACCCGTTGTTGTGGAGCACCCATGTTATTCCTTCCATTAACATTAAACCCTTGACCACTACCCATCGGACGACCATTTCCACGATTCTGAACCTCAACTCTTCCATTGTTAACAACAGCTTGATTTCTTGTGTTTGAGGAGGTACGAATGCGATTGTTGGATTTGTTTGCGAATCTCCCGAAGGCTCTAGTAATCATGACAAATCCTTGATTCAATGCATCGAAGGCTTCCGCATCCTCATTTGATTCACTGTAAAGTGCTTTATCATTGTTGTTGTTGTATGGAACCAATTGAGTTTCTTGTGATTGTTGCTGTGATGGATCATATGATGTTATCTGAGCAGTTGGTTGTGGAGGATTTGTGAAGACAGTTGGCAAGTTCGAAAATTAAGGATAACATGCTTGAGTGTACAAAGCAAGAATTTGATTATCCGGGAGTGATGGAGAAGCAGGGACTCCACAGATGATTCTGTCTTTGTCTACTTCCTTTTGATGGTGCTTCAAATAGTCATACAACAATCCGTAAGTAGCTTGATGAAGATTCTTCGCTTGACGGATGAATGTAACGTACTTCTCCCAATCAGGACCAAGACAGCTCAGAAACTTTATGTTGATTGCAATCCTTGGCATAATGATATTATGTTTGTCCAAGTCATTGATGATGTCTGAAAAACGATGATAGTATGACTTTAATGATTCCCCTGGTTCAATCATGAAGTTTTCATATGCTAAGTAGATTTTAGATTCCATGTCTTCTTGATTGAGTTCAGTGCCTTCCATTAGAAGATGAATGTGCTCCCACATTGCTTTAGCAGTCTTCTGAGCATCAACACTACGAAGTATCGGATTGGGTAAACCCAAAAGGATATATTGCATTGCAAGTTCATCAGCTTCTAAGTGAAGAAGTTGGTCAGTAGTAAGTTGATCAAGGCCGACAATGTTGGTAACATCATCTCTTGGTGGATTAGCATTCGGATCTCCGGGTATAGTGATAGTAGGCATCTGAAAAGGACCTTCAAGTATGACCTTCTTCAAAAACTTACCATGTGGTTTCTTGAGATCACAAAACCTAAAAAACCTTATCACCCACTGATCATAGTTTCCGGAGTAAGCATTGGAGGTCTATCAAGGGATCCAGCTTCATGAATGGATTGTTGGCTACTTAAAGCTTCACACATCTTTGCAAACCAAGAAGGTTCCTTTTGCGTTGTGACATTCATAGCATACTTTGCTGGATACTGATATTGGAAGTATTTAAAATGTTGAATTTGTTGACGAGGGTTTGGTTGAGGCATCTGTGGTGGAAGAGGGTTTGCTCCTTGATGAAAGTACATTTGAGATGGCAGTTGAAATTGTTGTTGAAATTGTTGCAATTGTTGTTGAGATGGTGGAGGATATTGTTGATATTGTTGTTGTTGTTGTTGAGGATACTCATGAGGAAAGTAATGAGAGTATGGTGGTTGAGACATCTTGAAACTTGTGTTGATGATGGATATTTGTAGTCGAATGAAAACTTGTTGATGAAGTGCACTTAGGCGTAGAAAACCAGCTTAGGTGTAGAAAATGGCTTACACATAATTCCCTTCTTACGCGTAGATAGAAGTTTAGGCGTAAATCCTGCTTACGCGTAAACTTTAGATAAAACTTAGGCTTAAGCGTAAACCCAAGGCTTAATAGTAAGAACCTTATGCGTAAGATTTCCTTAGGCGTAAGATGAGCTTATGTGTAGGAAAGACATAGGCTAAAAGTGTTTACTCGTAAGCTCTTATGCTTATGCGTAAAACTAGGGTTTTACCCAAAAAATCCTTTACACTTATCCAAGTGTAAAAGATATCCAAAGTCGAAGTGTTTTCAGGCTTATCCAAGCAAGAAAACACTGAGTAAACCAACAGCTTTGAGGATCAAAGGCAGAAAAGCTTATGCGTAGGAAACTGCTATGCGTAGACTGGCTTAGGAGTAGGTTCTTACGCGTAAAACTAGGGTTTTACTAGGCATAGGAAGTACAAAATTCACCAAATCTGATTTTTATGCCCAAAAACGTTTTGTAAACCTGATGTTAATGATGAAACAACTTCAAAAT
The DNA here is from genome assembly GCA_019973895.1 of Chrysanthemum seticuspe. Lineage (NCBI taxonomy): Eukaryota > Viridiplantae > Streptophyta > Magnoliopsida > Asterales > Asteraceae > Chrysanthemum > Chrysanthemum seticuspe. The sequence continues at coordinate 182,144,271 of BPTQ01000004.1, forward strand.
CACCTAAACAACAAGAAAGTTTGAAACTTGATGATCCAAAACTATTTTTCACCTTACGCGTATAAAAGTACACACGAATCAAACCAAGCTTAAAAACTAATCTACACACGTCAAGTTTGAAAGTTTTTGCTAAAAACTGAAACTTTAACACTAAATAAACCTTAAACCACAAGAATCTTATGTTTTTAAGTGTAAAAATTAAAGCTTTTAAGCGTATGAAAAGTTTAGGCGCAAAACCCACGCGTATGATACAAAACTTCAAAAAAAAGTGTTTCACCCAACTAGATGGCGATTGATACCACTATTAGGTCACCATAAGTTAACACAAGGATCAATATGTAAGAAATAAAGGTAAAGGTGATCGGTTGAACACAAAACAAACACACTTGTATGAATATAGATAAATGTTATGCGTAGGATATATTGAGAAGTGAACAACCAACCTTCAAATGAAGGTTTACAACATTATTTATAGGGGAATGGAGCTAGGGCAACATGTCTAGTCCCTTCCTCACTTATTAGGCTTGGGCCAAGGCTCATGGGCTTTCTACATAAGCCTTGTCATTAATACAAACATAAAAGCCTAGTTTAAGCAACCTATTACATATTAATTACTAATACTTGAAATATAAGTTAGGAGTGATTCCAACATTGGTGGGCCATAATAATGTCGTGTTTGTAGCCATGGCTGGTTGGATGCCATTTTGGTTCTATAGGTTTGCTTTGCAAATGGCAGCAATTTACATGGCATGATCACTTTGGTATGTCTAGAAACATGGTTACTTGTGGGTTTGTCATTTATATCGTGTGCGGTTTAGGGTAAGGAACCATGATATTTGACAATCTTTGTTTGTCTTGGTAACTGAAGTTTGCCAAAAAAACATACCTTTGCGGGGTGACCATATGGTTGCAGCCATGCTGTTTTTCAGGTACCACTTCCATTGGGCTATCATGATCTTTTCTGCAAATTAACTCTCCTGTGAGTGTGGCTTTTGTTTTAATGTTAATATTACACGCGAGCATTTGTTTCTTATGTTCCCACTGTTACTGAGGATTTCCCGAGTACGACTTCCACTAAATGATGTTGTTACAGACGAGACTTTGGTTTGTTATGTTGATGTTGGTGAAATGTGATTGTCTAAAACTTTTATTTGATGATCGTGGATCGCAAATAAAAAAAAACCCGTGAATGTTATTTTGTGTAGCTACGTTTTTTGGGCAGGCTAGCCTACTAAATGGTCGCCCTTTGTATTCCTTTTTCGAGGCTGTGATGGATTGGGGTTTGTTCTGCAAACATGAGATGACCCATATCTTGGCAGGGTGACATACAATTGTTGCAGCTATGGCGGGTGTATCCTCTTTGCTTGAATATTCGCCCATCTGAGCCACCTGTCCAGCGACATTTCCACTTTTATCGTGAAACTGATTGTGAGCTCTTCACCGTTAACCTTCATTAGTTGCACCCACAAAAAAAACTTTGGTTCAGGCAATTATGATACCTGTATGCAATTGAATGTTTGGCTTACATAATCTGCTTATACTGGTATCTTGGCAAGGCAGTCTGGAATTGCAGCCATGGCCGGTATTTTGTTTCAGATTTTACATGTGCAAATCTGAGCCTTAAGATGAGGTTATCTACATGTCGGCAGGCCAACCCATAATGGTTGTAGCCACGGTGGATGTATCCTTTTTCTTAACATGTTACTTTTGTATTTGTTTGAGGTTACAACTGCTGTAAGTGTAACCGTTCTTTTTAGACTGTTGCTGCAACTATCTTCGGATCAAAATATCGCCGTATAATTACGGAGGTATACCCATTGGCATCTAAAGGTAACGAAGGGTGTGAGTGAAGATAAATAAGATGGGTCCAGTAGTATAAACAAATACGCCTATCTGGTGGCTTTATTCCAATAATGTTGTGGCAATGAGGTATGAGCATAATATATATTATGTTTCCTATTTTACTTTGCATTGCTCTGTTCATCAAAACCCAATAGGATGTCGCAACCTTGCTTCATAATTTTTTTTAGAGTAAAGGCACTTGATAAAGAAGCTTAGTAGAAGAAATCTTGCTAATTGTTATGTAGATATATATAATACATAATATATAATAAGGTGACTGACGCAATGACGATAGTTTTCTGCATTTATGTCTTTGTTGAGCGTAGTTTATCAGCTTCCGTCTGTTGGCATGGTACCCACATCCACATTGTGGTTGCAGCCATGGCGGGCCTCTGGTACCGCTCCCATACTCGCAGATCTGAGCGTCTTTATATATTAAAAGGATGACAACTGTTGTCGGTTTAGTGTGGCCTGTACATTCGCCTAATAGAATGTGTTTTTGTTACCTTGGTACAAGACATGTTTGTTAATAAGTGCAGTTAATGTTGTGATGGTTATTTATGTATTGCGAAGTCACTAGGGCGATGACGATAGTTTTCTGCATTTATGTCTTTGGTAAGCATACTTTATCAACTCCCATGTGTTGGCAAGGCACCCATATCCACATTGTGGTTGAAGCCATACTGGGTCTCTGGTACCGCTTCCATACTCGCAGAGCTGAGCCTCTATATATATTAAAACCCATAATAAGCGATGTTATTTTCATGTGATAACATGTACGTAAACGATTTTTAAAACACACAATAAACCAAATATTATTTTTTTTACATCCACTTCTCCTCCATAGATAAAAACAGTTTTGCTTACATGTGCTGTTGTAAATCTATGCATTTTACTTATACAATATCTGGCCTTACCATTCAAAACTAAAAGGCGAGTTTTTTACTGTTTGCATAGGTCCTTTTATTTCACTCCAAACACTGCACTGGGTTTCCATGTGTTATTACATATGCTCTTTTTTGGTTTCTTGCTACTGTTGCAGTTACTAAAACAGCCATACGTGTGCCGTTACAAGTTTTTTCTGATTTGTTGGTTGAAGACAATGAAAAAGATATGCAGTACATTCTCTTTCAAATGGTATTGCTTTTACCTGTCTTTTATGTTAAGTTATATACTAACCTTTCTACCAGATAGAAAGAGTACTCAAAAAATGTAACATGCGCACATTTAGTTATGATCATAGTGTGCCACAATAAATATATGCAATTCTAAAGCATGTCCATGCACCTACGCTTTACCAACATAAAATAGCCAGTATAAAAAAAAATCTCTGATAATGTGATTCACAATACTCCTAAAATTACTTTAGTAATTTCAGATGGTTATACAACTATGTATCATACTTTATTTTTTGTCTACCATCAGTTACTAATACAACGATTTCTATTTTGCCGTGTATACCTAATCATCAATTTAAAACAGCAACGACTTACATGTACCATATTTAGGTAGTTGCCTTACTAAAACTGATTACCCCATTCTTAGTGGTTACATTCAAGTTCGAAATTCCCATTTGAATCGCCCTTTACATTTAAACTGGAATTTCAGTTGTCATAATTCTGAAATCTTTAACATTTAATTTTGCTCCTTACACACTAACAATCAGCTTATTGTGACAGGTTGCGCATTGCACTACCAATAGAGCCAAGTACTTATGGAACAAACCAAAGGCTCCCAAGATCAATTTAACACTACATGGGTACAACATCATCATAGCAAGACAGCAAGCTGCAACAGATATCAAAAACAGATATGTTCCAACAAAATTAATATGCCACCATAAAACTTAAATTCATTAACCACTGAAACATAAAAAACAAAAAACAAATGTTCAAAGATCCAAAAACATAAACATTAACAAGTGTTGGTCAACATATCCGAACAACCCTACCCATTTGCAAGATTGTTTAGACCCAAAATAGATTTCAAAAACACCAAAATCAACCACATCAATACACCATCCCCTTCAGCTTCTCAATGAATGACAGAAGCTCATGTGCTCGCTTCTGCTTCTTCATGACATTCACCAAAATCGCTGTCGCCTCGCTCAAATCTTCAGTTTGCAACTTGGTAAGCTCTGAAATACTCGGCACACAATAATAGAAAGGATACAAAATCTCCAACTCTCCATTGACATAGTCCCTCTCAGCCATGCGGGACCTAATGTCTTGGGCTTTTTTCATCAACTCTCCTCCATCCACCATAGTCACAGTCACCTCCCTCTGAAATTGAACGACCATCATATCCCTAACAAGACTCGAACCAGCAACAGCAAGCTCTTCATAGAAAGGCATTGGTGTTTTCATCCTTTTTTTCTGTCTTTTTTTTGTTCTAAAATAGATCTTTTTTGCTATGTGTGTGTTTTAAAGATCAGGTTTTCTTAAGTTATATTTGATATAGTGTCATAGTACAACACTTATGAGGCCTTTGATTTGACTCCCACCCTAGAGCCACCAAAGCCAAAAGAAAGTAATGATGGATTTTTCTTCCCCATAAAAAATCATTAATTAGGCAACTTTTCACATACTTGCCCGTTTTTTTTCAAATGCATCCCCCTAAAAAATCCATCTGCTCTTATTAAAAAAAATACAGAAAACCATATATATAAATATATATATATATATATATATATATATATATATATATATATATATATGGGACTACATATGACACGTCACTAATGCTGACTAGGCACTTTAATGTTGACATGGCGCATCATTTGATGAGGTGGAAATGGTGACGAGGCATAATATCCGGTAAAATAAGTAAAAAACAATTCAAGGCCAAGGATCGAACACTGGTTTCATCATTCACAATGAAGGCCCTCAACCATTAGACCAAACCATCAGTTGTGATATTCTATTGCAAACCCAAATTGATATATTGATACAACCATTATCCGCTTCCTAATTCAACCTAAACCAAATAATCAAATTCAAAACCGCCTCCCCTAATTTCCAACCTCAAAACAATCCCTAATCCAAATCGTGATTTATCACAGCAAAACAATCCATCGCCTCCACCCACATCAAAAAAATCGCCAAAATACATATGATCATGATTTGGCTGGGTGAATTCAATTATTCAATTTTATTGTTTTTTAACCATTAATTGAATTGATACATATGATCACGATTGTACAGTTCGATTTCAAATGATGTTAGCCAGGTTTGTTTGATTTTATTTTTAAATTGATTGATTTATTTTATTGGGATGTATTCGTGTGATCTAAAATAACAATTTTCGGGTTGATGATTCATAGGTCGAACTGATGATTCACAATCAAATATCATTATAAGGTATGTTTGATTCTCAATTTCCGTCTAAGACATAGAAGTTGTATGTCTCTATCCTTTATACCTCAAGCTTCTTTTTATATAGTGATCTTATTAAATATATAAAATTGCCATCACAGATAGAAACATGAATAAACAAGCTGGAAATGCATTCCATAAATTATAAATCTTTAGTTACTGAACTGGAAAAGCTTATTGCAAGACTGCATATGCCTCTAGAGGTTTCCACATGTTTAGCAAGTGGCACATTTGATGAGTCGCACATGAGTAAATAGATTGAGTCATGTGATTGGATAAGTGATGCTTTGTGTGGTTTTGATTATGATTTGGATCGAAGATTTATAAAAATTAGAGTTGTACGTTTGTTATATTTTACATTATTTAGTTGTCGTCATTGTTGAGTTAAACGCATCTGACATTTCTAATTATATGTTGTTTGCACAACCAATATAGTGATTGTATCATCAGTCGCACACCAAGAGTGGCTAAATGAATGGCCCAACTTACTCGCGTTCTTTATAAAGTAATCAATGATCAAAGTAATACACATGGAGGTACTTCTCTTCTCAATATTCATTATAAAGTAACTTGACTTTCTTGCACCATTCACTCATTTGAAGTAAGACAACTGAATGCTCTGACTTACTCCCATTTTTGATATTTTAGTGAAGTTAATAAATGATTAAAGTATTACATATAATGGTACTTCTGTTCTCAATTTTTTGCTTTATAAAGTAACTTGATTAAAGGTAAAAAAATGAATTAACACAGCTATATATATTGTATGAATGGTTGTTGCTGTTTTTTCCCGTAATACTTTCACAAAAACATAAAACTTGATATTGCAACTTATGCGTATAGACTCTTAACTGGTATTGATATTTATTTACTTTGGGTTATTGATAGCAGATAAATGACAAACTGCTGCGCACAAGGGCTTTTTCAATAATCTACTCTTGGATTATTAAGATATGCACTCTTAAAAAGCAATCCCAAACACTCCTTTAGGTGTTTTTCGTTTTCTGAATTTGTGTTCATTTTTGGTTCGCTATTCAGTGCAGAGGTGAATTGTATATTTTAGCTTAATGGGAATACTGAGAGGCTATCATCAGCTACAAATTGGATGGGATTAGATGCACGTTGCTTTATTCTGATTCTCTGTAAGTATATCCTGCTCTTTTTAGTTTTTCTTAAAATGGCATAAAAGTTTTAGCACTGTAATAACTTAAGCACTGTATCAAAGTTTTGAGTTTCTAAAAGCATAGGTTTAATCCAAGGTTTTTCGGGTTGAGGGGTATTTTAAATTTTTTGAGGTGCTGTGATCTCAGACGTTGGCTCTGCATAAGTTATGTTCTTATTATCTTAGACTTATATTTTTGTGCTTCTTAAAATCTTAAATACTTGATCAAATGGGTTGATTTGGTTTTTTGTCATGTACCTGTGAAATGGGCCAAATGGGTTAAATCATTCAAATTTATGCATAAGACCTGTAAAAATTCTAGTAACTTGGATCAGTTCAGTTCCTCGGTCCAGTTTAGTGCCATAAAAAAAATCACAATTCCTATTTATCTAATATATTTTACGGTATTCAGGTTCGGGCGCATCTGTTTGTTTTATAGTTTGCTTTAACGTTATCAGCTATATTATTTTCATTTCGAAAGGTTACTAACTACAATTTCTTTTATATATTCAGAGGCCTTTGAAGACTGTTGCAAGAATATCAGGTCATGTATACATTCCTCGAAGGAACTGAGAGATTGAAGAGGGCATTAAGATGTACTGTAAAGCCAATTAGCATATTGAAGGTAATGATAAATCTGGCCTTAAAATTAATTGGATTTCGTTAGAAACGTGTTTTTTAAGTTCACTGCTTACCCTAGAAACGTGTTGGTGCTTCACATGTCCAAACCTGTTGGCTTTAACTACAAAAGTTGACGGTATATTTTGTTAACTGCAATCTCCGCTTAAATGGTTAGTTTTGTGCAAAAGAGAATGTTTCTTTGCAATGAAAATGTTGTATATACTAACTTAATGATTGTTATTCAGGCATCCATTTTCCATAACTACTGCACCTCGACATGATTACCTAAGTGTGCATATCTGAACCCTCGGTTACTGGAAAAGGAAACTTAAAACCGTCTTCTCTCATGTACATATTTCTTGGTCTAAGAAGTATTTAAAACCAGAGGTGTTATGCAACGGTTACTGGTAGATGCTTAATATGTAAAATGATGAAGTAGATGACTCTTATGGACAAAAGACATGTCAGCGCGAAAATATAGATTATGTTAGGTTATTAGATCGCTTTTCTTTTCAAAGGCAATGAAGATAACCCTCTGTTTTTTTGTGTGTGATCTACTGAGTCACGCATCTTGGCATGGCAGCCATAACCAGATTGTGGTTGCAGCCATGGCGTGTCTTTAGAACCGCTTCTAGATTCGCATACCTGACCTTCATTATTGACGACTTTGACCGTATCATGTTGAACCAACCAGACTCGAAGGTGGGGTATACATGTTTTGTTATCAAGCTAAATGTGCTTACTACATGTGGTGAACTGGATATAGGAAGTTCTAAATTTAAATGTTTTTACACCATGTTTCATAGTCATTGTTTCACTTATATTGAAAGTACATGTAATTTCTAAATTTATGCGGTTATTTCAAGATTCGAGATGAAAAAAGTTTGAATGTTCTTTGTTGTAACAAAGATGGCGAAAACACATGTAAGTTTTATTTCATATTTGAATAAGCATCATGTAATTGATTTGTTCCCATATTTATCATTTTTCTTTTTACATATAATACATGAACAATGCCTTTTTGTTTCCAACTTATTTAACATATATGTCATTATTCATTATTTACTTACGTCAACCTAGATATTGTCAAACAATAATATGAAGCGAACCCGCCCATTGGGCGGGTTATGAAGCTAGTATATATATATAGTGTGGTTATCGTAAAAAGTCATTAGTGGTAAAAAGGATAAGAAGTGTTTTTAGCCATTGGATGTATCAATCCAAAATAACTTAAGGGATGAGATTAAATGAGTTATTAATGACAATTTATTAGTTTTAATGAGTCATTATATGTTATTGTGAAACACAAAAGGGCATCATGGTCTTTTAGTATAAAACATCAAACGTGTGTTTTGCTTCAAAAACATAATGGCATGACACATCCTAATTTAATGACATTCACACTTGATTAAAAAAATTAAAACGTATTTGGTTCCTTACTGATTTTTCCTCACTTTTTGTTTTGCTTCTTACTATATATTACTTGCATATACTTTTCTACTATTGCTTTCTCTTTTTCTTTTGATACCGAGTGATACCGTCATCAACCATCAGTGACACGTGACTATTGACATATCATACTATGTTTGACACATAATTTTTTAACTAACAATATTGACACACACAACTTCGTATAATTGACACACTATCAATATTGACACAATGTTACTACGCTATTATTGACACACAAAAGAATATTTAAACAAACAATGTTTACAAACTCGACACGTAACTTATTAAAATTATCAATGTTGACACACTCTCAATATGTTATTGTTGACACATATATGAACATTTTAACTAACAATGTTGACACACTTGACACAATTTTTTTCATAATTGACACACTATCAATGCGATATTATTGACACATAAAAAAACTTTTAAACTAACAATGTTGATACACTTGACACATAACTTTTTATATTTGACACACAATCATTGTTGACATAATGTCACTAGAATATTATTGACACATATATAAATGTTTTAACTAACAATGTTAACATACTTGACACCTAACTTCTTATAAATGACACACAATCAATGTTGACACATTAATAATAAAACATCAATGTTCACACTTCTTATAATTGAAACACAAAATAACATAAAATATGAAGAAAAAAAAATGTCGTCTTTTGAAGCTTGCATTTACAATAGTAATGGTGGTCATATAAATACAATAAATGAGTGGTTAAAAGGCTTAGATGAGCATTTAAAAAAAGGAGTTTTTAAATACCTAGAATATCCTTATTAATTAAATAACACATTTTACACATTTCACCCTTTTTATTCTTTCTATCCAAATAGCTTTTTTATTTGATCCAACCCCTATATATATATATATATATATATGTGAAACCAGAAAAACAAATATTTAAAAAAAATGAATAAAAACTAGAAACATGATTACAACATTACAAACAATTTGGAAGCACATTTGCCACAGACTCCTTTAAAAAAACGTGTTGATAGGGCAGTTGATGAAATGCCTGATAACGTAACCGAAGTTAAAGTCATGGAATATATTTTAAAGAAACTACCTGTTGGTTTCTTTTTTTTTTATTTAAGTTGTTTGCATGCAAAGTTGAATCTGAATTTTCCCGATGTTTTTGTGGGCACTGTAGGGGCATATGCTTATCAGCATACTCAATCAAATATGACACATCATATGGACTGCTTCAGAGAATCTGTAGGAACAAACAAAAGTTCTGGTAAGCTTGGCAGCACCGGTGTCCAACAGCGTTATGCAGTACCCGATTGTCAATCTAATTCAGCCAGTGGTGTGGTCATTGTTGGTCAGCAATCTGCTTCCTATGCAGCTAAAGGTACTCTCATGTATTTCGTGACATATCTTAAATGCACGTGAGCCAAACTAGTGAAGAGCATTTCTTTACTTACAATCCAGCTTTGTTGGTTGAATGGCATGCCAAACCTGGGATCATTTGTACAATTTATAGATCATCCTAGATCTGGCATGCCATTCAATCAACAAACCTGGATTGCAGCTGAAGAAACAGTCTACAGTGGGTTACTTGGTATGCGGCATTGTATTCTGTCGGGTCATCAAATGCTCTTATTTAGAAGCCTCTTTTACAATAACGAAACTGTTAAGCTCTATTTGTTCCAGTTTTTACCCACATTCACTTAATGGCCATTCTTTTTTTGTTAAATTGTTGCTTGCTTATCCGTTAGTTTAATAATTGTTTATAATAAGTGTCATTTAAGAAGTCGAATTGCTTATTTAAGATTTTATCGGTTAAAAGTTATGGATTTAAATAAATGTTTTGCTGGATATACTTATGATCTTTGTGTGCCATGAGAAACAACCTATGTTCCGCTCCATCAGGAAAAAGGTGTGTTCTGTTTTATATACTTCTTAATATTTCATTTTTAGATGACATTTAATTAAATTTAGGGCCTGAGAATACTGGCTTTTCTGTCGCAGGATCGGCGTAATTCTTTCCCAGTTTGTCAACATCACTTGCTAACTGATTAGCATGAATATGAAAGTTCAAATGAGCCAAAGGAGGAGGTACAGAAAGATAGGAAAGGAGCTGATAATGCAGTTTGCAACTGCAACAAATACACCCGGTAATTACAAGATTGTCCACCCATTTTAATATTGATCTTACGCTTATAGTTTTGGCCTATAGGTAATAGCATTATGGTTGAAAAATCTAATTTGTGGTTCTAAATTTGTGTTCAGATTTTGGTTTGCTTTTGGGTCAACTTCACGTGCCTTCTAAGGTGTGTACTGGAATCGCAGATGATCTAGGTGAGCCCAGCGTCGCTGAGGTTGTGCTTGAGGTAATCATGATATTTGTAGGGATAAAACTGTATGGTCAATCTAATTGTGCTTCAATCTAATCAGTCAATATATTCCTCACAAGTTCAAGAATATCGCTCTCACTTCAGTCCGAAAGTCACTTTTATACATACAGCCCATGTAAGATTGGAAGCGGTGATGCAGCAGCCTACCAACTCTGTTGTTTGTAACAAAGTGTTTGCAGGTAAAATTTACTCCATTCTTTGCTGCTGCAAAATGTTTTGTGTGACCACCATTCATATGTGGTGACTATGTGATTGAGAATATGTGTATGCAACATGCAATTCATAATTTGTCATGCCACATTGACTGCTCTTAAGCCTGCACTACACAATTTGGATTCACTCTTTTTTTAACTGCATAGCACATTGATTCTTTTGAGGAAATGAGAATCTTTGATTCGCTATTTTTTTTTCTTCAATCATGCACTGCACATCTGTACATATTCCATTATTGAAATTTGATCATACAAAGACACTCAACTGAAGCCTGTATATTGTCTGCTTTAATCACATCAGGACTGTATACATTGACTGCTTTAATTCACTATTTTTTTCTTCAAGGTTGGACATTGTCTGCACACATTCCATTCATAAACCAAACACTCATCTGAAATTTCATCTATAAAAAGCCTCTCCACCAAACATTCATTCACCAAACAATAATCTGAAACAAACCACACCATGAATTCCAACAAGAAAAAAGGTTTCTCTTTTTCCTTTCCATCTTTATATCAGAAGGGCACACCATGAGCACATACACTGACTTTTTTTTTTTAATGTGCATAGATCATCTACATTTTAAGCAGTGAATCAAGCTCAGAAGATCCTGAACTTCCTATGCCGTGGGAAGACTACCTTCCAATTGATTACTCTGGCTCTGGCTCTAAAAAAGAAGATGATAGGAGGATTAAAGCTCCAAAACAGCTTGCCCGGAAAACTGATGATATCATGGATAAAACTCCAAAACAGATTGCCAAAGAGGCTTTTAATGCCAGGGTCAAGGTTCTTGGCCTTCCCAATGCTCATTTTTGTGAAGAGATAGGTATGAAACCATTTGCCAAAGATGGGTCAAAAGGGAAGGGGGAAAAATTAGCAATTAGTCATGAATGATGCATGTTGGTCGTTTCTCTATGGCTTAAATGCCCTTGAATAAAACTGTTGTAAGGCTAAGGAACCATAATATTTGACATTTTTTTGTTTGTCTTGGTAACTAAAGTTTGCCGAAAAACATATCATGGCGAAGCGACCATATGGTTACAGACATGCTGTTTTTCAGGTACCACTTCCATTGGGCTATCATGAATTTTTGTGCAGATTAACTCTTTCGTTAGTGTGCCTTTTGTTTTTATGTTGCCATTACACGCGAGCATTTGTTTTTTATGTTGGAACTGTTACTGCGGTTTTCTCGGGTACCACTTCCAATGAATGATGCTGTTACAGACAAGGCTTTGGTTTTTATATTGATGTTGTTGAAATGTGATTGTCTGAAACTTTGATATCATGATCGTGGGTTACAAATACAAACAAGGTCCTGTGAATGTTAAAATGATACACAAAAGAAAAGCACAAATTATACATTTACTTTAAACCTATTATGTTTGCACCCGTTTTTAAGAAAACAAACCACGGCAACACGCGGGCTCTCCACCTCGTACCCATCTTTTGTTCTTTAAAAAAATTCTTAATTTTTAACAGAACAATATATTGGTATTTGTATGTTATTTTTGGAACTCACTTTCATTGTTTTTTATATTGTATGAGAATGATTATTTCTGAAAATTAATAATGAAAATATAAAAAGAAATAAATACTTTCTTCGTCTTAAAATAATTGTTCATATTGCCATTTTTAGATGTCATAAAATAATTGTTCAATTTATATTTCTACTAATAAGAAGAGGCTTTTGAAGTATAATATTTAGATTGATGAAAAGTGTTGTTAGTAAAAAAATTTAAAACTTTATATATTGTGTAAATGAGCGATTAATTTGAGACGACGAAAAAAGTAAAATATTTTAACATGTTTATTAGCACGCGACTCTCCGACAGAATAGTAAATCAAACTTAACATAACACCAATTAAGTTAACCTAACAAAACAAAAGATTAATTCACGAATAATTTGTGACACCCAAATTTAGCTCTCCACATCCACTAAAAACCCGCCCGCCACCTAAACTCCACTCATTTCCCTTTCAAGATAATATGCTTGGTCGCCACGTCATCTTCCGGTAGCTCCTCCAAATGTCAATCCTTCCGATACTAAAACCATGCAATTACCACCCCATCATCACAACGACCACAAAAAAATGGCGAATTTCCCGGAGAATTAGTTGCAAAATGCTGAATGCATCGACTTATTCGTCAAGGATTGCTACTGATATGTATTTATATGAACCGCCTGATGCTTCTTTTGATGAGTATTTGGAGGATAAGCCCCGTGTTTTTAAAGCTATTTTTCCTGATAAACGTAGAAGCCAGCAGCTTAATGATGTATGTGTTCAACTTTATTGTCATTTCTAACTGTTAAAAGTCATTGATTAAGTTTTGTTTTAATTTGCAAATGTCTCTCTTGCTACATAGCAGATGTTTTGGGTATTACTATCTGGACAATGTTTATTTCCCAGAAACCGGTTTTAACAAATTAAGCATAGCCATGTTATAGTGTGACATTTATATCATGCGTTAAGTTGCGTTCTTCCTTGGATTTACTTAGGAGACTAATGTGGCTTGTTGTATCGCAAATTGCAAACTTTTTTAGATACTAAACATGGAAATTCTACAATTCATGCTCAAATTAAGTAAATAGGTAAACAAAGAGGGATCCCTGTCCAGCCTAACTGGTATTCCGGGTGGCTGTTTCGAGACTTTATTTTCCTGGCCATCCCAAGATGTAGTGAGGTTCAAACCCGGGTGTCTTTTGAGACCTTCGAGATGCCTTACCACTAGGCCATCTTGGACATGCTCTAATATAGTATACTCGTCAATTTTTGTTAGGGATGCACTTTAACAGCATTTATTCATTTTTTGCAGAAAACAAAAACACTAGAAACTTGTTTCCCATTGTATCTAAGTTTATACCTAGCAGACTGTATTAGTTCGTGTGTATCAGGCATTCAGATTTTGAATGTCCAACTTGAAGCACAAATAAATAGTTTTGTTGCTGGATTCGTTTACAATTGTTAAAAATCCATTGCTTTGGAACAATGTTATTTCTACACTTGGTGTTCCATAAATCTTTAGTGTTTTGCTGTTTGAATGACGCTCAGTTTTCACCCATTTTTTTCTTTACCAGGTAACAAAATCACTAGTTTTCTTATCCATCTAATAATTTAGAGCAGTCAATTTTTTTTTGTGATCATTCAAAAGTACGTTGGTGCAAGTAAGCTACATATCTTAGGTGATTAGTGTAAAAAAGATATAACATTAGATCACTCAGGGTGATATATACCTTCAGATGATATATAGGTGATCGCAAGCAAAAATGGTGTTCTGACTTCTGAGTTTAATCTTTTGCAGGAAGAATGGAGAGTACATATGCTACCTATACAGTTCTTTTTCGTGACATGTAATCCAGTGATCGACATGAGGTTGAGATGTAAAACAGACGGGCATGATTACCCAACCGGAGTTCCACCACAAGTCACCAAAGTTCTTGATCTTGACATTGTAAGTCTTGTCCTTAACTAACCCTTTTTCCACAATTGATACCCTCTTTAATATAAGTAGTTTCATGCAGGTACGGTGGGAACTTCTTGGATTAGAAGATGTTGTCAAGCCATCTGAGTTCTCCCTGGGTGTTAAAGGGGCGTTGTACCCTTTTAGACAAGGAAATCGTAGTCGCCTTAAAGGTCAACTCTCAATGAGCCTAACGTTTGACTTACCTCCTATGTTTTCTTTGATCCCGGAGGATGTTCGCCGAGATGTTGCAGAGACGGTTAGACCAATAATATGATTGTTTTATGTGTTGTAAAGTACCTTTTTTAAAATTATCTGTGTAAATTATGCTTTTTGATAATAGGTGTTGAAACGATTGGTGGAGAACATGAGGGACAGAGTTAATGGTAGCTTGCTTGCTGATTATAGCAAATTCAAGAATGAACGAACCAGGAAATTGGTTTGAGCTGTGACATTTGTCGCTTTCAGATTGCATATTGATCAAGATTTACCTTTTTTTCTGTGTAGAGATAAATGTGTAAAAAGCGTATAGAAAATGCATGCTTTTAGTTTTGTAATTGAAGCTCTTCCTCTGTTTTTTTCATTTACGTTTTTGGAAGGGTATTTGCCATAACAAAATGCAGAACTATGTAAAAACTTGATGGTGTCTATATCTTCTGAGGCTAACTTGAAAATGTGTTGGGCTGGAATTTGCCATTTTGTAGGCATAAAGGAATTATACATTTAAAAAGGGGGGCACAAGCTAAGAGCTTAAGCTTATCTATTCAAAGAAAGTAGGCCTATTTTTCTTAATAATCAGCTACTTCAGTTATTAGCTTTGTTTTACTGACAAAACTTATATAAGCTATTAAAGTTAAAAGTTATTTCAAGTAACTTATAGCTACAGCTCCAGCTTTAGCTTTTCTTGACTACCTTTTGTTGTAGATAATAACAATTCAATTTCAAAACTTCACTTAAGCCATTAATGCTATACCCAAAGAGATGTGGATACTTGGATCGCAATGAGATGACAAATAGCAGAGTATGAAGTAACCAAAAAGTGTCTAAAGAGCGACTTTTCGGGTATCCTTTTCCAACCCAAACTTGGAAAAGCCTGTCTTAGCAGCAGATGTTTTTGGCGTGGGATGCATTTTTTTACTGACCGAAACTCTGAAAGGCCTTGGCTGGAACAAAGAATGGCTCTTTCGGGATTTTGGGTGCCCTTTTCTGCATAGCATGTAAAGTAGCATGTTGAACGAGGATACGGTTCATGTACTAAAGGTTAAATGTACGTTTAGTCATTTATCAATTTGACGAATGATGAATAATGATGATGGTTAAGCAACCTGACATACATTTGATATTATTAACTAAAAAGGGCATAGCATATGAGTTATGTTGGAACTTGGAACATTTGCGTGTATTTGTAACTCGTATATGATCATATAGACTAATTTGGACACTTAGGTATGTTTGGCGTAACGAGCGGGCTAGAGCTCAAGCCTGTGTTGTAAGTTGGAAGCATGGAATCGTTCGGTGAATTAGTTGGAGCAACTATTGTAAAATCACCTAATAACACATCAAATAAATTCATATATATTTTGGGCAAATGACAAAAAAATGCATCGAACTTGACATTTTAATGATTATGTGTAGCCAACTATTTTTTTTCTTATTGTGTGTAATGAACTTTCAAAATTCGATTATTGTGTGTAGCTTGTGACCATTTTACCCTTAAATTTTTTTAAATTTTGAAGGGTAAAATGGTCATTTTACATGGCATAATATAAGACCCTATAATAGTATAATTCCTTATAAGCCCGTTTCAATCGGCTTTGGCTTATGAATACTTATAGCTTATAAGATCTTCCATAAGTTTGTGTGACAAACGGAGCATATTTTATAAACTAGTTAATTTTAAAAGCTCAAACCTTTATAAATCCCGACCGTGGTCAAACACAATCTTATTCTGCGATGAAATTGACTGATTTTTATTCTTTTTCTTGTCTGGTAATTGCAAACACATTATTCGTGTATTATCATATTTCATTTTATTATTTGGGAAAAACTACAATCCAAAACTAAATGTTTATTTAAGGTGAAAGTAAAATGGCAAAAACTTAACAGATGGACCACCAGAGTTTTAATAGTTTCATCTTTTAATAGTCCAGTACTCCAGTTTGCTCTTTTGGTGAATGTACTTATTTCAATCGCATTCTCTTGTTTATAAAAGTGTCGACTTTACATGGACATGACATGTGAATCCGTTTGGCATACATCTACGTTTGGTGATATGTTAGCTTTACTTTATTTCCAAAATTAAACAGCATTTGTTGAATTTTTCTTATGTATCTGAATTAGTAAGAAAGTAGTGTCGTCTGTTTTTCTTATCAAAATTTTCCTTTTCCGTCTCTGTCGATCATATTTGATTATTGTCGTCGTATTGTATCAATGGCGCCTATTCTTTCATTACCAACATCATGCAACTATCACCATATCACTTTTAAGCCCAAAGTACTGAAGCAGAATTGGTTGAAATCACAGATGCGCCACAGAATTAGCTGCATGTTATCCAATAATGCTTCGACTTATTCATCCAGAATTGCTACCGATATAAATCTTCATGAATCACCTGAAGTAAGATGTACTACTACATATATGTGGGGTGTGTGTTTTTTTGTATTCAGAGATAGAACTTTGTACTAGTTTTTTATTGTTATTGATACAGGCTTCGTTCGATCAATATTTGGAGGATAAGCCACGAGTATTCAATGCTATTTTTCCTGATAAGCGTAGAAGCCAACAACTTAATGACGTAAGTACTATGATCTACAAGCAATTTGATTGAGTTTTTGTTTCATTTATTACCTCATTGTTAAATACACCCAGAACAGAAGGTTATGGCAAGCAACATAACTAGAAAGATAAATTTAAAATGATAAACTGTTAAATTACATAATATTGAAGTAATTCAACGTACATCATCTTATAAGTTAAAGTTAATCTGTACTTTTTAAACGACGCGTATATGGGCTATTTGATTGAATCAACTTAGATAATTGGAGTCTCAGAACACTAAAACCGACTATGTTCTGAGTTAAATATATTACAGGAGGAATGGAGAATACATATGTTACCTGTACGGTTTCTTTTAGTGACTTGTAGTCCAGTAATTGACATGCGCTTGAGATGTAAATCAGACGGGTATGACTACCCGACCGGAGTTCCAACCCAAGTCACCAAAGTTCTTGATCTTACCATTGTAAGTCATGTCCTTGACTCTAATAAGGTCCTTATTACCTCCATTTTGTTATTAGAATAATATTGTGAGACAGAATTATGCTGATAATTATGCAGGTACGGTGGGAACTTCTTGGGCTAGAAGACATTGTGAGGCCATCTGTGTTCTCCCTCGGTGTTAATGGGACGTTGTACCCTTGTAGACAAGGAAACTATAGTCATCTTAAAGGTCAACTCTCGATGAGCATGACGTTTGACTTACCTCCTGTGCTTTCTTTTATCCCAGAGGACGTCCGCCGAAATGTTGCAGAGACGGTTTGACCTTCAATATGATCTCTCCTTTATTTTTGTAAAGTAGCTTCTAATAATCAATATAACATGGTGCTTTTTTGATGATAGTTGTTGAAAAGATTGGTGAAGAACCTAAAGGAGAAAGTGAATCGTAGCTTGCTTGCTGATTACAGCAGATTCAAAAACGAACGTTCAAGAAAATTGGTTTAAGATATGACACTCATCGATTTCTGATTGCAGATTGATCAAGAATCATGAGTTTCTCTGTGCAGATACACTCTGTGTAAAAAGTGTGTAAAATTGCCAGTAGTATTGCAACTGAAGCTGTTACCTTTTGTTTCACTTACTTTTTTAAAGGTTATTTTGCATAACAAACAAAAAAATGCTAAATTTGAAGGCGCCTATACTCTACACATAACAGGGTTAACATGAAAAGGAAGAACCAGGTTTAAACTATTAAGATTTAGCATCCATATTATTGCACACTGTAGATGATCAATCAACGGATTTTAGACATAACGATGGTTAGATCAATAGCACATAAATCAACTTGAACTAGAACAAATCTCTTGTATAAATGATCTCGAACAAAACCGTATCATAAACATGTTTCACATAAAATTGGGTAATTTCATGGATATGACATCAAGAATAACTTCCATTATGAAACAAAAGACAAAGAAAATTTTCTGAGGTTAAGATTCACTCCCACTCACAACAATGTAAAAGGCATAATTGTTGCCAAGACAAAATTCTTTCTTTCTATTCTTGTTCCAAAATAAATAAAATAATCACAAACCCCAATGAGGAGCACGCCTCACAGCATAACAGAGCCAACAAAGGGGTTGGTAAACACTCGAGTTTCAAATAGAACATTATTAATGGCAGAGCTAATTCCTCAACTTAAAGTAGATGATCAAGATGATAGTGAGAACGAGTACAGAAACTATAGAACCAATGATCCACTTATTCCTGCTCATCCTTCTTGACATGTTCGTCATTATCTTTTTACTTTTGCTTATGTTGTCATCGACTCCATGAAGCTGATGCAGACAAAAAAAGCCGGAAGTTTCAGTTTCCAGTAGATGATGCTATTTCAACGCCGTATACTTTTAAATGGCTCGACTGAGGTTATAATTTATCCTTCACAGGGTAACGGGTTATAAGTCGCCAAAGTTGTTATAATGCTGAAAGGCAGCCTCCTAAATCGTTTTGTATATATATTGTAATAACATAGTTTTGCCACCAAAATTAATCATTAATAAAATATTGACAACCTTGACAAAAACAAAAGGTTGGTGGGACATCCCAATCAAATCCATTTTGATCCACACTAAAGACAAGCTATGTCCACCCAAAACTATTTTACCAGTTACCCAGCCCAACCCATGTTTCCACCGATAGTTTCTAAGATGTACTACACTTGACCTAAATGAAAAAAAATCCAATAAGCTTAAGTATTCGTGGAGAATTAATCATGTGCATGGTGAGAAAGAGGAGCAATTTGCTTTTTTATTAGCATAGTACACCAGATATAATGTGATTGTGAATGCTGTAAATATACATACCGTTCCATGGGCATGCAAGAGAGACTGCCGTTGTTGATTTAAATCTTGAAGAATTGAAACCCCGAGCTCTTCAGTCTCCAACATTGTCCTTCTACTGTCCCTGACTCTATCACTGGTTTTATTCAATCTTTCTGTCGACATAAGTAATCTTGCTTTTTGATCTGCTGAAACCTGAGACATTGGTCCTTTGTAAAGGTCTTACCTTAAATCTAATTTTTAAATATACAACAACTCCACACCTACCATCTCCTAACATTTCTAAGACGAGATTTTTGTACTTATATATCATAAGATTTGGAACCTAGTATCATTTGGAGAAGTTTGTAATTTCATATAGCAAGGCTCTTGTAATGACAATTTGCACTATACATATACAATAAACATCAATATGGAAGAAGATTAGTAACCATACCGTTGCTGCATTTGCCATCCCTGATTCCAACAACTCATCTCGAGCAGCCTGATTTAAGTTGGCTGATGAAATTCGTTTGACTTCACTCTTCAAGTTATTCAGATCAGACTTGTATTCCCTTAGTTTGGCCAGAAGCACAGCTTTCACATTTGGCTGCAAGCTTCTCGCCTCAAGGTCCATTTTCCTAATCTGGAACAGTACACCAAGATTACATTAAAAATGTGACATACATGAAAACTATTAGAGCAAGAAATGGCCATGATAACTATACCAGAGATTCAGCTTCTTCGAGTCCAACTCTTATTTCAGAAAGCTTCTGCTTCTTTTGCTCTACACATGAACAAACATGCCTTTTCATACTCGAAAGATTCATAGTGATAAAGATTTAGAAAACCAAAAAGCACAGCAGAATAGGTCATTCGCAAGAAAAATATACGTGCATCTCCATCCTCACAAAACACAGAATAATAATGGTCATCAAAGAAAAACCACAAAACGACACAATGGGCTCTTCACTTGGACAGAATTCAGTCCAGACTTCCTGGTATTATATAGGTCGAGTCCAACTTGGAAATCCGAAACCCAAACTAATTGGGGTGGGGCGGGTCATGCTAATCGGGTTACGGGGCGGGTTTGGAGCTTAAACGAGGATTTTAATCGGGTTCGGGGCCGGGAGCAAGGAATCCTCGTCCCGCCCCACCCGAATAATATATACACATATACAAATATATCTATACCTATATAGAATCTACGTAATAAACAAATATTACTAATATTGTTAGTTGTTTTAATCTATGTAAGATTGCAAAATTGTGATTATAAAAACTCGTTTATTGTCATATTTTTTAGTTTTAATTTTCGGCGGTGTAATTTATCATTGTTTATGTATAATACTATCGTTGAAAACTTAATAATGTTTGTTTGTAATTGATTATTAATAGGTTCTTAATTCTTCAAGTTATTGCTAACGGTCTAAAAATAATAATAAATGTGAAATGGTGCGGCTTTGGTCGAGAATTGCACCCAAAGAAGGCACCCCGATAAGATCCCCGATTAATACGCGGCGGGCTTGAGGGAGCATCGCGCCCCGACGGGGAGCCTCGATTAGATCCCCGATGAGGATCGGGCGGGTTCAGGGAGAACTTTCGTAATCGGGTTTGGGTATGGGGATGGCCGCTCCGCCCCAAACCTTCCCCGTTGCCATCCCCAAGTCCAAGATTGGTCCACCATCAGTCACAGGAGACTTGATTTTCAAAACAATGCAATGAAAAAATATCCTTATCCCCAACAAACTAACAGTTAAGATCCACATCCATCTAATTCATGTTTGGGTATCTAGCAAGGACATATACTGAGGCCACTCGATGTGGACCTTCCCTCCTAAAGGCATCAGCATATTGCAACTACGTGACAACACCAATATAATGTTGGTGTGTAACTCCCAGAACAGGGTAAGATAATCAATTCAGCAGAAACAAGCAACAAGTCAGCAGAAACAAATGCCACTAGGTGGTTACCGGATATCACTTGGAATCGTGTGATCACTTTCCAAAGTAAACTATTCGACCCTAATGCCTGGGTTACACGAATATCTACTTGGGATAAGACCAAATGCAGTTATGGAATTAGGCACAATTCTATAACCCTTGCGCTAATAAGTGTTTATCGTTTTCTGTATATCCTTCATGCATAATCAGATCTCCTATTTATAGGAGTTTACTCTAAGCTAATCAAAATGGAATTATGAGTATTAATCGGCCCATTAATAGCCTCATAATTATCCCCATTATAGCCGTTAGTGGTTACATGACCAATTAAACGTGGTCATTAAGCAGTTGAAACTGCCACTTGAATAGGTCAAAACCGTTACAAGCAGTACTTTCATCAGTACTTTCATAGTGCTATCAGTGGATACACTGCTTCAGTGGAATCCACAAGCTTCAGTGGAAAACACAAGCTTCAGTGGAAACACTGCTTATCAGTGGAAACACTGCCTATCAGTGGAAACCACAAGCAGTACTTTCCACAAGCAGTACTTTCTACCAATACAAACCACTACAAGAGTCAGGGTGTTCATGGACCTTATGGGTGTACACTCCGTACCTCCTAACCCATTACAAGGTGTGAACTAATCCCACAAGTGCAATAAATTTTCCAACAATCCTCCCCAAATTTAGTTCACTTCCTTTGCATAAAAAAATAAACATCAAGCAAAACATGTGCATAAACGAAAATGTCCTGAGGATTGAATTTCCATCTTAGTAAATTACACGTTCAAATATTCGAGAATCAGGGTGTTCTAAGAATTGAACCCTTCAACCCATTTGAATACCTGAAGATAAAATACACACAAGTTTTCAAACACTTAAAAGCTCCTGACACTATACAAGCCATGTGTCCATATCCAAATTCATAAATGTTGTAAAAGCTAAAAGTCCAAAGCTTCCTGAAGCGGCAAAACTTTAACATTTACATAGGTGGTTCCTCTTTATTCATGCTCCTGCCAAGCACTTTTTCAAAGAAAATTAACCATTAAGAAGTAAAGACTTCATCCTCCTTTCAGCAGGTTCTGAGCACAACCTTGGGATGTAACATAAAACATGTGCTCCAGTCCACTGAATGTTCAGCTTTCCACATTGAATTCAGCTCCTAAGTTTCCTCAGGAGGGAGTTGGGTGTCCTAGCATTCAGTGACTAAGTTGGACTTAAACCCATCCCTTTAGCAGACTTTATAACCAAGTCTCTAGCCAAACCCTTCGTCAAGTGATCAGCTAAGTTCTGTTGAGATCTCACAAACTCTATAGATACCACCCCATTCATGATAAGCTCACGAATCATGCTATGTCTGACACCTAAGTGTCTAGACTTACCATTGTACATCTGGCTATAAGCCTTAGCCAATGTAGCTGCACTATCACACCGGATAGAAATAGGTGCTATAGGTTTAGGCCACAATGGAATCTCAAAAAGCAAGTTTTTCAACCATTCAGCTTCTTTACCAGCAGCTGCTAGAGCCACAAATTCAGATTCCATTGTTGAACTGGTGATGCAAGTTTGCTTTTTGGATGCCCAAGAAATTGCACCTCCACCAAGTAGGAATACCCAGTCACTGGTAGACGAATTGTCTTCAGTGTTACTGATCCAACTTGCATCAGTGTAAGATAACCAGTATATAAGAGACTATAATCCATAGTTCTCTTCAAATACTTCAGTACCCTGTGAACAGCTTGCTAGTGATGAGCACTAGGATTACTAGTATACCTGCTCAATTTTCCCACTGCAAAACCAATATCAGGTCTTGTACAAGTCATGACATACATCAAGCAGCCAATTACCCTAGAATACTCAAGTTGAGATACAGCTTTGCCATTATTAGGCATCAGCTTCTCACAAGTATCCATAGGTGTACTCACAGGAGTACAATCAAAGTAATTGAATTTCCTCAGCACCTTCTCAATATAATGAGACTGAGAGATAGAAATTCTATTACTTTCATGTTTAATCCTTATACCAAGGATAACATCAGCCTCCCCCATGTCTTTCATGGAGAACCTTGATGACAAAAATTCCTTTGTCAGGTCAACCTGATTTTGGTAAGTGCCAAAGATTAACATGTCATCAACATATAGACAAATGATGACTCCTTTACCAGATTCATCAAATTTGCTATATATAGACATTTGTCAGCTTGGTTAAGAACATAACCACTAGACAAAACCACTTCATCAAATTTTTTATGCCATTGCTTAGGTGCCTGCTTAAGTCCATAGAGAGACTTAATCAGTTTACACACCTTGTTTTCATTGCCAGGCATGATGAAGCCCTGAGGTTGGTTCATGTAAACCTCCTCATCCAATTCACCATTTAAGAAAGCTGTCTTCACATCCATCTGATGAATAACCAGATTGTGAATAGATGCCAAAGCAATCAGCAGTCTTATGGTACTGATACGAGCCACAGGGGCATAAGTATCAAAATAGTCTATCCCTGACTTTTGTTTAAAACCCTGAATGACTAGTCTAGCCTTGAACTTTTCAATAGTTCCATCTACCTTCATTTTCCTTTTGAAAATCCATTTGCAACCCAGAGGTTTACAGCCTGGTGGTAGATCAACCAACACCCAAGTGTTGTTGCCCATGATGGAATCCATCTCATCATTGATTGCTTCTTTCCAAAAGGCAATATCCTGGAACTTCATTGCTTCTTCAAATGTCTTGGGATCATCCTCAAAAATGAAGCAATAGGAGTATTGGTCTGGTACCTTCAACTAAGTATAGTTGAAACTCAGGTCCAAATGACTTTGGAGTCCTGACCCTTTTGCTCTTCCTGAGCACAGGTTCAGGTTGCTGAACCACAACCTCATCAGGGACCACTGATGGTTCATCACCAGGGACCTCTGATACACCAGTGTCATGAGTTCCATTAAGAATCCTCTGACTTGGTCTAGGGACTGATGAGAATCTATTCTCATCAAAGTCTGCATCCCTTGTTTCAATTATAGAGTTAATTGAAACATGTTCATTAGGTTCAATAACATAGAACCTAAAAGCCTTGGAATGCACAGCATATCCAACAAAGATGCAGTCAATGCCTCTTTCACCCAAAGTCTTTTGCTTTGGGTCAGGGAGTCTTGCAACAGCCCTACAACCCCAGACCCTGAGATAGTTCAGGTTGGGTTTCCTTTTAGTCCAGAGTTCATAAGGGGTAACCTTGTTCCTTTTGTTGGGAACCCTATTTAATAAATAGCAAGCTGTTAACATAGCTTCACCCCAGAACCCTTGACTCAGTCCTGAATAGGACAACATGGAATTAACCATCTCCTTCAGCACCCTATTTTTCCTTTCAGAAATGCCATTTTGCTGAGGAGTATAAGGGGCAGTCGTTTCATGGATTATACCAACAGACTGAAAGTACTGAGTATCCATGTACTCACCTCCCCTATGAGTCCTTAATCTTTTGATCAAAGACCCAAGTTGTAATTCAACTTCAGTTTTAAACACTTTGAATTTATCTAATGCTTCATCCTTGGTATGTAACAGATAGACATAACAAAATCTAGAAGCATCATCAATAAATGTCACAAAGTACTTCTTATTCCCCAAAGAAGGAGTGGCATGCAAATCACACAGGTCACTGTGTATAAGCTCCAAGACCTTAGTCTCACGACTAACACCCTGAAAAGGTTTCTTGGTTATCTTGGTCAACATGCAAGTTTTACACTTTTCAGTGTCCATGTCAAATGCTGGGATTAAACCATCCCTAGACATATCTTGCATTCTTTTATAATGTACATGGCCAAGTCTTGCATGCCATAGGGTAGAGTCAGTCAGGTCAGTGGTGGTCACAAAAGCTGAATTAACACTGTCAGTAGAAATATTAAGCCTGAACATTTGATTGCATAAATAACCAAAACCAATAAAAACACCATGCTTAGAAAGCACAAATTTATCAGACTCAATAACTTGTTTATATCCATGATTATTCAAAACACTACTTGAAACCAAGTTTTTCCTTATATCAGGAACATGAATAACATTAAACAAAGTTACAATCTTTCCATAACTAAACCTAAGGTCTACACAACCACGACCATGCACCAAGGCTGTTGACTCATTTCCCATGTGAAGAATAGAACCATCATTCAGTGACTCATAAGTCTTGAACCAGCTTCTATACATGAATTGTTGCACCAGAGTCAACCCACTACGCAACATCATCATCCTGCACATAATGAGATTCAGATACATATGTAACATAATAAATCTGAAAAGACTTATTAACCATATTCTGACCTTTCAGTGAGTTGGAAGAACCACCACTCCCTGAACCATTAGTGTCTGATCCATTGGCTTTACCACCAACTTTAACACCCTTGCAGTCCCTTTTTATGTGACCAGTTTTGCCACATTTCCAACAAGTAGGTGTTGCCTTCTTGTTAGGATCTGCCCTTGTGTTGTCATGATATTTGCGTTTGCCTTTGTTGTCATTGTACCTGGTGGAGTTGTTATGCTCTACCATATTGACAACAGATGGTCCAGCAGCATTGCTACCCTTTGGCTTGTCATTATCCTGCACCTTGAGAGATTCCTCAATGTGCAGATGACTGCCCAACTCAACCAGAGTTAATTCCTCTTTCTTATGTTTCAAGGTATGCTTGAAATCTTTCCAAGAAGGAGGAAGTTTATCAATAACACAAGAGACTTGAATAGCCTCATCCATGTGCATATTGTGTTGTGTAAACCTTCCAAGTATTCCAAGAAGTTCATTGTATTGTTCCATGACTGGTCTTGAATAAGTCATTTTGTAATTTGTGAAATAACTTACAAGAAACTTCTTACTTGATGCATCCTCAGCCATATATTTAGCATCCAAGGAATCCCACAGTTCTTTGGAAGATTCAAAGTTCTGATAAATATCAAACAGAGCATCAGACATACCATTGAGAATAAGACCTCTGCATATGTAGTCATCATTCTCCCATTTGCTCCTCCTCCTGATCTGCTCCACAGTAGCATCATCCCCATCATCAGGAATAGGTGTAGTTAGCACATACACCACACTCATGCTTGACAGCAAGAAGTGCATCGTCTTCTGCCACCTCCTAAAGTCCACCCCTTCAAACTTATCAAGCTTGGCAAAGTTTGAAGCCATGTGTTTCATTGCAGCAGCAGCCATTGATTATCACAAAATAGTTTACTTTGATTGTTGGATTCGTATGCCCAGAACAGGGTAAGATAATCAATTCAGCAGAAACAAGCAACAAGTCAGCAGAAACAAATGCCACTAGGTGGTTACCGGATATCACTTGGAATCGTGTGATCACTTTCCAAAGTAAACTATTCGACCCTAACGCCTGGGTTACACGAATATCTACTTGGGATAAGACCAAATGCAATTATGGAATTAGGCACAATTCTATAACCCTTGCGCTAATAAGTGTTTATCGTTTTCTGTATATCCTTCATGCATAATCAGATCTCCTATTTATAGGAGTTTACTCTAAGCTAATCAAAATGGAATTATGAGTATTAATCGGCCCATTAATAGCCTCATAATTATCCCCATTATAGCCGTTAGTGGTTACATGACCAATTAAACGTGGTCATTAAGCAGTTGAAACTACCACTTGAATAGGTCAAAACCGTTACAAGTACTTTCATAGTGCTATCAGTGGATACAGTGGAATCCACAAGCTTCAGTGGAAAACACAAGCTTCGGTGGAAACACTGCTTATCAGTGAAAACACTGCCTATCAGTGGAAACCACAAGCAGTACTTTCCACAAGCATTACTTTCTACTAGCACTACCATTACAAACCACTACAAGAGTCAGGGTGTTCATGGACCTCATGGGTGTACACTCCGTACCTCCTAACCCATTACAAGGTGTGAACTAATCCCACAAGTGCACTAAATTTTCCAACATATAATATAATTATAGAACCGGTGTACAGATCACGAGTTCTGCAATTTACATAAATCTCAATCATGGTTTATTAATGAGTTATGTTGGTGAATTTTCTAACTAGATTCATGCTGACATGCATCTGTTCACTGATTGAGATTGAAACTTTTGAGAAGTATCTATATTCGTGAAGGTAAGAACCCGATATTAATAATGTAAACTTCAATTGGATGCCAGACATCCCGTAAAGTCAAGATATTTTCATCAACCACAAGTCCACGTCCACAATTTCACTAATGATGTGCATTTAAGATGCAATATGACGAATTTCTCATATTCTGTTCAATTGCTAGATCATCCTTCAAAAAGCATCCACCTGTGGGATCAACGACTTGAAATTTTCACAAATTGCTTTGGAGAGTAGTTATTGCTAACATACAAGCCAACATGGCGTGTCCTTCCAAAGTAATCAGCTTATGGGTTCTACGGTTCTACCTATAGTTACTTATTTGTCTCTATCCTACTTATTTTTGGATGTTCTAACTTTTCCCTTGTACGAAGGATTTATTTTGAGACGATCATGTTGTACATTAATCAGTTGTAATTAGAAAACACAAAGCAACTAGGCAATCGCATCAGTACCAAAGGAACAAATTTGATCCTGCAGAAACTTCCCGAGTATCCCATAATATTTCAGAAACCACATATATAAGTTAAGATATATGCTAGCGTTGTTATTAGCACCTAAAGTAGGAGGACAAGCAAAAAAGTTATCTATTTTTGTATAAAAAAAGGGAATAACTAGATCAACAGAAGTAAACAATTACATATCATAGATTTGAAACTAAACAATAGTATATAATTATCCAGAATTATCAAATTGTTTAAACAGACTGACCTCCATCAAGAAGAGAAGCAGAAGTGCATTTTTTGGACAATCCAGCAGAAAGCTCACAATATTGACGTTCATAGCCTTCAAATACCTCACTCATCTCGTTCGAATACCTGTCTGTCGATTATAATCAAACAATGACGACACTAATTCAGATGTAATCAAAAAAATAAATAAATAAAGTGTTACAATTGCGGATCGGATTTGATGATAATAATATTTATCAACACATGATAATTAGAGGCACCTGAAAGTTGATGGAGAACTAAGCGGCAGTGGATCTGTTGGTTAATTTCTTTAACACATGGATTTCTTCTTTTTATTTATAATTATTAAAAAAAAAATTGATTTCCTGAATGGAAATACTATTGGGAAGGAAGAAAGTTCGTGAATGCCTTGCGGGGCTCGTATCACATGACTTGTTGAGATAGTACCGAACCGATTATTTTGTTTTTCTTCTTGTTTGGATGTGTTTTGTTTCTTTCGATATTAACGCTCAGTTCTCGAGTTATATTAAAGGAAATGAAAACTTTTTTGTGTTCTTGAGTTTTTTTAAAGAAGGGAAATGGAAAGGAAAATGGGAGGAAGTTTTGTTTATAAAATCTTCCGGCCAAAAATGGGTGGAAAGGGAAAGAAAAGTGAAAGTTATGTTGTGCAAAGACTAATATACCCTTTTTAAAAGAAGAACATGATTACTTTCCTTTTCCTTTCATATTTCCTCTATCTCAAAAATATATCAACTAACAATTCATTTCCTTTTCCCTTTCTTTTCCCTTTCCTATTCTTTTCCAATTCCCTTCACTCAAAACTCGAGAACTGAGCGTAATGGAACATGGGTATGAAAACAAAAATAAAAAATAAAAAATAAAAAAAATAGGTGTTTGGATTTGGGTGCGACACTGGTTATTTGCCATGGCTATAATAAAAGTGACCTTATGTTTGTTTCGATTCGAGATGAAAATTACATCGATCATTATGTATTTTATATTTGGATTTACATAGAAATAGAAGGCAATCGTGCAACAAGATGCGTCACGAGCTTTTTTTATTGCAAAACTAATTCTTTTAAAAACTACATATGTGGATCTAGGTGTCATAACATTGGTATGCATAACTCGCTAGACTCTGTTGAGGAACTCCATCAAGTGGAAGGAAACCAAAAGTATAAAACGTTAAAGGAATAAAAACATGTTATTTTCAATGCACGTTTTCTCATGTTTTGCCATTTTGTACGATGCGGCTTTCAAAGCAGCATGTCCTACTATAAAACCCCGGCTACTCAAACCCACGAGAGGTGAAACACCGGTTAGATCTACACACGCATGTTTAAAGTTTAAAATTTAAAATTCTAGTGAATCCAAACATCCTTGTAAGATAAAGTTTATGTTGTCTCGCAAACAAAATATAAAATCTACTACCTGGTTATTTTTCATTTAAAATAAGAGGTTATTGTTTGATTTATGAATAAACATGACTAAAATACAATGTGATATAGGTAGGTTATAGGTGCAAACAAGAGGCTTATAATGCCGCCAACTCTACCGTTGGTGGAGTTATAGGTGCAGTTGACGTGGGATCATGGACGAACCTTTATAAGGGCAAGTAGGGTTGTGGCCCTCCAAAAATTTGAAGTCGTTAGTGTAAAGTTTTGCTATATAAAAGGTAGTTTTGTCTCAAAGTTAATTTGGCCCTCCTAGAAAAATTAGCATGCTCATCACCTCATGAATATCATAAATTTGAATCGTCATTTTCTCCTTTTAATGTTGGCATTTTAATACTTGTTAAATAAAACGCCCATGCTAGAAACTTTTTTTTTAAACTAATAGGACGATACGCCGTATCCCGGATACATCATATCAGCTGCTGAGCGTAATACTTTGTATTCCAAAACTAGGATACCTTGTATACGCATGAAACCTTGATACGTCGTATCGACGCATCTGGTGGTGTTGTTAGAGTAGCAAACCTGCAGTTTCTGCAGACTACTTATGTCTGCAAAGTATAATATGCATTAACCCAAAATATGTACATACATTATCATAGAAAAGCTATACATAGTACATGCCATAAGTCAAGACCTGTACAAAGACAAAATGGGTCAAACGGGTAGAATAGGCACTATGCCAAACACCCCTTTAACTATTAAACATAACATGTGCTAGCTTTTAATTACATAAAATACGCATTTATACAAACCAAAACACAAAAGTATTCCTATGGCATTTCGTGGTATAAGAGAGGGTTTAAGATAAACTCTACCATTCGAGCACTACCGATAGTTAACCCGACACATGCTTGCACTTAAACTTGTCATTACTTGTCTCACCTACATCAATACATGAAATGAAGCAACGTAAGCATTTAAGCTTAGTGAGAACGTAACATAAACTGAAATCATGATATAATAATGTGCATGATAGTTGCTTCGTATATTATGACCATAACCTGGGCGGAGAGTGCTTGTTTAGCACTTTTGCTCCGGATACTTACACATAACCATAATATTACATTAGATGTGCATACTCGGATAATCACGAGTGCCACCTTGCATGTGCACTTCCCAAAGGAATTTATATTTCATTTACAAGCACATGTATCACTCGTGCACTGATTTCTTCCTAAAGATCAACGGGGTTTCCCTTTTTGGGACTTAAGTGCCAAGATGCACTATCTGACTACAAAGGTGACTGAGACATACTATTACTTATGCCATTTGAGCCAAACATTGCGACAGTGATATTCGGGTTCCTAATCAAAGTCATATCTCCTTGTTGGACGCTAGATACGATGTCGATTCTACTAATCAATTTCTAGTAGCAATCAACACCATTCCACAGGGTTATGCCCTCTGCATTAAAGAGTTGAGTGTACCACTTAGACTAGTCGACTACTAAGAAGAACTGATATACACCTATCGAGTTTGATAAAGGAGTCGATAGAAGTGTTGTATCAACTACCCTTATCCCTCTGTTTGATGAGACTTAAACCGCCTTGGACCTCTTTTATGAAGTTGGGTTAACTACTGTAAGTAACCAATACTCTCTATACAGAATTGATGATCTATACAATCAGCTCCAAGGTTCGAGCGATTATTCTGAGATCGATCCGCGATCCGAATACCACCATAGGAGAGCTCAGGAAGAGAAAATCTTGAATAGCGTTCAGAACCCGTTACGGACACTATGAGTTTCAAGTGATGCCTTTTAGGTTGATCAATGCTCCTGCTGTATTCATGGACCTCATGAATCCAGTGTGCAAACCCGACTTGGATAAGTTTTTGATAGTATTCATAGACAACATCCTAATCTACTCGAAGGGAAAAAAAGAGCACGAAGAGCACCTGAGACTCATCTTAGAACTACTTAAGAAGGAGCAGCTTTACGCGAAATCCTCTAAGTGTGAATTTTGGATTCCGACCGTACAATTTCTTGGTCATGTGATTGATAGTCAGGGTGCTCACTTAGATCCCACCAAGATTGAGTCTATTAAAGACTGGGCTACTCCTACAACCCCGACTGACATACGTCAATTTTTAGGGCTTGCTGGGTATTACCGAAGATTTATCGAAGGTTTCCCAAGATAGCAAAGCCTTTAACCACATTGACCCAAAAGAACGTGAAGTACTATTGGGGAAAAGATAAAGAAGAAGCATTTCAACTTCTAAAGGAGAAACTATGTAGTGCTGATAACGCTACACGCGTCGTTCGGGGTCAAAGGAACTTCCTTTTCGTCGAGCAAGTTTTTCAACACCCTAGGCAGTGAACCTAATCGTTGTAGTGTAGTATTAGGGTAAGCCACGAGTGTTGATATCGTTCTCTAGGGGAATAGGAATGCTAGTGAGAAGTTACTACGCTAAGGTTGGGGTTGAGGAAGATTATTTTTGTATTTTTATATTTTTATGAAATGGAAAGGTACGAATCTCGGGGTTTGAATTTGGGGGGTTGGTATTGCTACCGATTACTCTACTTATCTAATTATCTAATCTAAGGTGTATGTAGTCTATGTCTAATTATTGTGTGCTCGTATGATAGTTTAAAGATGTGTTAACTTAGGTTTTACTACTCCTTAATTATCTCCTATTGGTGGTTGAATTATCACGTCCTCATTCCTAGTTGCGTTGTGTGTCTAAGGTTGTAGGGTATGCGTTTCTCCCTAACTCTTTGAACTTACCAAAGGGTCTCGTCTACAAAACCCACTAGGGATAATAAACTCTTACTCTAAGGCACTCTTTGGATGGTTTAGCTTACAACTACTCAAGGAGTCATATTCTAAGGTTCACAAAGATTTAATCAAGCATTAAGTACACAACGAATGACCTATCGCATTACTAGATCATTAATCAACTAAGATAAGAGACAACCAATCAATATTCAATAATTAAGTTTCATATTCCCTAAGCAAACACACAAGTAAATTAGCCGGACATGGAGAACATGCAAGCATACACACAAATAATCAAAGACATAATTGTATTAATGAAGTAAAACACTTATCTTGGTGTAAGATAGGGTTTGGAACCCTAAAATACTGTACAAGACAGCCTTGGTTCGGTTTAGGTTTTTACTCCAAAAGACTACACACCAATACTGAAAAATTCGGATTCTATATATAATATTACATATGCGACGGCGTCACCTTATGTTTTGTGACGCCGTCGTGTCGCCGTCATTAGGGTTTCGTCTTGGCCACGTTAGACTCGCGACGGCGTCACCTTATGCTTGTGACGCCGTCCTCTTCAGCTTCTGACGCCGTCTGGATTACATCTAGGCCGTCTGAGTTGCGACGGCCTACTCTTTTATAACTTGACGTCGTCACTTGAAAATAGGAGTTTTGGCTTCTGTCCCGTCACAAAATCCTCCGACGGCGTCGCAATTTAACACCTGACGCTGTCACCTTATGTTTTCAGCAGCTTTGAGTGTCTCGATTCTGACTTTGGCCATTTTCTTCGTATATTCGCGCCTTTTCGTCCAAATAAGTGTCATTCCAGCATTTTGCCTTCAAGAGACCTAAAAAGTGAAAAGGAACGATATTAAGCAATAACGGATACAAAAGTGATCAAATAAGGGCTTAAACGACCCCTCAAAAAGGTACCTTTTAAAACCTTATCAAATATCCCTACACTTGGTATTTGCTTGTCCTCAAGCAAATGTGCTTTTAGCCAATTAATTTATAAGTTAAGGGTCATGAAGCATTCGTTCAAAACGGTCCACAACACATATAAGCCCCGCAAAAGTCATAACAAGCACGGAAATTACATACTAGCACCTCACATGGGGTGTTTGGATACTCACATCTCTCTTGGGTGTATATGAAATATAACAAATTGAAAATGGAAGATAAACACTCATTAACCGGTCCTAGTACATAGATTACCATATGCTTGAGAATAGATCAAACCTCCATCGCTTTGGCGTAAGCACCTAGGAAAGACTATCAAAGAGGTCTTTAAAGGGTTGTAACGTTAGGCTTATGGTAGGGAAACAAAGGGTTTGGTGGGATAGGCTATAAAGTGGTGGCAAGTCAAAAATCTCTTATGTTACAAGCATACGAAGAATGACGTTGCTAAGCCAAGACTCGACACTCTAAACTCTAGCTAATTGAAATAAACAAACATAAATTTAAAGGATAGATGTAGGATGGTAGCCCGTATGTTTTTTTTTTCACTCTATTTTTTTTTCTTTTCTCTTTTTCTCTTTTTTTTCGATTTTTTTTTCCATACACTTTTACTCTACCATCCTCTACGGTAACATCAAAATGATAGGGATTTATAGGCACATCCCTACACTTGAGTTTTTTATTACTCTAACACTAATTTGACCCGAATTGAAAAGATCAAAACACTTGGGGTACATTATTATGCAAACAAAGAGATTTTGAATTTAACGTTCCCTTCCCGTCATTTCATAAACTTTAAGTTTTCCCATGAATCCCAATCGTCCCAAAACTGTATACAAAGGATATGACTCGACTTAGCAACTCATGCAAGCAACTAGATAATTGAACTAAGGGTTTAGGGTGATAACAATAATGCACTAAAAGTGAGTGCATACAGGGTAGGCTAAGGCGATTTGGGTGTATATTTGGGGGTGGGGTGTAAACAATGCTCTTCATTGATATTCCGGAAAAACCGAAACATCACGAGAACCGCGAAAAGGATAGGCTCTGAGGGGTTAACTAGGGGTATCGTGTACTAAAGATGAGTACAACGCAAAGGGTGTGGGGGAATTACTCAACCGATGTGGAAGAAGTAATTATATTACGGGTATCAAACAAGGGTTATCCTAATGCCTCTTATCATTTAGTGATTCCTAACTACACAAGTGTAGTCTTACTTGCGATCTCGGAATGCATCACAAAACAAGTTCTAGAATCTAATATACTACCGGTTCACACTCTAAGCATTAAAGATGAATGCTTTTAATTCCTACTAATCTAAGGGCGATCCTCACTATTGAAAACACTCAGACCTTGACAGATCTTTAGCACTCGTGGATCGTTAGTGTTGCCTATGTAATCATAAGCAAACTAATAGACAGTCTCTAACACTTGTATTCTATAGCGGAAAGTAAATACAAGTTGTTATAACTAAGAACACTTAGATCCTCTACGGATCTTTTTATTCACTGAAACTCTATGTTTCAGATGAGTTTTCTATTACAAACTATTTGGTTCCTTTTATAAACAAGGAACCCTAATCTCTTACTACTCAATCAACTAAACATGTTTGCATGCATTTAATGACTAAAACATTAAACAAATATAGAGTAGTCTAATAATACTGCACATGCAACCTTGGGCCGTTCAAAGATAATAATGAGTGAGCATTTAATTCATAGGCGCATGCTGATCCTAGTCAGCTTATGCCCTTCAGCAGTAATACGGCAACGCTTGAACTCTTCAGTAGAATCACTTCTTCAGCAGATTCTGCTTCTCCTTCAGCAGAATCCATCGGCAGTATTGACAGCAGAAATCCTACTTCACATAATTCCCAACAATCCTCCCCTAAACTGGAATTTGACTTGGTTAAGTTCCAGTTTCCTGACCTTGAAAGATCTTTTGATACTTCAGTACTAGAGGATTGTTTCCACACATCATTAGCAAAGAACCTCTTATAATTTCATCTCTATGATGATCAGACTTTGAAACGCCAGGTCTTTGCAGCAACAAATGACATAATGTACATCAATACTTAACAGTTGCAATCTATTCTCATCACATCCAGGTGTGTTAACTCCTGTGAGAGGTGAATCATTGAAAATAATGGTTTTGATGTCTCTTTACCAATAGCCATTACTACTGGAGTAGCCAGATGTTTAAGTCCGAAAACTATGGTACATTGATAACCATCTGATTTATAGGCAAACCAGAAACCATATAAACGGATTTGATGTGTCTTTACCTGTAGCCGTTTGCTCAGGACTAGTCAATTCTTAGAATTGGTGAATTGATAACCAAATATGGAGATAGTTGCCTTTACCACAATCCATATACTTGTGGGCTTGTCAATTCTTGGATTCCAAACAGGAATAGACCATGGTGAATTGATGACCATACAACTCTCAGCAATTAAGCATGGGTGGTTGCAGACCCTATGATTTTGAGCAAACCATTACAGCTATCAACAGATTTGACATGTCTTTACCAAAGCTGTACCCTTTGGACTAGCTAACTCTTTGACATACACAAGGTATATCTGGTGAGATAAAAACCATCAAAAATACAACAAACCTGCAAATGAAAGTTGTTTTTTTTTTTTTTTTTTTTTTTTTTTTTTAACTAAGAAACAAACAAGACAAGAAATACAAAACTAACCAATACAAAAAAATAATGTAAAACAAATAAAGATGGTACCATTATTAAGAAGAAGAGGCAGTCTGTTCTTGCAGAAGTTGGGTCTTGATTAAACTAACCAGTTGTTCAGCATTAAGCTTTTCATTTCCCACTGGCTCTAGAGGAATCTCCAGCTTCTGACACAGCATCCTTTCCATAAGTCTCTTGGGCAATGGATACTTTCTTTCAGCAAACATGCAGACTGTGATTCCACCCTTAGTCTCAAGCACATGCACACGAGGGAGAGGATAGAGTCTCCAAGACACAACCCGCCATAAATGTGAGTTCTCCCAAATGGAATGTCCTTTACTATTGGGAGAATGAGAGTTAAACAGTACTTGAAGATCTCCTAATAAGAACATCCCAGAACCCTGTGGTGCTTTATTGCAGTAATGTTTAGTGACAAGAGTGTATAGAGTTAGTAAATCTGCCCTGTCAACCAAGTGTAGGATTTCCTTCAGAAAGGTGAATTCCATTGAAGTGTTATCCTTTCGATGAATGAGATTCATCTCTTCATCCTTCAGATTCCAAATGATCAGCACATTTTGATCTCCTTCAGGAAAATCAGTAGCAGAACCTTCTATTATGAAGGTTGACGCATCAGCCTCAAGATCCAGGGAAGTGATTTTGGCCATCCTCTTCTTCCTTCTTCCAGGCTTATAGATTCCTAAAGATGGTGTATCTTCACGAATGGCATTCATTCTTGCTAGCATGTTTCTAGCCTTCCTGGTTTTTATACTTGCTATATCAGCTTCTGAGCAAACAGATGTCACAGATGGAGTGGGAGCTGGTACATTAGGTGCTTCAGAAGGAATGGCAATTGGTTCAGCAGATGAAGATTTGTCTGGTGAGCTAACAATCTCTGTAGGAGTTTCAGCACAAACCTTAGATGGTTCAGCAGCAAGAACCTTGTCATCTTTTCTATCCAAAATATCTTTTTCCGCCTCAGCAGATGCTATAGATGGGGTGGAAGAGGACATGACAATTTCTTCAGAGGAAACACCATGAGGTTCAGCAGATTGATCTGCTTCAGTTGAGTCTGTAGTCTCTATGGTAGCTTCAGTAGAGACTTTGGAAGAACATGACATATCATCAAAATTGTCCACAATCGCAGTTGTTTTTGTCCTCTTAGCCTTAGGAGCACCTGAAATACCAGCAATCCTTTTTAAGCTTGAAGTGTGCGAAGAAGCATGCTTCATGATCTGATTATATTTGCGAATCAAGATATGACCGGGGAATGCCTTGACTTGCTTCATTGACAACCCAGAGTTATACAGAGATGAGCTCTGGTTTTTCACCACAAGCCTCATTTCAGCTTTAGTAGGAGGTTTATCTTTATTCCTTTGAGCTGTGATGGCTCTCCTCTTTTCAGCTGCTTCTTTCTTCAGTTGTCTTCCACGAGCCATCATCAAATCCACAAAACTTCCACTGTTGAAGTCTGCACCTAAGATACTCTGAGTTAGTGAAGGGTTTGATATGACTTGCTGAGTATAGGCATCCCAATGAGCTGAGTGTCAGGAAGCTTAGTACGCATTTCATCTAGCTCCCTTTTTCTTTCAGGAGGTAAATCAGATGCCGGTAGAGCTGCAAGCTGTTTAGCCATTTCTTCATCTTTCTTTCTCTCATTACACTCAGCAAGTATTCTGTCTTGTTCTCGCCTTTCTTCTTCACTTACCAAGTCTGGACCAAGCACATCTTCAACCAGTAAACCTTTTCCTTTATCAGTAGTCTCCTTAGCACATTCATCATCAGCAATATTGATAACAGGAATCTCAGTAGAAACACCCAAGTCTTTTTCAGAAGAAACATGTTATGAGGGTGCTTCAGCAGGAGTGGACACTGATGGTTTTTGTATGACTGAAGACTGACCAAGTTCAGTAGCAACATCCTTCATTGGGGTATCAGCAGATGCAACTTTGACATACTCTGGGTCCTTGGATACTTCAGTAGTTGCTTTATTCAAGTAAGATCTCTTTCTCCTTTTGTAAAGAACAGGTTCCTTCTCCTTTGAAGATTCTGTAATTACTGATGAAGGATTATTAAGAGACACATCAGCTAACATATCAAGAGACCCAAACTGAGGTTCATCTTCTTCCTCCTCAGAAGAAACCACAAACTTCCTTTTGGTTTCCTTTTCAAGTCTGTTCTCAAGGTCCTTAACTTTACTCTGTAGATCTTCAATCTTACTACCAAGAGTAGACTTGGTCACTGCAAGTTCCTTTTTCAGACTGGACACCTCAGCTGCATACCTGTTCACAAGATCATATACGGATGTGAGAGTAATGGGGTCCTCAGCTCCACCAGCAGATTGCTCTGTGGTAATGGGAGCTTCATTGGACCTTTCAGTGGAAACATGGTCATTCTCAACATGAGGAGAAACCTCATCAACAGGTACCCTTGGAGGACTAGGTGTGGTCATCCTGTTCAGATCAGACTGAAAATCATCAAGAGGATCAGGTGATGGTGGAGGACTAGGACAATGTGCTAGAACAGGTGTTGGTGGAGGTTGCTCTGGAGCAACATGAGAAGCTTCAGCAGAAAAGGAGGGGCCCTCATCAATATTGACTGATGGATTGCCATCAGTAGCAACAGGTGAAGAGGGTGGGATGTTGGCAACATTCTCCTCATCAGCAGCCACATTGCCTTGAGGCAACATAGCTTCTGTCAGGGGATAATGTGCCCCCTCAAAGTTAGTTCTCATAGATGCAAAAAGTTTGGCTGACAGAGCACCTACGGCATAGAAGGATTGGG
This sequence comes from Chrysanthemum seticuspe, assembly GCA_019973895.1. Taxonomy (NCBI): domain Eukaryota; kingdom Viridiplantae; phylum Streptophyta; class Magnoliopsida; order Asterales; family Asteraceae; genus Chrysanthemum; species Chrysanthemum seticuspe. Next base: position 182,183,146 of record BPTQ01000004.1, read on the forward strand.
CTTGGGTAATGGTGTGATTAGTGTCTAAATACTCATCATTTTTTGTACAATTTAAACTGCAAAATCATCTGAAAACACTCAAAAATGCATCAAAATGATGAAAATATCACAAATCAGTGTTTTATGTGTTTTAAATGCAAAAAGATCAAAATCAGATGAAAAACGTATCAAGTTTGCAAAATTGGCAGTTTTAGTCCCCCAAGTTTCAAAAGTTGTCAAAAACAGTCCCTGGTATATCAAAATAAAGAAAAATATCATTCAAGGTCCCTGAAATATTTTAAATTGTCAAAAACGGTCCTTCAATGAATCTTTAGTCAAAATGGCGGAAAAGGTCCTTCAACTTTGAAAAGTGGCAAAAATGGTCCTTGGAAATTGGAAATTGTCAAGATTGGTCCTTATACTATTGGAGCTTGTCACTTTTAGTCCTTGGAGCAACTTTGCAGAATTGGCAGATGTGGTCCTTGCATTTTCAGAAATTACAATATAGGTCCTTGTGTATTTAACCTTTACAACTCCATTGAACCCTATCATAATCCCAAGTGACCCCTGCCATAGCTTTGGACCCTTACCATTTTGGACCCCCCCTAATATTAATACCCTGGTCAAATGGCAGTCAAACAAGCAAAACGCGCCAATAAGTCTTCCCCTCCCAACTGCTAACCTGCAACAATCCAACTCCCATCCCCCCAGCTCATATATTTTGTTCCCCCCTCCTCCACTACATCCAAGATGAATTTATTGCTTAACCCTCCCCCTCACTCAAGCCCTCCAACTGGCAAAAATATATTTCCCGCCAAAACCAATCAAACGGCCAATATCAATTGAAGTGATCCAAAGGCCATAAACAGAGGTGGGATTATCTCAAAGATGAGAGAGAAGACAAGCTTGGGTATAAAAAGGAAGGAAGAGAGAAGGAGAAAAGAGTAGTTAGTTTTATTATTTTCTTTAATGTCGTTTTTTAAATAAAAGTTTTAGTTTAACTCCAAATGTTGTAATTTCAGTTTCTTGGTATCACATTTATGTTAAATTGTTATTGTAATGTGTTTGTGAGTATCAATCCAAGTTTTTGTTTAAGTTCCAAGTTTCATGTTGATTGTTGAAATTTCAGTTTCAAAATTCTAGTGACAAAGCTTTTAGTAACTTATTTTTAAGCTCCATTAAGTTTATTTAAGCTAGTGAAAGCTTTTTGTAAGCTTATGTATTAAGATTCAAGCAGTTTGGTCCATGGTCAACAAAAGTCAACTGTTGAGATTGATTTGGAAATGGTGATGAATTTGGTTGATGCAGCTTTGATTTGGGTTGGAAATGGTTTAGTATAGTGGTATTGGGATTTGGTTTTAGCCTGCATGCCTGCTGGGGCCTTGTGAGTTCAAATCTCATTTCCATTTTTTCTTTCAGTATTGCATAGTATGCTTGTCTGTGTATCTGTAGCCACCATTAGTGCAAACTTGTTTATATAGTTGTATTTAGTTCATGTAAGCTCAGTTTGATTAATATCTCAAGCCTGTTCACTAGTTAGCTTTATTAAATTTGCATAGCAGTTGATTATAGGGTGTTTGGAATTGCTGTACTATCTGTCTTTAAGGTCATTGCAGTGATAGGTTCCTGTTGTTTCATGTTTGCTTAGCTCCTTTGAACTCATTTGAGTCATAACTTGTGCCTGCATTTGCTCATAAGTCAAAATTGCCTTTTAACTGTCTTAAGACCTTATCTGTTGAGTTTTTACAAGATCAAAAGTTCATTTTGTGTGTTAAATACATAGAGATAGATTGTAGTAACTTTATTTCATCATAATATATCATCATCAGTCCTTAAATCTAGATCAAATTTCATTTAAGTCAACTTTTCAGTTTTGTTAAAAAAGTCAAAATGTGTAAAAGGTCAGTTTATGCTCAACTAGGGAGATTTTTCCTGTATTCATTTCTGAGCCTCATCATGTGAAACTTGGCATTTTAAAAACTTCAGTTGGTCCCCTTTCTTATTGTCATTTTTGTTGAATTTTATCAAATTTTTAGAAGTCTCAAAAAGACTTGTGAATGAGGGCTTATGTGCCCTGTGCAGGGCACTGAGACTGCACAGGGCGTGTGCAGTTTTTGCAACTCTTGCACAAGGCTCATTTGAGCTTCTCTAGGTCTCAGCTTGGGGTTTTAGATAGTCACCCAGGTCTAGCTTAGGATCCAGCTTCTGTTTTTCCATTTCAGCTTATTGACTGTCTTTGGCTTAAGCTCAAAGTAGGCACCCTCTCACTGTTTTTAGTTCAAAAGCTCATTTCATCAAATCTTGGTAATTTGCATATCAGAGGTTATAGCTTGTTGATTTTTGTTGCATTTGGTCAATTTTAGCTTATAGTAGCTTGTGTATCAGTTTGGTGCTTGTTTTGTCCCTTTAGCTTATCCAAGTGCTTATTCCATAAGCACTTTGTGCTTCAGTTTCATCTTCCTCCACATAGCACCCTGTTTTTCTATTTTCCTAGCTTCCTAATATTATTTTAAGCTTTTTCTGAAATTTTCATATTTTTCCAAGCTTGTTTGCTATTTTTCTTAATTTAAATCAGTTTTTAAGCATTTTTAATTAGCTTTAAATACAATTAATTAAGAAAAGGTTCAAAAAATTATTTTTCATTTTTCTTAAGTTTAGATAAATATAAAAAGCCAAAAAAATATTTTTCCATATTTTTCTTAGTTAAATTTGTATTTTTAAGTAATTTAAGTAATTTTAAATAGATTTTAATTCATAGAAAATAGAAAAACATTCAGAAAAATATAAAAATAGTTTTGAAAATTCTTTTTTGTTATTTTATATTTTTCTAAGTTATAATTTTATTTTTCTAGGTTAATTTTGTATTTTCTTATATTTTAGTGCATTTTAAATACTTAATAAATAGTTTTTAATTAATAATAATTAGATAATTAGTTATAAAAATAATTTTATTTTCCTAATAATTTTCTTTTATATTTAGGATTGTAAAAATGTATTTTTCATATCCGTAGGTATTTTCCTTCTTTATTTTCACGTTTTATTTTGTACGTTTACGTAGTTTTTAATTTAAATGTAAGTTTTAGATTTTAAACGTTCATCATTTTAAATATAGTGATAGCGTTTATTTAATATATTTTATCTTTTTAATTTTCTTAATTTGTATTTAAGTCGCTTTAATTTATAAACTTTTTCAGTAGTGTAATATTCGATCCAAATCCTTTCCGATCACTATCCTTAGTGATCATTCTATCGTCTGATCAAGTGTTTGCACACCATTGAGTCTCCGTGGGACTTAACGACCTGGGAATCCACTGTATTCCTCTGATCTTCATTGCATTTGTGTTTTAAGCAGTTTTAAGTCTATTACGGTGAGCCATTCACAAGTGGCTAGCTTGTGTGATTAGACTTGACTGGTTTAGCGCATCAAAATTTTGGCGCCGCTGCCGGGGAGGCTTTAGCGTGTGTTTAGCCTTTTTCAGATCCATTCTTGCACATATACCACCTTTTGTAAAAAGTTTTTTTGTAAAGTTATCAGAAAATCCAAAAAGTTCATTAACACTTTTCCTGAAGTGTTATCAACACCAAAAATATTTTCATTCTTTGTTTTTATAGCCTGTTTTTCAAAAATCCAAAAATATCCATCCTTTATCCTCCAATCTGTTTGATTCTCCATTCCTTTATCCTCTAATCTGTTTAATTCTCCATTCCTTATCCTCTATAACCGTTTAATTCTTCATCTCTTATCCCTCTTATCCGTTTAATTCTTCATGTCATGGTTTTCGACATGTTCCTGGGGTGGAGGTCCATTTAACGGTGGAAATTGTCGGCGGTGTACCAATGTGAGTTTCGGAGACAAGTTTGTCAGTAATCCCGATCCCATTTCAAATAATGAAACACCCGATTTTTCCTACCTACCTCCACAACCCCAGTACGAATCCTACTCATGCGAGTTTTGTGGGAATGATTCTCATTACGGTTTTGATTGTCCATCACGGGTCCCGCTTGTCTATGAGCCGGAACCATGTTACAATCAGAACTTTGGTGAAAGTTATTGTCCCAATTATCTCTGTTGTGAGAATTGCGGGGGTCCTCATGCGACTTTTGAATGTCAACCGATGAATCAAAATTTTCAAAATTCCAATTCTCCCGGTTTTGACAATTTCCAACCCCCACAGTATTCCATCATTCATCAATATCCTTCACAGCATTTCAATGATCACGCGGAGTGTAATCTTCCTCAAAGTTCTGAAGAAATACGCATTCGAAAGAAACTACAAATGAAAAGAATGGTATGTAAGCTTCAGCAGATGAACATAAGAATCCGATATGATGACGATGATGGTGAGGATAGTATTCAAATGAGGGAATATTATGAGGACGACGAGGAGAGTGTTATTCCTTTGAAAGATATCATTTCTCAACTCCCTCAGTCTATTGCTATCACACCTATCTTACCTTTTATTGCTTCCAAAGACTCTCTCATAATGGAGGATGAGCATCTTGGCACAATTCCTGAAACGGAATCGTCTAATGTTGAGAACTTCGTCCCAATCCCAAGTGAGTCTGAGGATATATCCGATAGTGATTGTGATTTGCCTTTTTGTGATTCTCTTGACATTTCTGAGGTTACTTCCGGGATTTTCTCAAATCCTCTTTTTGAATTTCATAATGACTACACTTTTGGGAAAGTAAATCCTCTTTTCGATGAAATGTCTGAGGCCGATACAGAGACCATCACGGAAGTGGTGGAAATTGCTAGCTCTCAGAGCACACCACTTGTCCCACCTCTGTATTCTAACTTATCTCTTCCATCATGTGATGACGATTCTATCCTCACTGATGAGATTCATGATCCAAAAATCATGAATTCCCCTTCTGATAATGAGGAGTTAGTCATGATTTTTATCATGATTTTCTTTCTTTTCTTCACATATGGTGTGACTTCTCGTTCCCTTTTCTCCTTCGGGAATGAGGACACTATCTTTGACCCCGGCATTTTCATTTATCATCTGTGAGCCGGGTCTTTCTCTGTATATCTCGTCGGTGTGGAACTTTCGCGTGCTTCAATGTTTATCCAAACATCTTGAATGAAAGTCCGATGGAGATTGTTTCTTCCACTTTGCTTCCCCATGAACAAATTAATGCGGGGTCGAGTCAAGCTAGCGACTCGGAAATCAAAAACAGTAGCTAAACATGGGTTTTCACCCGTGTGTACCACCCTAGTGTGGGGGAGTTGCCCCACATATTATATATATAAGTTTTCAAAAAAAAAAAAAAAAAAAAAAAAAAAATTTTCTTTCAAATAATGGCCGTAATATTTCCCTTTTACGTTCTATGTTTCGGCATAACCGCCGGTACTTTGAATATTGAGGGCAATATTCATTTCTAAGTGTGGGGGGATTCTCACGAATTTTATCATATAATTATACCAATTGCCCCGTTTTTGGCCATAATTTTTTTTTTGGAGTAAGTGTTTTGCACTTACTCAATTGGTTATCAGTCCGCCTTGTCTAATAAACTAAAGGATTGGCTAATCCAGGAGCAAACGGCTCTTGGTAAAGATACCTCAAATCCGTTGACGGCTTGCAATTTGCCCAAAATTGTATGGTGTTCAGCTCACCATATCCTAAAAAGTGAAGAGTTGGCTAGCCCGCAAGTTTATGGCTTGTGGTAAAGGCAGTGGAAAAACCATAATTGGTAATCAGCTCACCAAAGATAATATTGATAATTTATCTAAGAGTTGGCTAGTCCAGAGCAAACGGCTTCTGGTAAAGACAAATCAAATCCGTTTACAGCTTATGATTTGCTCAAAATCATTTGGTTATCAGTGTACCAAGGTTCTTACTTGAACTGAAACATTTGGCTACTCCAGAAGTGATGGCTTTTGGTAAAGAGTTTTTAAAATCCATTAAAGTTTTAAATCATTGCTAGGGACTAGCAATATCTTAGTGTGGGGTATTGATGAGTGTCTAAATACTCATCATTTTTTGTACAATCTAAACTGCAAAATCATCTGAAAACACTCAAAAATGCATCAAAATGATGAAAATATCACAAATCAGTGTTTTATGTGTTTTAAATGCAAAAAGATCAAAATCAGATGAAAAACGTATCAAGTTTGCAAAATTGGCAGTTTTAGTCCCCCAAGTTTCAAAAGTTGTCAAAAACAGTCCCTGGTATATCAAAATAAAGAAAAATATCATTCAAGGTCCCTGAAATATTTTAAATTGTCAAAAACGGTCCTTCAATGAATCTTTAGTCAAAATGGCGGAAAAGGTCCTTCAACTTTGAAAAGTGGCAAAAATGGTCCTTGGAAATTGGAAATTGTCAAGATTGGTCCTTATACTATTGGAGCTTGTCACTTTTAGTCCTTGGAGCAACTTTGCAGAATTGGCAGATGTGGTCCTTGCATTTTCAAAAATTACAATATAGGTCCTTGTGTATTTAACCTTTACAACTCCATTGAACCCTATCATAATCCCAAGTGACCCCTGCCATAGCTTTGGACCCTTACCATTTTGGACCCCCCCTAATATTAATACCCTGGTCAAATGGCAGTCAAACAAGCAAAATGCGCCAATAAGTCTTCCCCTCCCAACTGCTAACCTGCAACAATCCAACTCCCATCCCCCCAGCTCATATCTTGTTCCCCCCTCCTCCACTACATCCAAGATGAATTTATTGCTTAACCCTCCCCCTCACTCAAGCCCTCCAACTGGCAAAAATATATTTCCCGCCAAAACCAATCAAACGGCCAATATCAATTGAAGTGATCCAAAGGCCATAAACAGAGGTGGGATTATCTCAGAGATGAGAGAGAAGACAAGCTTGGGTATAAAAAGGAAGGAAGAGAGAAGGAGAAAAGAGTAGTTAGTTTTATTATTTTCTTTAATGTCGTTTTTTAAATAAAAGTTTTAGTTTAACTCCAAATGTTGTAATTTCAGTTTCTTGGTATCACATTTATGTTAAATTGTTATTGTAATGTGTTTGTGAGTATCAATCCAAGTTTTTGTTTAAGTTCCAAGTTTCATGTTGATTGTTGAAATTTCAGTTTCAAAATTCTAGTGACAAAGCTTTTAGTAACTTATTTTTAAGCTCCATTAAGTTTATTTAAGCTAGTGAAAGCTTTTTGTAAGCTTATGTATTAAGATTCAAGCAGTTTGGTCCATGGTCAACAAAAGTCAACTGTTGAGATTGATTTGGAAATGGTGATGAATTTGGTTGATGCAGCTTTGATTTGGGTTGGAAATGGTTTAGTATAGTGGTATTGGGATTTGGTTTTAGCCTGCATGCCTGCTGGGGCCTTGTGAGTTCAAATCTCATTTCCATTTTTTCTTTCAGTATTGCATAGTATGCTTGTCTGTGTATCTGTAGCCACCATTAGTGCAAACTTGTTTATATAGTTGTATTTAGTTCATGTAAGCTCAGTTTGATTAATATCTCAAGCCTGTTCACTAGTTAGCTTTATTAAATTTGCATAGCAGTTGATTATAGGGTGTTTGGAATTGCTGCACTATCTGTCTTTAAGGTCATTGCAGTGATAGGTTCCTGTTGTTTCATGTTTGCTTAGCTCCTTTGAACTCATTTGAGTCATAACTTGTGCCTGCATTTGCTCATAAGTCAAAATTGCCTTTTAACTGTCTTAAGACCTTATCTGTTGAGTTTTTACAAGATCAAAAGTTCATTTTGTGTGTTAAATACATAGAGATAGATTGTAGTAACTTTATTTCATCATAATATATCATCATCAGTCCTTAAATCTAGATCAAATTTAATTTAAGTCAACTTTTCAGTTTTGTTAAAAAAGTCAAAATGTGTAAAAGGTCAGTTTATGCTCAACTAGGGAGATTTTTCCTGTATTCATTTCTGAGCCTCATCATGTGAAACTTGGCATTTTAAAAACTTCAGTTGGTCCCCTTTCTTATTGTCATTTTTTTTGAATTTTATCAAATTTTTAGAAGTCTCAAAAAGACTTGTGAATGAGGGCTTATGTGCCCTGTGCAGGGCACTGAGACTGCACAGGGCGTGTGCAGTTTTTGCAACTCTTGCACAAGGCTCATTTGAGCTTCTCTAGGTCTCAGCTTGGGGTTTTAGATAGTCACCCAGGTCTAGCTTAGGATCCAGCTTCTGTTTTTCCATTTCAGCTTATTGACTGTCTTTGGCTTAAGCTCAAAGTAGGCACCCTCTCACTGTTTTTAGTTCAAAAGCTCATTTCATCAAATCTTGGTAATTTGCATATCAGAGGTTATAGCTTGTTGATTTTTGTTGCATTTGGTCAATTTTAGCTTATAGTAGCTTGTGTATCAGTTTGGTGCTTGTTTTGTCCCTTTAGCTTATCCAAGTGCTTATTCCATAAGCACTTTGTGCTTCAGTTTCATCTTCCTCCACATAGCACCCTGTTTTTCTATTTTTCCTAGCTTCCTAATATTATTTTAAGCTTTTCCTGAAATTTTCATATTTTTCCAAGCTTGTTTGCTATTTTTTTTAATTTAAATCAGTTTTTAAGCATTTTTAATTAGCTTTAAATACAATTAATTAAGAAAAGGTTCAAAAAAATAATTTTTCATTTTTCTTAAGTTTAGATAAATATAAAAAGCCAAAAAAATATTTTTCCATATTTTTCTTAGTTAAATTTGTATTTTTAAGTAATTTAAGTAATTTTAAATAGATTTTAATTCATAGAAAATAGAAAAACATTCAGAAAAATATAAAAATAGTTTTGAAAATTCTTTTTTGTTATTTTAGAATTTTCTAAGTTATAATTTTATTTTTCTAGGTTAATTTTGTATTTTCTTATATTTTAGTGCATTTTAAATACTTAATAAATAGTTTTTAATTAATAATAATTAGATAATTAGTTATAAAAATAATTTTATTTTACTAATAATTTTCTTTTATATTTAGGATTGTAAAAATGTATTTTTCATATCCGTAGGTATTTTCCTTCTTTATTTTCACGTTTTATTTTGTACATTTACGTAGTTTTTAATTTAAACGTAAGTTTTAGATTTTAAACGTTCATCATTTTAAATATAGTGATAGCATTTATTTAATATATTTTATCTTTTTAATTTTCTTAATTTGTATTTAAGTCGCTTTAATTTATAAACTTTTTCAGTAGTGTAATATTCGATCCAAATCCTTTCCGATCACTATCCTTAGTGATCATTCTATCGTCTGATCAAGTGTTTGCACACCATTGAGTCTCCGTGGGACTTAACGACCTGGGAATCCACTGTATTCCTCTGATCTTCATTGCATTTGTGTTTTAAGCAGTTTTAAGTTTATTACGGTGAGCCATTCACAAGTGGCTAGCTTGTGTGATTAGACTTGACTGGTTTAGCGCATCATGGTGTCTAAAATCATTTGCAGAAACCTAGGGTACATTAAAAACTTAGTCTTTTTCCTTTGAATATTCTCAATCATGTTTTCAAAAATATATTTAGAAAAATTATAAGTTACCCCTTGGGAAAGACACACAATACCACATCCCAGTTGGGTAGAGAACTGGTCCCATCCTCCTGACTTGTTGCTTATGCACTGAAGCAACGTGTGAATCAAGAACCTCCACATTGGGCAAAGATGCTTCTTCAGCCAAATGTCAGTCCTCGTACCTCGATAGCCAACCGCTCTCAGCCCAGTAAGTACCTCCATCTGTTTAGAGTGATAAACTCCATCAGCATCTTCCAAGCGAAACTTCCTCCTTATCATCTCTTCCGTAACCACATGCTCTGTTCCGTCAATCGTGGCCACAATCTCTGTTTCACTACGTTTTGAAGCAGATGCCCAAAACTGAGAAACAAGTGATTCATATATTGCATTCGGAGAATGTGTTAGAGCATAGCAAATCTTGGACCTTTTTAAGAATTCCACCATTGGTTCATACAACTCATCATCTTTAGCTTTTCCCAGAAAAGCAACTTTGTTGTGATCTTTCTTAAATTAAAGTGCCATGTGATGATTTGAGATTTTAGGGTTATGATGTTTGTAATGTACTGTTATAGGATGAAGGAGTGGGAATCGGTTTGTTTTGAAGTGGAAGAATGTAACTGGTGGAGTGGTGGTTGTTTGCCCAAGTTATAGTCAACAGAAATAGACCGTTTGGTTGACCGTAGCTTACGTGTATTTCAACTTGACCAAACAAAAATGTAACGCTTCAGCAGAAACAGATGGTCAATCTGCTGAAGTTATACACTTCAGCAGCAATCATCAAAGATAAAAAATATCTTCGGTAATATTCTAGAGAGTTACTGTGCCAACCACTCGCATTAATTTCCATTGAACCTCGAATCCGTCTATAAAATGATCCCAATGCACACATAACTCTTCATCAAAGATCCCCAAATACCATAACAAACCCTAGTTTCTTCAATACTCAAAAAATAATCACAAACAACCATGAGTAGATCCAACCCAATCACACTCTCTTCAGATGACAACGAAACCTCCATAAGCAGTCTTGAGAGGTGGAAGAAGATTTATTTGGCAAGCTGTCGAAGGGGCTCATCCTTAAGTTCTTATGTATCACCTTATGAAGACTCATATGAGGAAGCAACTTCAAAGAGAGTGAAAGAGCCTCCCCTTGCTGTTGTGAATGAGCCTTCCCTTCCCGTTGATGATTCTGATAACTCCTGTAAGGAGAGAACCACTTACTTCCAACCTCCAGCACCTCAGCCTCCACGTAGGCCAAGAGCCCGAAATCCGCCACTCCCTAAGGATATAGAGGTGGTTCTTGGTCTTTCTGCACCAGGTTTTGGTGCATCAACACACATCGTATAAGGGAAGGGATTAAGGAGGGTGGATGGATTGCATTTTGGTTGAAATAAATAGATGAAGCACAAAGGACATATTATTTTTCTCCATCATCATGTGTGGTCATCGTCATCATCAACGTTTGCATCAATCCATCCTTTCCATTTTGATCCTTAGCACCTTCGTCGTACTGGTCATGCATATCCATCCATTAATATAGAAGGAATGGGTGGTTATGCAAGATTTCACAAACGCATATTCAGCATCTAGTGTGAAAGATGTGAGCGATCATGCATATCCAACATTATGTTAGATGTTGGAATAGATGATATGTACTAGATTAGGATAAGTAGAATAGCTCTTTTCTTGTAGTTGCATTGAAGCTGATTGTAAGCTGTAAGCTGTAAGCTGTACTTTGAATGAATGAATGAACAATTTTAACTTCAATACTTGTCTCCAGTATTTTATCTTCAGTGGAAACCAATTTCCCACTCCATTACTTAGCTTTCAGAGGAAACAAGCTTTGAGCGAACTAGACCATATACCAAATGACCATACTTGATGAATTTTAACTGAACAGGGCATTCTGCAAAACAAACTCAGAGAAACACAAGGACAAAAACATAGACAAAACAGACTAAAACTATGAACAAACAGGTGTTAGCAAACAACATATACACAAAGTTTACTATGAAATCCTCCCCTGAGGCATATGCCTCCCCTTAAACTTTGCAGTTAAGGGAAGAGAAAGATCCACCATTGTTCTTGGGTTTCCAGTAAAATTTTGGTCCTTTATCCTTCCAAGAACAACCTGCTGAAGTTTTGACAGTAGTGCCCCAACCTCCTTTAGTGCCCCAACATCCTTTCCCTTTATTCATAGAATCAATATATGCAGGCCAATAACCATGTTTAAAGTATGGGCTAGTAGGTTGCACATAAGGTCTATCTGCTGATCTCCTCCAAGGAGAGTCAGTTCTAGCTTGTGGGACATAAGGTGGAATATTGTTAACATTGGTCCACACTGGTCTTGGTTTCTGCTGATTAGCACAACCACCCAATCTTTGCTCATAGAAATCACAATCCTTAATAAGATGAAATTTACTTCCACACACAAAATATGTCTTCCTTTTGGAAGATGTATTCAACAAAGAAGAAGTTCGATTACATGTCGAAGTACTTAAGCAAGAAACATTAAAGGAATTGTTTTTAACAGACATATTATTCAAAGAAAAAGACAAGTCTTCAGGGGAAACAGGCTTGGAGGTGGATTCCTCAGCAGTTATCCTAGAAGGCTTGTATACAGACTTGGGTGCAAGCTTGGGTGTAGACTCAGGTGAGGAGTTGACAAGGTCTGACTTATCACTTGAATCACAGCTGTAAGTAGATCCTTGATCCGATGAATTGTCACTGTCAGAGAAAGAGACAAAGTCATAAGATGAAGCATCATTGTCTGGCAAGTCTTTTGACTTTTTGCCATACAGATGGTGTGATCCATCAAAGTCAATTTTAATGGACAGGTCAGTGGGCATGAATTCACCTCTAATAGGTCCAGGGACAGCATGTAAATCACCTTCCTTTCTAAAGTGTTCTAAGCCTGCAGGTGTAGATTTACGCCCATCTTGCCTAGCTTCCAATCCTACATACTTCTGAAAGCCTAAACCTATTCCTGAGTTCACAGACTGACTATTATAGAGTTCTCTAGCAAGATTGTCACCAGAGATCAACCATTGTTTATGTCTAGCTATTTCCTCAGCAAGTTTCTCCTTAAGCTCTAGGTTTTCAGTGATAGTATCAGCTTTTTCTTTTTCAGTGCGTTTAAGGTTAATATTAGCAATATCTAGATCAAATTGAAGCACCTTAATCTTTTCTTCATAAGCTATCTGATTCTTCTGAAACCAAACCTTTTGTCTTTCTAATGTTTTTAACGAGAGTTTATAAGCTTCATTATCAACATAGCATGCATTGTACTTAGGTTTCATAGTATCATAGGCTTCTTTCAGTTCATTGTATCTTTCACTACAACCAAATATACAGTTGTGTACCTGAGAAAATCCCATTAAGGCAAACTGATCATGCCTATCTGCTGAAGTGCATCTGGCCAATAGTCCAAGCTTCTCTGTATCAGCAGCTTCCTCATTCACAGGTTCATGAGCAGCCCAGTTGACCTGTTCATCCATGGTGACCAAAGCTGCTGAAGTGTTAGCTCCCTTCTGATTCTGCTGATAGGAATTGTAGCTAGTACTCTCTCCACTCTTCCTGTCTTTGCACTCCCTTGAGAAGTGACCCATCTGATGACAAGAGAAGCACTTGACCTTTCTCCTGTCAAAACGAGCTGGATCCTTTCCCTTGAACCCAAACTTCCTTCCAGCCTTTTCTTCAAACCTCTTGATGTCTACTGAAAGCATGGCCACCTGCCATTTCAGTTTCATCTCCTCCATCTCAAGAGGGTCCACCTGTTCAAAGTCTTCATATACCAAATGCTGCTGAGTATCATAATCTGCAACAAATGAATGAAGAACATCCTCCAAAATACTGCCAGTTTTGGCTTGAGGATGTGATGGAGTGGGACGATAGGATGATGATGGTAAGTAAGATGGACTTGAAGCATGCATCATCATATTCGAGTGGGATGTCCCAACAAAGGCTGAATGACCAGAAGAGGATGCACGGTAGGGAGATCTGACATCAGGTTCAAGAGCTCTGAGTTTGTTGTATAGCTCATCAAAAGTGAGCATGTCCAACCCACCTTTAGCTTTCAGGGCTATGCTCACATGTAACCATGATGGAGGCAAAGATCGAAGGAACTTTGAGTTGCTATCATCATTGTCAGGTTTTGCATTCAGCTGATTCAGCTGACTCAGAATCTTGTGAAACCTGTCATATCCCTTGTGGATACCTTCTTCCTCAGAGATGTTGTACTCTTGGAAGTGTTGTCTCAGCATAGACTTCCTCATCCTCCTGGACTCTTCATTCCCACCAAACCTTGCTTTCAGAGCCATCCAGATATCCTTTGCATCAACCATGTGATGAAAATCACCCAAGTGATCTTCAGGAATAGATTGAAGGAGGATGGTTCTAACCTTATGCTCTCTTTGTACTGCTAGAATCTCTTCAGCAGTTTTGGGAGGAGCAATAGTAAACTTACCATCTAGATCTGGGATGGTTTTCTTCAGACTGTTGCCATTATTCACAATCTCCCACAGATTCCAATCAATATTGGAGATCCAGTTCTGCATCTTCATGGTCCATAAATCATACTCTTCCTTTTTCAAATAAGGAAATTTGCCATTACTATTGGAGAGACTAAGTTGTTGCATACAGGTGGTGTTGTTTTTGGTGTTGTTGTTGGAGACTTCTGATTCATCATCAGTTCCAGGCATGGTAAATAAGTTTTTGGTTGTTGAAATATGGGGGTGAGGCAAATAAGGTTCTCAGTATCGTAGAGACTCTCCCGAGGCTCTGATACCACTTGTTGAAAACTCTCAGACCTTGACAGATCTTTAGCACTCGTGGATCGTTAGTGTTGCCTATGTAATCATAAGCAAAGTAATAGACAGTCTCTAACACTTGTATTCTATAGCGGAAAGTAAATACAAGTTGTTATAACTAAGAACACTTAGATCCTCTATGGATCTTTTTATTCACTGAAACTCTATGTTTCAGATGAGTTTTCTATTACAAACTATTTGGTTCCTTTTATAAACAAGGAACCCTAATCTCTTACTACTCAATCGACTAAACATGTTTGCATGCATTTAATGACTAAAACATTAAACAAATATAGAGTAGTCTAATAATACTGCACATGCAACCTTGGGCCGTTCAAATATAATAATGAGTGAGCATTTAATTCATAGGCGCATGCTGATCCTAGTCAGCTTATGCCCTTCAGCAGTAACACGGCAACGCTTGAACTCTTCAGTAGAATCACTTCTTCAACAGATTCTGCTTCTCCTTCAGCAGAATCCATCGACAGTATTGACAGCAGAAATCCTACTTCACATAATTCCCAACACTCACATTTTGGGTGGAATTTAGGTGGTAAAGGGTTTTTGTGCTAGTCATGCAACTTCCTATCCGTGAGACGCTTTTGTTAAGACTAATGGCCCACTCCTATATGTCATGAAAAATTTTAAATTTGGTGCCAAAATTACCCTAACCGACATTTTCTCATGGTTTATTACATAAATACAATTGAACAAAGCAAATAATCAAGGATAAGCATAGTTTCAAAGTTCCCGTTTTATTTTCCCTCCCTACACTTAAACTGAACATTGTCCCCAATGTTCCCCGAAAGTATAAAAGTTATGATAATTGGAAGGTAATTAAAAACGAAAGAAACTAGTACTCCCCTGATTAGCTCGGTAGGATCCGTGTGTGAAGTAGTGGTTAAATCCTTTCCAAGAAGAATTTATGCGTGAAAAGCTCCTTCCAATCTTATGTAGCTTCTTCTTGATAAATTAAACCTGCACACTTGAAGAAACAAACGAAACCTTCGCGTAAAATCGGCGGTAATAATATATATAAGACTCGATTTAAACTAGGATATAATGCTTGTAGAATGGATGTTTACAAAATTTCTGGAAAATTAAGACCTGGAAAATTCCAAAATTTTTTTAAGTAGCTCAGAAACCGAGAAAAAAGTAATCTGTTGTTTTTACTCCTTCCTGACGCCGTCAGGTTGCGATCCTGACGTCGTCAGGTTATCCTGACAAAAACTAGTCTGCGATTTTCTGGAAAAAATTCTGGAAAATTTTACATCTTTAGAATCTGGAAAAATTTTCTGCAAAACATCCATTATGACTCGATACAAGCATTTGACTCGAACAAACACACATATATATCTTTTAGTTAATTGTTATTCTCATGTTTACGTTTCCTTGAAAACGTGTGTAATCCTCCCTACACTTATCCCTTATGTAAAATACCTTTATATGCAATTAGGACGAGGTTAAAAACAAAATAAAGCATTTTTACAAAATTAAACATGAGAATAAACAATCAATAAAAGATATATGACACTAACAAGCAAACAATTAAGCATGGGTTGCCTCCCACGAAGCGCTTTTCGTTACTTAAGAGTCTTGTAGCTAGACTCGTAGTCGTGCTCCTACGTTGCCCTAATCTTGGAGGCCCATTCGATTTCCTTAACTCTTCTCTCATCACGAATATATTCAGGGCCTAGTTCAAGACAAGAAGTGTAGTAAACTTTGTTCTTCCAGTCTACTTCGAATGCCAGAATGTTATCTACATCTAAATTATCCATGCCTTCAAACTTCTTATTCTTGTAGGGCATTATATTATTAACACTCTCGGCTTCATTTGAGAACTCGACTATTCCCTTCTCTCGATCATAAACCATCTTAGACTCCTCTATAAATGGTTTCCCAAGTATCACATCTCCTAAAAACCCATCAATGATGCCTTTAACATTTTCCAAAATCATGAAATCACATCTATATGTGAAGTTACCTATGAAGACATGCAATCCATTAACCCTCCCCACATAGTTACTTTTTTTCCTAGGGCGAAAGGGGTCCCTCATAGGTTCTAGATTTTTGCTCATGATCCAATTGTAATAGAGTCTAGACATTATATTCATGGGTGCCTTATAGTCAATGTAGGTGTGATCCCTATATAAGTATCCAATCATACACGGTATTTTGATGTTTTTAGGGTTTCTCTTTCTTATGCGAGGCTCGAAAGGTGGTCTTGGGAAGTTAACTACGTTATAGTGATAAGCGGTTTCCTTCCCTTTAGGGTATGAATCAAAATACTCCCTAAGTTCTTCCTCCTCCTTATTACCCTCCATAATTTCTAACACCTTATAATCTCCCTCTTCTAGATCATCATCCGAATCACTTGTGGTCGAATCACTATCTAAAGGGTGATCAGATTCCTTAAGGGCTTCCTCGAGCGTATTTTCAATTATCCTATTTAATTTCCTAAGCTCTCCAATTTCGCTAATAACACGGGCTCGAAGTTGGTTGGCAGAGGTTGGGTCAAGCAGTGGGTATTTGTTTGGTGGTTGGTTGATGAGTGGTGGTTGGTTATCACCTTCCATCATGAAAAGTGATGGAATTACGAACAAGGGTCACGAAGAAGGGGGATAGACTAAGAGAAAGCTAAAAATGAGAAAAACGTTTACTTGATAGGAATCAAGTAAAGAAAACCTAAACGAGGTGGACTACTAACTAGCTATTCTATTCCCCGGCAGCGGCGCCAAAAACTTGATAACACTACACGCGTCGTTCGGGGTCAAAGGAACTTCCTTTTCGTCGAGCAAGTTTTTCAACACCCTAGGCAGTGAACCTAATCGTTGTAGTGTAGTATTAGGGTAAGCCACGGGTATTGATATCGTTCTCTAGGGGAATAGGAATGCTAGTGAGAAGTTACTACGCTAAGGTTGGGGTTGAGGAAGATTTTTTTGTATTTTTATATTTTTATGAAATGGAAAGGTGTAGGATATTGGTTTTCACATACACATCATAACATAATCAAACATAGGCATATAGAAGATGAGTTTTAGAGAGAGAAAGTTAGAGGTTTAGGGAACTTTAGTGAGAGAAAGAAAATCTTATTATAAGCTCCAACTCTCTACCTTGGGAGGTAGAGAGTATTTATAGTCTTACATAAAACGCCACACAACGGGCTGTAGATCAGGCATACAGTGGGTAAAGACCCGTCCGTCCTCCACGGTGTTACTTAACTAAATACTACTTAACTTAAAATAACTATGACTACGAGCTTTCTAATGATTACATATACTTGAGGTGACCGACTCTTTAATACCTGGAATTTCTAATTCCTAACAATCTCCCCCTAAGGGAGGTCACCTCAAACATATACAAAAATTACATTGAATACAAACAGATATGACATTAACAATTGTTCTTGCATTCTTGATGTAGTACTTTGCTCCGAAGCTCGTAGTCATTGATTCTTCTCATTGCATGTTTGGTTACTCTAGGAGGAGGTCTTTTACAGATCCACGTGATAATAAATTTGAGCCAGCTTTTGAGATCATCAGCTACTAAAAATCTCTGAGACATTCATTGTGGTGTTGGTTCTATGTGATGTTGTGACATTCGGACCGACATGCTCACATTCTGGATCATGAAATGTTCTCATCAGAGTAGCGGAAGCTTTAGTTGATTCATGATATTGGCAGCAGCGTAGCAGAAGCATGGAGTGAAAATATCAGAGTCATTGATGCACTAATCATGATTTCTTTTGAGATGAATGTGTTAAGTGAGCATGCGGCTATGGATTGACCGCTTCATTCAGATCAGCTGCGAACGTCGGGTGTACCTGCATACAACAGTTAGCAATAAATCGCACAAAAGTGTCTTTGATCACTTTCGTTGAATTGAGGTACACGGCCCACGGTTCCCCTATGATCAGTACATGTACTGCCTGTGATCAGGTATAATTCCGAAGAATTTCCTTGACAGGGTTTCGCAGCTGCTCTAGCTGTTCTCAAACCGGAACATCTCAAAGAAGACAACACGGAGTGAGTGAACCAGCGAATTTTAAGTCCACTGATTGATGAAAAGAGATTTGAAAAACAATCGTGTATTGCTCAATAGAAATTGTTTTTGCAATACAACGAAGGTTTTATTGAAAATCAATTATCAATCATAACAACACCTTTTGGTTTGAAAAATGAGTACACGGTCGATGTGCTAAAGAAAAGAGTTGTTAAGCACAAAGACCGGTTTTTCAAAGGTATCCGTCAATCCTTAACCTGAACCAGGATTGATTCAAGAGATTGAATCGCCCCATTGTTTCTGTTCAGTTGTCACATGGTTGATCTATATAATAGATCTCACATGCCACCTACCAGGAGCTTGTGTGATGTTGGCTACAAAAGGTTTTCCATCTTCACTGTGAATATGTTCACATATCACTCGGATGTTCAGGCAAAACCACAAGGATAATGCGTAGGACTCAAGATATAATCTCTCTTTCCACATTGTGTGAAACAGAGAGTCTTCATTGAAAGTGTCCTAGTGAGATTTATTGATGATCTCGTGGCTCTAGACTCAATTTGTGCATATTTGGATCCTGTACCGGAGACTAGGGAGAGGGTCTCCTTTTTCAATATCAACAATCTCTAAGAGAAAGTCAATAGATAATGTCGGTTCCCCGTGAGAATGAAACAAGTCCTTTTAAGAGGAACTTGAGTGGTTTGGAAAGTTGAAGTGCAGTGCGTCACTGGGTCCATGACGTCTTGTCTTCAATACCGATGTTACCATCAGTAGCATATGAATTGAACCCGGTTTCTGCCCTAAGGTTGAATAAATGGAGGGCTATTTGTTTTCACCCTTTTCTCATTCAATTATTTTTAATTCTTCAACCCCTTCAGTGCTTACCGAGACTTCATAGCAAGAACCTTGTTGGGTTTGTTCCAGTACTTGCTCTATCTCAGTCCGCACTCTTCCCATATCTCACTTTTCTCCTTTTATCATCATACCTAAGGACTTCTACACTAACTAGTGGATTGTCCCTGGGTAGATCCCTCCGGTTCTGGCGGATCATGGGAACCAATACCTAACCTTATCATCCTTATATCACCGTACATAAAGTAAAGTTGGTCGGTCTATTTGGTATTGTTCATCTGCCATTGGAATCAATTGAAAACCATTTGAAAATCAATCCAGATACTTGTGATATATTATCAAAACATTTTGTACCTGAATTGTTTTTGATATTTTTAGAATAAGTGCTCCCCCTCAACATGTGCATCAAATGTTTGAAATCGTTTTGCACACGGAGGCAAGAGGAAGAAATTACTTCTTTGATTACCATTTTTCTAAAAGATATCACCATCACTTCCTTGATCAAATCAAGTAGATATAGCATTTCCGGGAAGGATGAGGTTTCCATAAGTTTGCTCCCCCTCAATATGTGCCTCGAGGTTTGAAAAGAGTTTTGCACATACTAGAGGGAACCTGCACATTGAGATAAATGATCACGTTTCAAATCATAGTTTTAAGATAGATGCTCCCCCTCAACATGTGCATGGAAAATTTGAAATCGTTTGTCACATGTGGGAAGGATAGCATGTACATCCTTATAACACCATTTACCGAATTATCAGTTTAAATCCAATTTAAATCACACATTCTCCCCCGATCACAATTATCAAATCATTTGAGATTTGTGATCTCTTATTGATTTAAATTGATTTTGAAAGATTTTAAGGGAAATTGTGACTTGATTATGAAAGCGTTTTAACTGATAAGGATCGGATTTTAAGACTTTAAACTCCATTGATAAAACATGCATGTACATCTTTTGAAAACAATTTTAATGCCAAATAACTTTTTAATTTAATTGAAATCATTCTCCCCCTCAATCAATGACATAGGTTGTTGATTGAGAGATAGAGATTTTGACAAATAAGTCCTGATGATTATCAAAAATAGAGACCGAGTTATTTTTCAAAGCAGTTAGTTTTCAGCAGATAAATGTTTATAGAATCAGAGCATGGAATTTGAAAACATGGTAAAGTATGGCTCTGTTCTTTCTTTAAAAAGCGGGTTACTGCCTGAGATGACAGTAAGCCATTTTTTCTCTTTCTCCCAAAAATATATATATTTTTTTTTTATAAAAATTCGAACAACATCTAAAGTCCCGTGTCATTCTTTGAATGACAACATCAAGACCGTAGATATTATCGAATCGAGAGAAACAAGACAAAATGACAATATTTTTTTGAAGATTTTTCGAATTTTTCAATTTTTTTTTTTTTTTTTTTTTTATGGATTTTGAAAGTTTTATATTTGTCTATTTGATTTTTTTTTTTAAGTTTTATAAATTTGTATTTTGATTTTCGAATAGATATATACAGGAGATAGATGAAGATAGACCTTTACTCCTCGTCTTCCTCCTGAAGACGTTTGAGTGTTTCTGGTTGAAGGCTTTTCATGCCCAGTCGTGGAAGAATAAACTCAAAGCGTTCTCTTGGAAGAGCTTTGGTGAAGATGTCTGCTAACTGGTATTCAGTCCTCACAAAATAGAGTTCCACTACACCTTTTTCCACTTGTTCCCTGATGAAATGATGTCGAATGTCGATATGCTTTGCTCTTGAGTGTTGAACATTGTTGCATGAGAGAGCAATAGCACTTTTATTATCACAGTACAGAGGGATTTTGTTGAATTCAAAGCCATAGTCAGATAATTGAGATCTCATCCATAAGATTTGAGCACAACAGGATGACATGGCTATGTATTCAGCCTCTGTAGAGGAAATAGAAGTACTCATTTGCTTCTTTGAAGACCAGCTCACAAGCTTATCACCCAAAAACTGAGCACCTCCAGATGTACTTCGACGAGTATCTTGACACCCTGCATGATCAGCATCTGCATAGGCTGTTAGTGACATACCGGTGTCCTTCGGGTACCAAAGACCCATATTGATGGTTCCTTGGAGATACCGAAAGACCCTTTTAACCGCTTCAAGGTGCTTTTTAGTAGGCTTAGCCTGATATCTAGCACACATGCAAACAGCGAACAAGATGTCTGGTCTACTAGCAGTGAGGTACATCAGGGATCCAATCATACTACGATATTTCGATTGGTCAATCATGATCCCTGAGTGGTCCTCATCTAGTTTGGTTCGATCAATCATGGGGGTGTCAACAGGGTCACTTGAATCAAATCCAAATTTCTTTAAGATCTCTGTTGCATATTTAGATTGATTTATGAAAATGCCTCCGGGACTTTGTGAAATTTGTAATCCCAAGAAAAATGACATTTGTCCCATCATTGACATTTGAAATTTTGAAC
This sequence comes from Chrysanthemum seticuspe, assembly GCA_019973895.1. Lineage (NCBI taxonomy): Eukaryota > Viridiplantae > Streptophyta > Magnoliopsida > Asterales > Asteraceae > Chrysanthemum > Chrysanthemum seticuspe. Next base: position 182,204,671 of record BPTQ01000004.1, read on the forward strand.
TCATTTCATTAGAAAAACGATCACATTCCATTGGGTCTGTCGAGGCAAAAATAATATCATCAACATAAATTTGAACATGAATTAAATGTTTGCCTGACTTCCTGGTGAACAATGTTGGATCAACTGCTCCTTTGCTAAATCCGGTTGATAGAAGAAACTTTGACAGTGTATCATACCATGCCCTTGGAGCTTGCTTTAAACCGTAAAGGGCCTTCTTCAAACGATAAACGTGAGTAGGATGCTCTAGATTTACAAATCCTTCAGGTTGGCTGACGTAGACGACTTCTTTAAGGTCTCCGTTCAGAAATGCCGTCTTCACATCCATCTGATAGACTACCATGTTCTTACTAGCAGCATTAGCCAGAAAGATTCTGATTGCCTCGATTCGAGCAACTGGAGCAAAAGATTCTTCAAAGTCAGTACCCTCCTCTTGACGGTATCCTTTAGCAACTAATCGAGCCTTGTTCTTCAATACATCACCATGCTCATCTAGTTTCACTTTGAAGATCCATTTTAGAGCAATAATCATGGCACATTCTGGAGCAGGTACTAACTCCCATACATCAAGTCGATCAAACTCATGAATTTCATCTTGCATAGCATTGAACCAGCTGTCTTCGTTCATGGCAGTTTTAACATCCTTTGGTTCGATCTTTGAGAGTACGGAGTTGAAGAAACACCATAGGGCATCGGTTGCAAGTTGTTTCCGTGTTGATACAGGAGGAGAGGGATTTCCAATGATGTTGTCTAATGGATGATCGTGAGTCCATTTTCTGAGGTTTTCATGTGGCAGTTGTTGAGGGACTGAGGTAGTTGAGTCGATGTCTCCTGAAGAAGATGGTTCTGATGATGATTCAGGAGCAAATATGTTTTCAAATGGAGCATCTTCAGGAGTAGCAAAGGGATTAACTTCATCATTGATGCCAGAAACATTTCCATGATGTACATTTGAAGAATGATGATTTGTTGATGAGACTGAAGGATCAGCAGCAGGCGCTTCTTGACTTAAAGATATTGAGACTGAGGGATTGCCTTCATTCACAGGAATATGAGCAGCCTCTGTTGTAGGAATCGGCACCTCATTAGTACTTGGATCATAAAGTTCATCAAACATAGGATCAAACAATTTCTTTAAATCATCTTCAGATGGAGGTACATATGGAGTTTCTTGAGAAGAGTTTGGAACAAGGGATGAACCAATGGGACTGTTTTGAAGTGTGGGTCCAGAACTGAATTCTCCAGGAGCCATTTGACCGGTCAGCTCATCAAACGTAACGTGAATTGTTTCCATGATATTTCGGGTTCTTTTGTTGTAGATTCGGTATCCCTTTTTGTTTAGAGCATACCCTACAAATACTCCAATGTCTGCTTTAGCTCTAAGTTTGCCTAAGTCTTGTCCCTCATTAGTTGGATAACACAATGCACCAAACACACGAAGGTAAGAGAGATTAGGTTTTCTGTTGTGGACAAGTTCATATGGAGTTTTTCCATGAACAGTGTGAATCAGGGAACGATTTTGTGTGTAGCATGCAGTGGCAATAGCTTCAGCCCAGAGAAACATTGGAACCTTTGAGTAAATCAACATTGTTCTAGCGGCTTCTACAAGAGTTCGATTTCGTCTTTCAACTACACCGTTCTGTTGAGGAGTTCGTGGAACACTTTTTTGATGGCTGATTCCAACGCTTTCATAAAATTCACTAAGTTGTTTGTTGACAAACTCAGTTCCATTGTCTGTTCTTATTATTATGACTGTTTTGTTATGCCGAACCTGCAGCTGTTTGATGAGTTTGATGATGATATCAGGAGTTTCATCCTTTGTCCTTAAGAACTTGACCCAGGTGAATCTAGAGTAATCATCAACCACAACTAACACATATTTCTTCCCAAATATATTCTGCACCCTCATTGGTCCACATAAATCCATATGAATCATATGAAGAACTTCTGTGACAGAGTTAGTAGGTTTGGGTTTATGGGCATACTTCTTGCTTTTTCCCAATTGACATGCTGAACAAAGATGATCCTTTTCATACTTGAGTCTAGGTAAACCTACAACTAAGTCCTTTCTGGAGAGATCATTGATGGTACCGAAGTTCAAGTGATTGAGACGACGATGCCATAACCATGACTTTGTTTTAGAGGCCTTTGACAGTAAGCAAATTGGAGAAGACTTCATCATATCTTCGATAGAGATGGTGTATAGATTTGAACCACGTGAACCTCTTAAAATTTCCTTACCATCAAGTTCTCTAACGAAGCAGGTATGTTTTCTGAAGGCTACTTCTAGATCAGAATCGCAGAATTGACCAACAGAGAACAAGTTGTGACCAAGACCTTCTACATAGTAAACCCTGGAGATAACACTTTTGCCAACAACATAGTCTCCATAACCCATAATAGCACCGAAATGATCATTCCCGAATCTAACTGTCTCGATGAATTTGCTCACGAAGTTCATGAGCCGTGACCGGTCGCCAGTCATATGCTTGGAACAGCCTGAGTTCAGGTACCACAGAACGATTTGAACGATCTGCAGTTGAACACAGACAAGAGTGGATAACTGGATAATTGGGATCCCCATGCAAGAATGGGTTCCATTTGGTTAGTAACAATGGTTGGAATACCCACATCAGACAAAGAAGCATTCATATCAGAAACTAAGGCACTGGAATCATTGTGAATTGATGCAGTACTAGTGTCTGTATTAGCCCTGTTCACAGTGTGCTCACTTCTTAAGGGAATAGTTCTACCAGTAGGCATCCATTTTCTAGTGGGCATTGTCTGATTATTCTTATGACCAACATGTATCCAATAATAGCCTATCTTACTAAATGTTCTTCCTGTGGATTTCCACTATTTTCTAACTTTCTTTCGTTTTTGCCTTTTTGCCCTTTTAGCATTAACAGCATTAACTGGACAATTAACATCATTAGGCAAAACATTAACACCACATTCATGATTAGAAACAGAATTCAAGCAGACATCAGTACAAGGTTTGCAAGTAGTATCAGAATTCGAATTAATTACAGTACGCCTATGGCTAATACTAGAATCAACACGATTCGTTTTATTTGATTCAAGCTTAAAGTTCCTAGATTGTTCTTCTACTCTTTTCCAGTGCACATTCTTAGCTTGCGAGGTCCTATCATTCCTTGTATTGTCTTGAGACTTTGACCTGCTCCCTTTAATGTCAATGATTACTCCTGTAGAGGGAATGGGAACATTAGTGGGTTTTACAACTCATTGCATCACCTGTTTAGATGTGCTGGGATCTGAACTACATGCAGGCACACTAAGGTTCACTTTCTTAAAACTAGAAGTGCTGGGATTTGTACTCCTAGAAGGCACACTTGAGTTCTCTTTCATAGCATTGACAGATCTGAAATCTGAACTACTTAAAGGCACACTAAGATTCACATTCAAGACATTGGGCATGGAATGAATATCATACTTGGCAATAGGCATCGAACATGGAATCAAAGGATTAACTCTCTCACCTAAGGACTTTGGGCATATTGTGATCAAGCATTCTAGGATTTCTTGAGATCGTTTGGCATATAGGCATGCATGTCCAATTGCATTATCATGAGGTTTCTCTAACTTATCCTCTTCAACAATCTCACGCAGACATTCTAGGCAATCCTTAAGGGATGAGAAGTATGTTTGAACAGCAAGTTTGTTGTTCCTGAGATGAGGAGGGACATATTTCACAGACAAAGCATATTTATTACAAGAGTGAACCTTTGATACACCATTCTCCCCATTGGTCATTGGCATTTTCCCTTTTACCTGACTCTTCAGATTCTCAATTTCCTTTTGCAATGAAGCTATTTGTTCATTATTTTTATTACGAGTGACCTTTATTGATTCAAATAACTCATTGAAATGACGTTTAACCTTTTCATTTTCTTCTAGAAAACTTTCATTTTCCTTTTGTAATGCATTTACTAGGTTTTGAAGATGAAACGTTTGAGAATTCTGAGAATCTAAAGGAGGAGGCATTTGGGAGCCTGTCATATTGTTCGTTTGACCCTTTAATTGAGAGATTTGGGCTTTCAACTTTCTGATCGTGTTGCACTGAGCTTGAATCTGTTCATCACGTTTGTTAATTTGAAAAACTGCATCAAACTCTGGAGCATCTGAGGATGTCTTGATATTTGAAGTTTTGACATTTTCTTTAAGATGTTGATATTTTAGTTGTAAATTAAAATGCTCAACTTCTAGTTTAGAAAAATGTTTAACCAAATTGTCGTGATCATCCAGTTCAATTTTCTCATTTAGTTCAGAATTAGTTTTTTCAAGCTCAATGACACGATCATGGGAGACTTTCAGGGCAACCGATAATTCATGAAATTTGGAAGCATTAATGGAACAATTTTTAGCAGTGAAAAACACATCTTGAGCAATACATTCAGAAATCAGGTTCTCATTTAGTGTATGCAAGTTCTTCCTCTCAATCTCATTGTATTTTAGTGCTCGCTCATAGTCACTAACTTTAACTATCATTGCATCAAATTCCTTTTCCATTCCCTTGATATCAGTTTCTATCCCCTTTTTAAGACTCTCAAAGTGATCTTTTAGAAGTTTAAAGAAAGGCATGACCTCAGCTAAATAACATTCTTTCATTTGCTCAAAACCCCTTTCTCCTTCCGTTATACCAGTGGGTGTGATCCTTTTCTTGCAAGTTTTCTCAAAATCAACAAATAGTTGAAATATAACATATTGGCTAATTAAGGTCTTGATTTTAGTGGCAATTGTTCTAGGAACAAGATGCATTGGTGTATTAGGAGGATACACAGTCGCTCTAGGCATTTTCCAAAGGGGAGGGTTTGTTTCAACAATATTTTCAGCTTTCTGCTTATCTAAATCCATTTTCCAGAAAACTTGTTCGGGAGTCAACAATGTCTGAGGCTTAAACATGTTCAAGGAAATCCAGTTTTCCTTCTTGTAATCATGGGGTGTGATCTTTATTTTCTTCTCTCTACATTTAGGATCATCTAATTTCTTGTTCATCTTTTCCCTAGTGACTTCATCTGATTTCTTATCTTCCTCATTGCACTCAACGCAACTAGGTTTCTGTCTAGGTTTAAGGATTTCATTGCCATCATAAAGAACCTTATGAGCATTTCTAGCCCTTTTAATGACCTCTGGATTTGGTTCCTTAACAAGGGGAATGCTATGCTTATCGCTTAAGACCCTATGCTTAGTGATCATGTGAGCAGTCTGAATGGTGTTCCCTTGTATGTACAACTTGTTTTAATTCGCTATTCGTATCGTAAGGGGAACAATTCCTTGGTTTAGGTCTCCAGTAATTTTCCCGATCTTTACGAGTATTCCAAGAAATACTACCGTTACTTTAGGAATTTGGATCTGTCTTTGGATCAACGCAACTCACGTTACTCCTTCTATTCTTTAGTCTACTTCAGTGATCCCTTTTCTACTTGTTCTTTAATCTACTAGGATTTACATCTCTCTTCTTTTATTTCTAGTGTGGGGTACTAATGTTCTTCCTTTTGACCTAAAGGAACTTGTACAAATTCGGAGTCTGTAACAACTGAGGGCTTGTTCAAAAGACCTTTTACCTAAATCTATTCGTCTTTCGACTTTTATAACAACTTTGTTTGGGAGGG